>BLSH010017146.1:609633-644753 GCA_018402905.1 Glandirana rugosa | reverse complement strand
GACGTCCCCACAAAGTCATGAAGAGGCTGCGTCTGTCAGTGAACGTAGGAGAAAAAGGGATTTTATTAAACTTACCGTAAAATCCTTTTCTCCGAGTTCACTGACAGACGCAGCACCCACCCCTCTGGGCTCTGTTTTGGTACGGCTTGTGTACAAATTGGAGAGCTCCTCTGGGAGGGGGGTTTTAATGTAGGGAAAGAGGACGGCCCCCAGGGAAGGGCCAGCTGACTTTTTTTCCCTGCCTAGTTAACTCCTGGTAAGACGAACATAAAACCCACAAAGTCATGAAGAGGCTGCGTCTGTCAGTGAACTCGGAGAAAAGGATTTTACGGTAAGTTTTAATAAAATCCCTTTTTATATATATATATATATGTGTGTGTGATTCTCTGTGTGTGTGTGTGTGTATATATATATATATATACACACAGTATCTCAGAAAAGTGAGTACACCCCTCACATTTTTGTAAATAGTTTATTATATCTTTTTATGTGACAACACTGAAGAAATTACACTTTGCTACAATGTAAAGTAGTGAGTGTACAGCTTGTATGACAGTGTAAATTTGCTGTCCCCTCAAAATAACTCAACACACAGCCATTAATGTTTAAACTGCTGCCAAAAAAAGTGAGTACACCCCTAAGTGAAAATGTCCAAATTGTTAAATTTGGTGTGTTAAGTTTGGTGTTATCGCTCTCACTCTCTCATACTGGTCACTGGAAGTTCAACATGGCACCTCATGGCAAAGAGCTCTGAAAAATAGAATTGTTGCTCTACATAAAGATGGCCTAGGCTATAAGGAGATTGCCAAGACCCTGAAAGTGAGCTGCAGCACGGTGGCCAAGATCATACATCTATTTAACAGGACAGGTTCCACTCAGAACAGGCCTCGCAATGGTCAACCAAAGAAGTTGAGTGCATGTGCTCAGCGTCATATCCAGAGGTTGTCTTTGGGAAATAGACGAATGAGTGCTGCCAGCATTGCTGCAGAGGTTGAAGGGGTGGGGGGTCAGCCTGTCAGTGCTCAGACCATACACCACACACTGCATCAAATTGGTCTGCATGGCTGTCGTCCCAGAAGGAAGCCTCTTCTAATGATGATGCACAAGAAAGCCTGCAAACTGTTTGCTGAAGACAAGCAGACTAAGGACATGGATTATTGGAACCATGTTCTGTGGTCTGATGAGACCAAGATAAACATATTTGGTTCAGAGGGTGTCAAGCGTGTGTGGCGGCAACCAGGTGAGGAGTACAAAGACAAGTGTGTCTTGCCTAGTCAAGCATGGTGGTGGGAGTATCATGGTCTGGGCCTGCACGAGTTCTGCCGGCACTGGGGAGCTACAGTTCATTCAGGGAACCATGGATGCCAACATGTTCTGTGACATACTGAAGCAGAGCATGATCCCCTCCCTTCAGAGACTGGGCCACAGGGCAGTATTCCAACATGATAACGACCCCAAACACACCTCCAAGATGACCACTTCCTTGCTAAAGAAGCTGAGGGTAAAGGTGATGGACTGGCCAAGCATGTCTCCAGACCTAATCCCTATTGAGCATCTTTGGGGCATCCTCAAACGGAAGGTGGAGGAGTGCAAGGTCTCTAACATCCACCAGCTCCGTGATGTCATCATGGAGGAGTAGAAGAGGAATCCAGTGGCAACCTGTGACACTCTGGTGAACTCCATGTCCAATAGTATTAGGGCAGTGCTGGAAAATAATGTTGACCACACAAAATATTGACACTTTGGGCATTTTCACTTAGGGGTGTGCTCGCATTTGTTGCCAGCGGTTTAGACATTAATGGCTGTGTTGAGTTATTTTGAGGGGACAGCAAATTTACACTGTTTTACAAGCTGTACGCTCACTTACATTGTAGCAAAGTGTAATTTCTTCAGTGTTGTCACATGAAAAGATATAATAAAATATTTACAAAAATTTGAGGGGTGTACTCACTTTTGTGAGATATTGTATATGTGTGTGTGTGTATGAATGTTTTGGCTTTTACAATAAAGGTTTATAAATGTGTGGTGGGCATATAAATGTGGCATTATTACTTAATTAAAAGGAACGCCAGTTAATACTCCTCTCTGAGGAAATAAAGAAAATCCCTCTTTGCCAAAAGGCACCCCTGCTTTCTATACCAGAACAAGGCAGTGGGATTCCCAGAGCAAAATCAACCAATAGTACAGCCAAAAGCAGATGCGGGTTTCATTATGCATCCATGTCCATTCTGCCATATAATCTTCTCCATAGCTATGGAACGCCAGCAGATGCATGAAAACTTGACATTGTTCTAATAGGTGGTCTTTTATCCCCTCTGTTAAGAACCTACGACGAGAGATTAAGGTACATACCCCGCGAGTGGACGACATCTTGGAGAGAGCATCGGCTATTGCCAGTATCCGCAGTCCAGAGGCCGAGGGGGTCCGAATAGGATATGATAGCCTGCGGGAGATGTGGGATGTGCTGCGGGAGGAAACTGAAAGGCGGCAACAGCTGTTGGACATCCACTACCAGGTGCAACAGTATTACTTTGATGTGGGTGAAGTGGAGACATGGCTAAGCGAGCAGGAACTTCTCATGATGAATGACGAAAAGGGAAAGGTAAGACATTTTATGCTATACTAATATAAACCACAAAACTTAATTTCTTGAACATTTGCAATTTTGGGATCTGTTACCTAACTACAGCTAATTTGTTTTCAAGTTTTACTATAAGTGGGAAAGAAAAAAATGTATACAAAAATAAAAAATTCTGTTGGATTTTTATTAATGTCAGATGTTCCTTCACTCTCTGTCCATGTGACACCCATCCAAGAAATGTTGGAGGAGCTTGAAGTTGTCATCAGAACATGGACACAGAGAACAATAAAACAATGACAGCGATTCTAACCCTTCCTCATTTTAAAATGTGCATATGTTTTTGTCCCCATTGGAGAGATTTCGCATCACCTCCTGTCCTAACAGGTGAGTAGAAATGGGCTTGGGCGTGTTCGGGATCCTCGTCCCAACCCACCTACCCAATCCCACCAGGAAGCCGACCCTGCACACCGCTAATCACAGGCAGGGAGACATTTCCTGGTCCGCAGCTGCACAGACCGGGAAATGCCTCACTGCCTGAGATTCTCAGTATCGGTTTCCTGGCGGGATTGGGCGGGTGGATTGGGACTAGGATCCCGAACACGACCAAGCCCATTTCTGCAGGTGAGAATACCCCCCCAACAGAGACACATACCTTCTTTGTTCTGTACAAAACAAAATAAAAGGATTTTGGACTTGCCTGTAAAATCCATTTCTTGGAGTTCAGTACAGGACACGGGCAGATTCACAGACTACGGGGTTATAGACAGGTACTTTCCTGTGATAAAATTGGCAAAAAGACTGCAAGGACCTCTATACCCTTCCACTTTCAACAAGCCTCAGTTCTTTAGCAAGCAATAAGAGAACCATAGAGGAGACGGTTGCCTGCGTCCAGCACTGTATTCCAAGAAATGGATTTTACAGGTAAATCAAAAATCCTATTTTTTTTATTTTCAAAAATCCTATTTTTTGCACATACAGTGCAGGATACAGTTGGATTAAGAGACGACTGGGACATCCACAAGCAGTATGTATAAGGGCAACCTGGCAACATCACTGCCAACCAGCTCACAAAACAACCACAACAAGAGCCCAGGCCCTAACTCATACAGCAGGCTGAAGCACCTTGGAACCAAAGGCAGCATTAGCTGAGCCTTGAATATCCACCTGGTAATATTTCATAAAAGTGTGAACCGATGAACAAGAGTAAGCCTTACAAATCTGCAGTTGAAAAGCCTGATGCTGAAAGGTCTAGAATGCACTGATGTACCTAGTAGAATGAGCCATCAAGGAAAGAGAGCAACCCGATTCTTGGCCGAATACGCCCAAACCACAGCCTGATGGATCCACCCAGCAATGTTTGAACGAGACATCCTGATCCACAAACCACATTGAAACAATGCAGAGCAACCTCCCGAGGGTCAAGGCGGGACAAAAGGACTGATTAAGGTGGAGGAAAGAAACCACGTTCGGTAGAAAGGATACCCTAAGTCAAAGGACTTAAAGTGATACTAAAGCTAAAAACGTTTTTCACCTTAATACATTCCTTTCCCTGTGTGAAGGAGAAGAGAGGGGAGAATAGATCCAGAACTGTGCACGGCTGTATCTCTTCTTTAGAAATGAGCTCAGACACTTTTGAGTTCCCTCGTGCTTGATCCCGTCAGGAAGCCGACACTGCACACAGCTAATCACAGGCACTGAGACATTTCCCAAGCTGTTCAGCTGTGAATCAAGAAAGGTCTCACTGCCTGTGATTAGCGGTGTGCAGTGTCAGCTTCCTGGTGGGATCGAGCACGTGGGAACTCAAGCACGCCCAAGCCCATCTCTACTCTTCTCCTCTCTCTTCCTCTTCACACAGCACTTGAGCAGCAGCTGGAGCAATTGGCTCCTTCTGCTGTCAATCAAATGCATTGAGGAGGAAGTGGGGCAGGGCTAAGTTCTGCTGTGTAAGTCTATGGAGAGCATCACCACAGACACACAGAGCGAGAGCGTGCATACACTGTGTGCCTCCATAGCAAATGACTTGATCTGGGGACACACAAAGAGGAGGAAAGAGATCACTGGTGGGGGCCTCGGATCGGGGCCACACCACTGCACAGAGCAGGTGAGTATAACATGTGTGTTTGAATACATTTTTTTTTACTTTGGTGCCACTATAATGGACAACAAAGTATGACTCCCGACAGCATAAGGCAGCCAGCTCTGAAACATCTCTAATGGGCTCAAAGGGCACACTCTGGAGAGCTGAAAGCACCAAGTTAAGATCCCAGCGATATGAGTGACCCCCTGCCCAAAGGCCTTTACTAATGAGGGAGAGGCCAGCAGCTGCTGAAAAAGAATGGCGAAAGCTGAAATCTGACCCTTGAGTGTTAGTGGAGGCTTGCTGCGAGTGGGAGGAGGTCAGATGCCGATTGGCGGTCGGCAAGTGGTTAAGGAGGGGAGGATGGGTTTTCTCAGCTAAGCACACCCTCCTGCCTGCATGCCTGAGCTAAGAGCTGATGGATTCCCGGAAGTAATTACTACATGAATCATCTGCCCTTACTCAAGATGGTAACGGGCAGAAATATTAGGGTTTTTTTATTGATTTCTCAGCAAAATAAAGAATGGAGACCTGAATGGATGGGAGGAGTTTGCTTTGAATATTAAAAATTAATTAAATAGCATTTGTAGTTTGTGGTGCTCAGATGCAGTATAGTTCTGTTTTAAAGGGAATGTAGAGTGTTTGCTGTTTTTTGGGGGGGTTTTATGTTCAGAATGCAATTTTTGACAGGTAAATATGAAATTTGCATAGTATATTATGCATGCTGCAGAATGTGCCAGAGGAGGAGACATACCCCCCTCTCTGTCTCGTATGAGTAGGCAGTGCTGGGTTTTCTTATTAGTAGTCTTTTTTTCTGTACTGTACACTTTTTTTTTTTTTTTTTGCCATCTGTGTCCCATTGAGGAGAGTTCCCTATGCTGCTGTTTTGTGGACACAACAGGAAGTGAGAGGAAATCTCTCCTAAGTGAGGGCAGTTCTCTGTTAGTTGTCACTGCAACAAGTGTTCCCATTGGAAGATTTCCCCTCTATTCTTTTTGCAGTGAAAATATCTTCAATCTTCCCCTAACTTTTAGTTCCACAGGCAATGTTTACCAGAGCAAACAGACTGTGAATCACCCCAGCAAGGATGCACAGAGGTGCAAATCCTTCTCCATCTAATCCAAAAGTTAAAAAAAGCTTTGGCTTTAAAAACACTTTATTCTCTTGCAAACAAAGTCAGATTCAGATTTTAGTTCTGATCTAAAACTTTGGGATATCCTTTTTAAATTCAACAAGCATAATGTAGAATAGTATAGCCCTACAGAAACGAGTTTGCCCAGCTACAGGCAGATCATAATAGAATATTAAAAAATGCCATTTAATCATATAACGAATGAAACCAAGGCCCACCGTGCTGCAAGACAATACCCATAATCACACATTTATGGGGATCTGTGTGCTAATATAGAACTTTAACAATTTGTGTATTCTGAAAACAAAATTTGGCTTATTAATAAAAAAAAGTAGCAATCACCAATGTACAAAAGGTTAGTAGTTCTTGATCTCTAGACCATCACTGCTACCCAGTTCTGGTTGTATTTATATATTGGCACTTGCAATAAAAATGTTTCTATTACAGGATGAGCAGAGTACGTTGCAGCTCTTGAAAAAGCACCTGATGGTGGAACAGACCATTGAGAACTACGAGGAAACCATTGCTCAGCTGTCGCGGCAGTGCCGTAACCTCCTAGACCTAGGGCACCCTGACAGGTGAGCCTGTGGACATTTATAGGTGTATGTTTTAGTGTGCCTTACTATATATAGCAAAGCGAAATCTCTTTTCAATACACACAATTTAGTACCGCATGTGCATAGTGACTAGCCCTTAATCTGTTAATAATATATATAATTTACATAGCGGCTTTCAGCAACTGTAAGGCCCATACAGTGGGTATAGAAAAGAATCACCCCCTTTAAAATAATCACATTTTGTTGCTTTGCAATCTGGAATGAAGACAGACACAGTTTTTTATTTTATCCAGCTGTATTTACTTTTACAACATATAACAAGTGAAAGACATAACACCAACATGTCAGAAAAAAAATCAAAAACAGAATCACTGAGTTGGAAAAATAATAAATAGGAAATAGAATAAATAGGATATTAAAAAATTGATGATTGCTAAATGAACAAACAGTGTGACCAGGCAGTGGGAAAAGCAAATAGAATTCTGGGATGTATCAGTATTGGGATCACCAGCAGGAGGAAGGAGGTTCTGATTCCTCTATATTGATCTTTAGTGAGACCTCACTTAGAATACTGTGTCCAGTTCTGGAGACCTCACTTACAAAAAGATATTGATAAAATAGAACGAGTTCAGAGACGGGTAACAAAAATGGTGAAAGGTCTGGGGGATAAAACATATCAAGAGCGACTTCAGGAACTTAATATGTACAGTCTGGAGGAAAGAAGGGAGAGGGGAGACTTGATTGAAACCTTTAAATACATCAAGGGGGTGAATAAGGTTCAGGAGGGCAGTCTTTTCAATATAAAACCAAAATCAAGAACACGGGGACCTCAAACTAACTGGGGGGAAGTTCAAAACTAATCTTAGAAAGTATTATTTTACTGAAAGGGTGGTTGATGATTGGAATAAACTACCAACAGAGGTTGTGAGACAGTCAACAGTAAATGGCTTCAAACATGCTTGGGATAAACATAAATCTATATTCAGACAACAAGGTTAATGTAAAAAAAAATAAATAAAATAAAAACAAAAAGGGGCAGACTCTATGGACTACTCAGTCTTTTTCTGCCGTCACTTTTCTATGTTTCTAAAAAGGATCACCCCCTTGTGTCAGTATTTTGTTGAACCACATTTTGCTTATATTACAGTCTTTAGTCTGTTGGGATATGTCTCTACTAACTTTGCACATCTAGACTTTGCAATATTTTGCCCACTCTTCTTTGCTGAACTGCTCAAGTTCAATGGGGTTTAAGTCTGGGCTCTGACTAGGCCATACAAGGACATTCACCTTTTTTCTCTTCCAACTGCTGTGTGGTCATTTTTGCTGTGTGCTTTGGGTCATTGTCATGTTGGGAGGTAAACCTTCTTCCCGTTGACAACTTTATGGCAGAGGGCAACAGATTTTCCTCAAGAATTTGATGGTGTTTTGCCCCATCCATTTTTCCTTTTATGCTGACAAGTGCTCCAGTCCCTGCTGCATAGAAACATCCCCATAACAGGATATTACCACCTCCATGCTTTACTGTAGGAATTGTGTTATTTGGATGGATTTTCGCCAGACATATCATTTGGTGTTCAGGCCAAATAATTACATTTTAGTCTCATCCGACCATAACACCTTTTCCATGCGGCCTCAGAATCTTCAAGGTGCATTTTAGCAAAGCTCAGAAGTATGGCCTTTCTTAAGGAGTGGCTTTTTTCTTGCAACCCTCTCATGCAAGCCACAATTGTGTGCATGTGACAATAAAATCACAAATTCACCACATTGAAGACTCTTGCAGCTGCTTCAGAGTTGCTGTAGGCTTCTTGGTAGCCTCTCTGACCAGTTTTCTCCTGGCTCTTTCATCCAGTTTGGAGGGACGTCCCAATCTAGAAAAGGGTCTGTGTTCTACCAAATACCTTCCACTTCTTAAAAATAGACCTCACTGTGCTTCTAGGCATTCATAAAGCCTTTGAAATTTTTTTGTATCCATCTCCTGACTAGCGTCTGTCCAAAACTTTATCCCGGAGATCTTTTGACAGTGCCTTGCCACCCATCCTTGATTGTTTGCTTCAGTTGCACTACCAGGGACTGCAATGCTCCAAGAAATCTCTTTTCACGCTGAGCTAATCAAAATGACCACAGCTGATAACAGTTGAAAGTCAAATGGCTTTGTGTGCCATTGAGAAGGTGATTAGCTACACCTGATTGAGATTACAAGTCATTTTTAGCAAGGGGGGTGATCCTTTTTACAACTGACTAATTCTGTTTTTGTTTGACATGGTGTTTTATCTTTCACTTGGATGTTATAAAGCGTAAATACAGTTGGATAAAACAAAAACGGTGTCTGCCTTCATTTCAGGCTGCAAAGCAACAAAATTTGATTATTTTTAAGGGGGTGATTCTTTTCTATACCCGCTGTATGTTACCCTGTCTTGTAAGTTGTATGATTTCAGGAAAGAGTCAGACTTAAAGATACCTTGATAAGTGGTGACTGAAGATAACATAAAGACGGTGTGCTCCACAAGTTATTGGTATGGCAGCAATAAATGTGAATTTTTCAGCCAAAATAATGTCCACATAATACAAGTGCCTAAGGGCAGACCCTACAAGGTTTCCCTATAGCTGAGACAATCTTCTTTGCTGCCTCTTCCATACTTGCGGGGAGAATCTGATTGGCGCCAACACCACCTATTATCATATTCCTCGTCCAGCACCCATCAGATCCTCTCTGTGTGTATATGAGCTGCATTTGATGAATAAAACACTGTGCCCTGTTTATCCAGCTGCTGTCTGGTCCTTATACAGTATCTCACAAAAGTGAGTACACCCCTCACATTTTTGTAAATATTTTATTCTATCTTTTCATGTGACAACACTGAAGAAATGACACTTTGCTACAATGTAAAGTAGTGAGTGTACAGCTTGTATAACAGTGTAAATTTGCTGTCCCCTCAAAATAACTCGACACACAGAATGTCTAAACCGCTGGCAACAAAAGTGAGTACACCCCTAAGTGAAAATGTCCAAATTGGGCCCAAAGTGTCAATATTTTGTGTGGTCAGCATTATTTTCCAGCACTGCCTTAACCCTCTTGGGCATGGAGTTCACCAGAGCTTCACTGGTTGCCACTGGAGTCCTCTTCCCCTCCTCCATGACGACATCACGGAGCTGGTGGATGTTAGAGACCTTGCGCTCCTCCACCTTCCGTTTGAGGATGCCCCACATGTGCTCAATAGGGTTTAGGTCTGGAGACATTCTTGGCCAGTCTGTCACCTTTACCCTCAACTTCTTTAGCAAGGCAGTGGTCGTCTTGGAGGTGTGTTTGGGGTCGTTATCATGTTGGAATACTGCCCTACAGCCCAGTCTCCGAAGGGAGGGGGTCATGCTCTGCTTCAGTATGTCACAGTACAAGTTGGCTTGCATTCATGGTTCCCTGAATGAACTGTGGCTTCCCAGTGCCAGCAGCACTCATCCTGACCATGACGCTCCCACCACACTTGTCTTTGTAAATATGTGTGTGTGTGTATATATATATATATATATATATATATATATATATATATATATATATATATATATAAAAGGTATTTTTCTATACATATATATTTTCTCCGCGCTTAGGAACAGAATTTAATCAATACAGAAAGGAATTTTAGACTGCTGCCTCTTCATAAGCCTCCACCGGGGTGGAGTGTATGTATAAAGGTCTGTATATTGAAGAGAATTGGCGCTGTCTACTTATAGGGACAATATTATAAGTTCAGACTCCACAGACTATATAAAATGCAGTGTCTAATTAGTAAAGTGTCGAGTGCCAAATGGTGCAAATCAATGAGACCAGGTTCTATACCTTAAAAAAGGGGGAGGACAAAAAATGTAGCCCTGGTGGAGTTCATACATGCGAGTTACCCCTGCAGGGGTGCTTGCCTCTGGTGAGTGGGGTATACAGAGGGAGATCATGTGTGGATCCACAAAGTCACTTTATGAATGAAGCACTGAAATCACATTGGGCACAAGCAATATCTTGTTGGGAAGATAACATTTAAACTGAACTTTTATTGATACATCCTTGGAGAATATACCGGCACAATTTTTATATAGAAGATTTTTGATATTCATCATTTTTTATACAGAGGATTTCTAATATTCATTTTTTTATGTATTGAATTATACACTGTACTTTTATCAACTCTTGGTGAGGGTCCCGATTATCTGTTATGCGCTTTCATTTTATTTATGCAAAGTCACATCAGTGGTTTTAACATTTTGCACAATATTTGACACTTGACACTTTATTTGCACTCACAGGTTAATTTTTTGCTATGTATTTGTAAATACCATTACTTTTTGTCCTCCTCCTTTTTTAAGGTATAGAACCTGGTCTCATTGATTTGCACCATTTGGCACTCGACACTTTACTTATTAGACACTGCATTTTATATAGTCTGTGGAGTCTGAACTTATAATATTGTCCCTATAAGTAGACAGCGCCAATTCTCTTCAATATACAGACCTTTACACTTGTCTTTGTACTCCTCACCTGGTTGCTGCCACACACGCTTGACACCATCTGAACCAAATAAGTTTATCTTGGTTTCATCAGATCACAGGACATGGTTTCAATAATCTTAGTCTGCTTGTCTTCAGCAAACTGTTTGCAGGCTTTCTTGTGCATCATCTTTAGAAGAGGCTTCCTTCTGGGATGACAACCATGCAGACCAATGTGATGCAGTGTGCGGCGTATGGTCTGAGCACTGACAGGCTGATCCCCCACCCCTTCAACCTCTGCAGCAATGCTGGCAGCACTCATACGTCTATTTCCCAAAGACAACCTCTGGATATGACGCTGAGCATGTGCACTCAACGTCTTTGGTCGACCATGGTGAGGCCTGTTCTGAGTGGATCCTGTCCTGTTAAACCGCTGTATGGTCTTAGCCACCGTGTTGCAGCTAAGTTTCGGGGTCTTGGCAATCTTCTTATAGCCTAGGCCATCTTTATGTAGAGCAACAATTCTTTTTTTCAGATCATCATAGAGTTCTTTCCCATGAGGTGCCATGTTGACCTTCCAGTGACCAGTATGAGAGAGTGAAAGCGATAACACCAGATTTAACACACCTGCTCCCCATTCACACCTGAGACTTTGTAACACTAACGAGTCACATGACACCGGCCCAATTTGGACATTTTCCCTTAGGGGTGCACTCACTTTTGCTGCCAGCGGTTTAGACATTAATGGCTGTGTGTTGAGTTACTTTGAGGGGACAGCAAATTTACACTGTTATACAAGCTGTACACTCACTACTTTACATTGTAGCAAAGTGTCATTTCTTCAGTGTTGTCACATGAAAAGATAGAATAAAAGATTTACAATAATGTGAGGGGTGTACTCACTTTTCTGAGATATTGTATATTTTACTGAGAACAGTATAACTGGAACCTTTGAAGGGCCCATGGGTCTAACCCTTAAAGTGTATGTTTAGTCCCCGTCAGATTATTTTTTGCTGTTTATGTCCTGCTGGGGAAATTTACCTTTTACTTTCTGTCCTGGAAACACAATAGGAAATGAGAGGAAATCTGGCTAATATAAAAGGAATTCTCTACTTAGACATTCGTCACCAAAACAGTTTCCACATTGAATGATTTACACTTACCTCTTGCTCTGGTGATATTTTTAAAAAATTGAATTTCTCGTCCATTTCTGTTACATTGACAATGGGCACCAGAGTAGATAGAGGGGCAATTCTTCCCAATGAGAACAAACTCTTGTGCCCACCCCGTTGGGTGGTTTTGTGGAACTGACCCCCAACTTTGTCATTCTGAGCTGCCAAAGTTGTTATCAACTTGGACAAAAAGAAAGCCAAGTCTCAGCTTAGCGCCTCAATTTTATTTTTCTTTTCAGTAGTAAAAATTTGACGGGGAAGTCGAACCTTTTTCAACCTATCCAAAACCAAAACAAAAAGGTTTTGCCTTTGCATACACTTTGAAGTAAACCCTAACAAAGAGCTTATCTTACTGTCTTCTTCGATCCTGCCAGAAATGTAAGCTGATAACTTCCTGTGCAGCGCCTGTTATCAGTAATGTGCCCATCTGTCTTTGGACTACAAAACACCCTTTCCCCCCTTCCATATTATAGAGAAGAGGGGCAGGTGTTTGTAGTCCTGTCCTATGGTTACAACACTGCTTCTTCATTAATACAGTATGGTGCGTGAGTGTTATGAAGAAGAGGAGAGGAGGAAGTTTCAGTAGTTCTGCTACTGTTTTCCTGATACAGTAGGGTGAGTGAGCATTGTCCCCCTAGGACAGGGGTATTGAATTAAATAGTCCAGTCAGTAAAATGTTCTTGTAGCAGAGGTCCAAATCACATTTAATTCATAATCGTACCTCTGCGCATTGGCAAATGCAGTACGTTTTTTGCAAGCCCCAAACCACATGGTGCCGCAGCACCATGTGGCTAGGTATGGCGCAATTTAAAAAAGGGTCATGGACTTCTTTTTCTGCATTTCTGCATATAAGGCAGCCCATTGAAATGAATGTGCTGTCTGCATGCAGAATGAAGGACACAATGATGTGAACCTAGCCTCAAATCCTTCACATCACAATCCCGTTATTAAATCAGTGTTCTCAGTCCCCTCTGCACATCACAACACCACTCCTTTTTATCACAACCCCTTTTCACATCAAGATCCCCCTTTACATCACTGTCCCTGACTTCACATCAGCCCCCCTTCACAGCAGTGTCCTCAACCCCCCTTCACATCACCCCCTTTCACATTACAGTCCTCAGCCCCCCTTCATATTCCTGTCCTCGGCTCCCCTTTATATCACCTTCCCCTTCACTTTCCTGTCCTCACCCCCTTTATAACATCCCCCTTCTTACTGCAGTTCGCAGCCCCCCTGACATTCTTGTTCTTGGCCCCTGTTCATATCACCCCCTCTTCTGGCTGCCCTCCTGTCCTTCATAGCAGTGACATAGTCCTCTTCGCTGTCCTACCTTACACAGGGCAGGCTCGTTCTGGATGGAGGGCTGGAGTTGTACCACTTTTCCTGCTAACCAGGTTATGATTGGTTGCTAGGATTGCCCTCATCCTAGCAACCAATCAGTCCCGTCCCCCCACCCCCTTCAGTCAGACGTGTGCTACCTCCTGATGTCAGCTTTGTAAAGATGACAGCGCTAGCAGTAGCTGAGGGGAAGAGGCAGCTCCTAAATGACGTGACAATGGTGGGTCCGGATGGAACAGTGACTCGGTCCGGATCCGGTCTGCTGTCTGCCATTTGGTGATGCCAGCCCTAAGAAAAGAAGTGCGCTACTGACGGAGTCACCATGTGAAAATAAAGAATACATAAAATCCTGAAAAAAAAACAAATGCAGCCACCACATCAAAGGACTGGAAAGCTGCAATATGGAATAGTTTACTTCTTGGCTTTATATATAATTTATCTGAATGTTACACCATGGCTCCAATTATGTATTCTGGTAGATAATGCTATTGTAGATTACAAGATTATGTAGCTGAGGGGTTTCATGATTCTTAAGAGTATGATAATGTGCAAGTGTTCTCTGCACAGTTTTCCTGACTACTTACTGTCCTTGCATAGTGAGCAGATAAGTAAGCGGCAGTCTCAGATTGATCGGCTCTACGTGTCTCTGAAGGACCTGGTGGAGGAGCGCAAGGGGCGCCTGGAACAGCAGTATTGGCTCTTTCAGCTGAGCCGCGAGGTGGATGAGCTGGAGCACTGGATTGCAGAGAAGGAGGTGGTGGCCGGGTCTCCGGAGCTGGGCCAGGATTTTGAACATGTGACAGTAAGTACTACCTGAAAGCAATCTATTCTGTAATGCTTTAACTATATTAAAGGATTCCTTTCTAAGGAAATGGTGCAACTAAGGTTCAGTGAAATCCTAGGGTTCCTCAAGAGGTTGTCAGGGGTTCTTTCTTTGAGCTGTGGATGATTGCCTTCTATCTGAACATGCCTGCATAGTTTTTGGTCCAATTATACTTGGCAGAGCCAGTGGTATGACAGCACTGATCTTTTCAGCTGGCTGTAAGGGTGGCATTCTGTCCACCCTTGGGGGGGTTCTTCCCACATCATTAATATAAGAGGCATTGTTTCCACATCTCTAAATAATTTTAGCATGGGTTCCCTGAAAACTGAAAATGCTTTCAAGGGTTCATCTGGGTTGAGAGCGGCTGATCTAAACTTTAGGCGTTTAGTCCTTGTGTCTTTTGTCATTAAAAAATAAAAATGTAACTGATGTGTAACCTTGTGCCTTGTAAGTTCATAGCCAGCAGCACCAAACTGATTTTTCTAGAACCCACATGCTACCAGTGAGTTCAGAAAATAAATGTGCATAAGAAAGGAAGAGGACAAAAATTATTTTTTTTCACTGCTGTCATCCTACTTCCTTTTAGAGGGCGGCTACGTTTGGTCCCACTGTATGCAGAGATGAAGCCACTCTCTCTTGCTTGCTCCCTAGATGGACTATGGCAGGGATATGCAATTAGTGGACCTCCAGCTGTTGCAGAACTCCAAGTCCCATCATGCCTCTGGGTGTCATGCTTGTGGCTGTCAGAGTCCTGCTATCCCTCATGGGACTTGTAGTTTTGCAACAGCTGGAGGTCCCCTAATTGCATATCCCTGGACTATGGGATTTGTATTGTATATAGAGTGGTGCATGTGACCACAACTAATGTGCACTGCTTGCTCCAAGGGAAAGGTTCAGGAGCTCACTGAGGTTATTCCAAGGAGGCAGATAAACACTGTAAGAAGCCATTTTATGAAAAAAATAGTTACAGGGGAATGTCCCTCTCCCCTTGTAAAGGGATTTTCACTTACCTAAGGCTGGCCATAGATGGTTCAAATCTCGGCCAGTTCAACAGGAACTAGCTGAGATTCGACCCGAATGGGGAACCTGAATGTACCAAGTTAATCAATTTGGGTGCAACCAGCCTGCAGATTCACTTGTGATTATCACTAGTGGCTGATATAGCTGCTAGCAATAATCGCTGTCTTCTCACAGCAGGGATGGCTTCCCCCTTCGGGAGCAGACAATTGCTCAGCAGGAGGCATTCCCCTGTCAGCACTGTCTGTGTTGATGGGGGAATCGTGCAAATTTCTATCCTGCAACCCACGGTTGCAGGAAAGAAACTTGTACTGCCTATGACCTGCCTTTAGTGAGGCTGGGTTCACATCATTGCGAATTGGATGCGTGTTCACCGCATCCAATTCGCAATAGCAGGAGATTTTGACCGCCTTTCTATGGAGCCGGTTCACATATCTCCACAGCAGGTCCGGACCAGGTGCGAATTTTGGTCCATTTGAGGTCCGAATTCAGCTCAAAATTCGGGCTGAAATCGGACCTGAAACTTAACCAGCACGCACCAGACCCCTGCTGTGCCCCGCTGCAGATTCTAGTGTGAACCCAGCCTGAATGTGGTGACAATTTTCTTTGCAAATAATACCCAATCATGTGCAAGGAAAAATAAACAAAAACAGGATTTATGCTTAAATACTGTTGATAGAGGTCAGCATAGCTTCCCCTTCACTAAGGTAAGGGAAAATTCCCTTCCAAAGTGAAAATTTAATTTTCACCTTTAGTAATCAGCCAAAGTACCTTCTGGATATTTAGCATTTTAAACAAGTAAATTGATAAATTATAAAATGAACAAAAAATCACTGTTTTCACTTTTAAATGTGCATGCTCCCTGCTAGTGGACTGAGAGCCAGTTTAGGGATTAGTCAGGTATACCTAAGCTTCAAAAAGGCAGTACTTGGTACAAATTCCTTATGCTCACCAAGTGCCCTCAATGTGATGGGTGGGAACGGATTCACACACTAGGGAAGAGTTCACTGTGTTCTGTGATATGTCTGTTTTCAATTAGACTGAACCCAACACTGTGTTTCCATTGTCTAACACAGTCCCAGGTAGTCCTTAGCCAGCCAGCTGAAAGGTACCCCATAGCTTACACCAGTGGTCATCTCCACCAAGATAAGGTCCTGTTTTTTATAAAGTCCACAATTTTCAAATAAAATCATTTAAATCTCCAACTCTAACTTACATATCATCTGTTCCTCTCTTTTTTAGCTTCTTCAGGAGAAGTTCACAGAGTTTGTTAGTGAGACGGGCAGTATAGGACAGGAACGCATCTCTGCTGTGAATCAGATGGTGGATGAACTCATTGACTATGGCCACTCGGATGCAGCTACTATAGCAGAATGGAAAGATGGTGTGAATGAGGCATGGGCAGACTTGCTGGAACTGATGGAGACAAGAGCACAGATGCTGTCTGCTTCTCATGAATTACAAAAGTTCTTTAATGACTGCAAAGAGGTCCTGTCCCAGGTGGAAGAGAAGAAGCAGAGGATCCCAGAGGTGAAGGCACAGGAATCTCGCCTCTCAGCTGGTTCACTGCAGCGAATTCTTAGCTCTTTCGAACATGACATTCAGGTCCTTGTCACTCAGGTGAGCTTTTTGTTATTTTACTTCCTCACGGATATCTTTCTTACCTAAACAGATACATTTGTGAGATCAATGGCCCTTGTAGGCTTGAATGAAAACTATGCCCGAAAATGTTTTTGCTTGGTTATATTTAATTCAGGAAGAAATCTATCCTATGTAGAAGTTTGTAGCATTTTTTGAGCAAAAATATAGACAAATTCATAGCCTAAAGTTGCTTCCTTTTCCCCTTTCCTTCCTAATACTTGGTTATCCTCCCAAACTGGTGAGCTCTCTGGGAGGAAAAATCTTTATTTAGACACCACATGAGTGCATATGCTAAGTTTTCTGTTGCATGCAGACCTCTGATCGGCGCAGGGGATACAGGAAGTCATTCACCTTCTGGTTATACTGCCTACAGAAGGAATGAACACTGGGAAACAAACTGTAGGACAGCCCAGGATTACTACTACCAGCATGCCCCCATTTTTTTTCTAGTGTCCTAGATGGATGACACCTTTTGCTCAACTCTGCAAGGAAAAGTCTAATCTAATTTCTCAAGCATCTTTAATTAAGACTCTCCTCCGCTAAAGCTGGACTATTCAGTTGCAGCTATCCAGTGGGGTCGTCCTCAGCCTGACTTTTGGAGTGCCATGTCCACATCCTACTGGAATGGACATTGCAGGGCTAACCTGGAAGTGACTTTATGGGCACTGGGTATTTAGGATCAGGTTCTACCTTTTCCTGTCAAGGCACACTGTACTAGATCTGTGAGTGCTTCTTGGGCATTTTGGCATCAAACATCTGTTTCCTAGATTTGCAAGACTAGTCATTTGTTCCCAAGTTCTCTAAGGTCCAACAGGTGGATGTTTAGGTCTCTTCTGACCATTTTGGATATAATGTCCTTCAGGTGGCTTTTGGACTTCCCAAAGGTGAATGACTTCCATGTCCCTCAATGGATGAGAAAGAAAATAGAATTTTAGTACTAGTTGTAAAATCGTGTATTTGAAATGATCGTAAAATCCTTTTCTTGGAGACATGGAAAGTAATTGACCTTCGAGTTATACAACCACCTACAGAAGGACTAAATATTGGCAAACATCTGATGGCACAATAAGACAATAAAGAAGCAATTTCCAGAGCGCTGTTTCAAGCCCGTAAGCTTGTACTGCACCACTGGAAAAAGGGATTTTATTAAAACTTACCGTAAAATCCTTTTCTCTGAGTTCACTGACAGACGCAGCCCTTCATTGACAAGTGGGGTTTATGCACATCCTACTAGGAGTTGACTGGGCAAATAGAAAGAAAGCAAGCTGGCCCCTCCCAGGGGGCCATCCTCTCTCTCCCATATAACCCCCCTGCTCTGCTTAGCATATCAGTTCGTAACAAGCCGCACAAATGCACCACAGCGGGGCGGGTGCTGCGTCTGTCAGTGAACTCAGAGAACAGGATTTTACGGTAAGTTTTAATTAAAACCCTTTTTCTCTTACGTTCACTGACAGACGCAGCCCTTCATTGACAAGTGGGGATGTCCCAAAGCTGTGTCAGTAAAGAGGGATGGATAAACGACAACAACTGTACCCAAACAGAATCCTCTCAGGAGGTGCCAGTCGCGCCTACACTGCCGCCTGTAAAACTTTACGGCCAAAAGCAGCAACCGAAGATGCTGACACATCAATTTTTATAAAACTTAGTAAACGTGTGCACCGAGACCCAAGTAGCCGCCTTGCACACCTGTGACACCGAAGCCTGGTGTCTGAAAGCCCAGGAAGTGCTAACAGCCCTGGTGGAATGAGCCATGATCGGAAAAGGGGGAACCTTTCCCCGAACAGTATACGCATGGGTCAAGGTCTGTCTCATCCAACGAGAAATAGTAGCCGACGAGGACGCCAGTCCTTTGCGCGGACCATCCGTCAGCACAAACAATGCGTCAGACTTCCGAAAGGAAGCTGTAGCCGCCAAATACACCCGCAAAGCCCTCACGACATCCAATGAATGTAACTCAAATTCCTTAGGATGCGATGGGTGCGGACATAACAAAGGAAGAACAATATTTTCATTCATGTGAAAAGAAGAAACCACCTTCGGTAGAAACAAAGGAGAAGGGCGCAAGACCGCCTTGTCCTTGTGAAGGACCAAGTAAGGAGACTTGCAGGACAACGCTGCCAGCTCAGATACCCGCCTAGCGGATGTAATGGCCACCAAGAAAGCCACCTTCTGCTACAGCAATTGCAAGGGAATATCCCTGATTTTCTCATATGGCGGTTTCTGCAGTACAGAAAGTACCAAATTCAAATCCCATGGTGCCATAGGCGACCTTACCTGAGGAGCCACATGGCGTACACCCTGTACAAATGTACGAATCAACGAATGTGACGCCAAAGGCCGATGAAAGAGAATCGCCGGAGCCGAAATCTGACCCTTGAGAGTACTCAATGCCAACTTTTTATCCAGGCCCTGCTGCAAAAAAGCCAGCACCCGGGACACAACATAAGAGCGGGGGTTCCAATCCCCCGCCTTGCACCAAGCAATATAGGCCTTGCAGGTGCGATGATAAATCTTGCGCGCTTTAAGTATGGTAGGGATCACGGAGTCAGCGACACCGCTATCCCTCAACACCTGGGACTCAATAGCCAAGCCGTCAAAGCCAGCGAGGGTAAAGCAGGGTGCAAGATGGGTCCCTGAGACAACAGATCTTCGCGCAGCGGAAGGCGCCAGGGAACATCTGCCACCATTCGCACCACGTCGGCGTACCAAGGATGCCAAGGCCAATCCGGAGCCACCAGGATTGTCGGAATCCCCTCCGCTTCCACCCTGCGCAGTAGCCGCGGTAGAAGCTTGATGGGAGGAAACGCGTACAGAAGTCGATACCGACACCAAGGCGCTACCAGCGCATCCGTGGCGGCCGCCAGCGGGTCTCTCGTCCTGTACACAAAAGTTTTCACCTTGTGATTGAATCGAGACGCCATGAGGTCCACATCTGGCGTGCCCCACTTGTGGCAAATCTGGCGGAACACATGTGGATGTAGGGACCATTCCCCCTGATCCAGTGTCTGGCGACTGAGAAAGTCCGCCTGCCAATTCTCTATGCCCGGAATGTAAATGGCGGAAATCGCCGGCACATGAAGTTCTGCCCATCGTAGAATGAGAGCCGCTTCCGCAGCCGCTGCCAAGCTCCTCGTTCCGCCCTGATGGTTCACATACGCCATTTGCCGTGGCGTTGTCTGGCTGAACCCGAACCGGGAGGCCACACAACCTTACCGTCCAGTGGGAGAGGCAGAGCCTGATCACCCTCAGCTCCAGCACATTGATCGGAAGGCAAGATTTCTGCGCTGACCAACAGCCCTGAGCGGATAGCTGCCCCAGGACCCCCCCCCCAGCCCAATAGGCTGGCGTCTGTCGTGACTATCGACCAATTCAGGGGAAGAAACGACTTCCCCAACGTCAGAGCCGGGGCCTGAAGCCACCAGGTCAACGACCCTCTGGTCTGAGGATCCAATCTGATCAGCTGGTCTAAGGACAGTGGAGACTTGTCCCACCGAGACAGAAACGCTCGTTGAAGGAGCCGAGTGTGACTCTGGGCGTAGGGTACCGCCTCGAAGGCTGAAACCATAAGCCCCAACACCCGCATACAAAACCGTAAGGAGGACCACCGGCGTGACAGCAGGGTTCACACCGCTGCTTGCAGTGTCAGTAACTCGGCCGGAGGTAAGAACACCTTCGCCTGCCTTTCTGCCTCAGCTTGGTGAGCCAGGCCAGACCGAAGGGAAGTGCCATGAATTGGTAATGGAGATCTCCCACTGCAAAGAGCAGGAAGCGCTGGTGCCAGAGACAAATGGAAACATGGAGGTACGCGTCCCTGATATCCAGGGATGCCATGAAATCCCCTCGGTGCAGGGCGGCCACGACTGAACGAACAGATTCCATCCTGAATTTTCGCGCTTTCACAAAGTGGTTTAGCGCCTTTAGGTCCAGAACTGGCCTGACCCCCCCTTTTTTGGGGACCACGAATAGGTTGGAGTAGAAACCGTGAAACCTTTCCAACTGAGGTACTGGCACGATCACCCCCTGGTCGGAGAGTGCCTGAACAGCCCTTAGGAGGGCCTCCTGATGCCCCTGAGGGAGTGCTGAACTCTATCCTGTACCCGGAGATCACCACTTCCTGCACCCACCGGTCGGAAATGCGGGCAGTCCACCTGTCTGCGAACCCCAGAAGACGTCCCCACACCCGAAGTTCGGGTGGGGGCAACCCATCATGCAGAGGAGGACTTGTCCTCTGTCTTTTCGTTCTTGCGTTGCCAGAGTCGTTTACCGGCCCATGCGGCAGGCTTGCCGGGCCTCGACCCCTTGCCCGCTACGCCAAGACCCTGAAACAAATGGTCTGCTCTCTGCGACGCCTCAAGCGTCCTGCCACATTCCAAATCATTCTGCAGCTCCGCCATGCACTCAGACAGATATTACGCCGCCATGGCCGACGCCAGGGCCGGCCTCATGGCTGATCCTGCCAACAGGAAAAGTGCCTTTGACACCGCCTCCGTCCGCCTATCGGCTGGGTCCTTAAACGAGGGAGACCCTTCCAAAGGAATGGTCGTTGCCTTGTTCAGGCGAGCCACCGGAGGGTCCACTGTGGGGGGATGCCCACTTCTTCACAAAACTATCCTCAAAGGGATAGCGTATAGCGAAGCGTTTAGGTAGGGCGAAGGAATTCTGCGGACGCTGCCATTCCTGATAGACCAGGTGGTCAAAAAATTGATCATAAGGATAAGCCTTAGGCGACCTGGGTGACCTAGCAGACCCGCAAACGTATGCGGACACCTGCGACTCCCCTGCTTGGTCCAGTCGCAAGGACGCACGGATATTAGTAATCAGTGCGGCCACCAGCGCTTTTTCGCACGCAACCGAGGCCCTCTGGTCCTCTTCGCCGTCCGAGGGGACTAGCTCGCCCTCTGAGAGTTCCTCGGGGGTCCCCGTGACCCCCAAAGCCATTTCCGGTTCGGACTCTTCCCCTGAGGAACAAGGGGGAGGCGGACGCTTTTTAGGGGCCCCCAGAGCGCTGCTCGGCCCCACCCGGGGAAGAAATTCCCCAAATACTGCTCTCAGCTGGTCCAGGGACACCAGGGTCCCCAGCGCAGGTTGCGCTGCCGCTGACTCCTCCTCAGAAGGACCCGCAGGGTCATCTGCCATCCTACCACCGGAACTGACAGTCAAAAATAGAAAATTACCTGACACCCCCACAATGCAGCCCCACCGCCACCCCACAGAACTCCAGGGAGAGCCCAGCTATAATTGCAGTTTGTGCCTCACAAGCGCTGCTCCCAGCAGGAGTGCCTAAGGACCGCCAGTCAAGAAGCCTGCGCCGCCTGTAGTCATCCGCACTGTCCCAAGTGAAAGAGGAAGCAAAACTGCAGCAGCACGTTTTTTTCCCTCCAGGGACATCCAATATGGCCGCCGAAAACGTTCACAAGAGGACAAGCCTGCAATACAGGCCGCAACTACGGCAAAATGGCCGCTGCTCAGCACTAGAGGGAAACCCTCAGCAAAATGGCCGTGGCTATGGCAAAATGGCGGCAGATCGCCGCGTGGCGGTACGAACGCGTGGGGTGCCGTGGGGGGGAGGGGGGCGAGGACACCCAGGGGGGCACTAGCCCAGCGAACACCCTCCACCGGTCGGCTAAAACGCTAAAATAAGCCCAGCACCCCCCCCTCCGCGCCCTTAGGGGGGAAGAGAGGGGGTCACTCACCAGTCCGACGGGCGTAGCGGGTAGCCACCCGGTCGCAGACCTTCCTCCCATGCCGGAGAGGGATGCTGCAGGCCATAGGCCCCTGGACAGGAACCAAGTCCAGTCACCGGGCGCAAGTGGGGGTCACAAACTGGCCGCCCGCATGGAACGGGCACGATGCGGCAGGCCCCACCAAGGCTAGGGCTAGCACGCATCGGTCGGCCGTGCTGGGGACAGTGCAGGATTCTAGCTATCCTCTATGCCCCAGCCGGCTTCTTTATAGCAGTCTTCATCAGATAGCTTGAAAAAATAAAAAAGCGGCAGCAAAAAAGATGAACCGCAGGTCCCATAAGGGAGCCAGGTCTAACTCCTTGCACTAGGCATAATAAAGCTGATATGCTAAGCAGAGCAAGGGGGTTATATGGGAGAGAGAGGATGGCCCCCTGGGAGGGGCCAGCTTGCTTTCTTTCTATTTGCCTAGTCAACTCCTAGTAGGATGTGCATATAACCCCACTTGTCAATGAAGGGCTGCGTCTGTCAGTGAACGTAAGAGAAATTACCTGATCCCATGAATGCTACTGAGTGGATACGGAAGGTCGGGTCCACAATCTCCTTGGAACGGTATATTTATCAGCACAGAAGCTGCCCTGATAAGTTTGAAAATATATGGACGCTCTGGCTTGATACACCTGATCTATCTTCTCTGGATCTGGTGATAGGCTGGATGGTGTCATTGGAGGTAGAGGTAGACCCGCCTAATGCTTCATCCCTTCTTTACCATGTAAATCTTACTCCTGACATTTATGATTTGCAGACCGGCGTGGTCATGGTCATGCATGTTTTATGGCCTGGGCAGACTTGCCATGTAACCATTGTAACTGCTAATTGTGTTTCCTCTGTACTGCAATTTCATTGTTGCTCTTGATTTTTATGACTTTTTTTTATAAAGTTCTCTCTTTGATATAAAACAAAACACTGGCAAATAAAGAACTGTAGGCCAGCCCAGGATTACCCCTCCTACTACCAGCATGTCTCATTTGAGTAGCCAACAGTACTGAGAGCATGATGGACTCCCACAACAAACTCAAATAAATCCTATTTTCCCTAACTTCCCTTGACATGGTGCAAGTCACATTACCAGTGCAGAGAGCCACAGGGGATGCCCCCCTTGTATCTGCCATGCTGGTCAGAGCTTTGCATGTGAGTGGAAATGGTAAGTCTACCACGCCAATGAGAGGTCTTCATGGTCATGGAAAAAATTCAGGCTCAGTTCCCACTCACAGCATATCTCTTCTCCCCAGCTGCCTCACTTCCTGCTCAGTTTATCCATCTTTGCATCCAGCATGAACAAGTGCATCCCCCTTGACATCCACCATTAACTCCCCACTCCACCATCATATCCACCTCCTGCGCTCTATCAGTAGTGCTACTTTGTGTCCCCTCTGCTGCCTCTGCTACTTGCACATTGTACTCCATTCTTGACAATCGGCTTCCCCGTTGGCTTTCTTCTGAAAGAGTGTTTCTCAATTTTTCCAACTGGACTTTCAAAGAAAGTCTTTACTTTTGAAAGTAGAATCTTCCAGGTTTATGATTTTATTAGCTCTGGTAATCCCGGTAAGGTGAAGGTAATTGAAATCACTAGCAGCATGGATCGGGTAAATAAAAAGGAGCTGTGGTCCTATGGCCACCTGTTCAGTCATGTTCATAACACCAAGAATCATATATTTAGCAGCACTGTTTGGCCATAATCTCTTTCATGCCAACCCTTGCTTTACCCTGTACCTCTTCTCTGATACCCAGGTACGACAGCTGCAGGAGAATGCTGCCCAGCTGCGCACAGTATATGCGGGTGAGAATGCGGCTGCCATTGTCACCAGTGAGCAGGAAGTAATGCGTTCCTGGAAGGAGTTACTAACCACCTGTGAGGAATGCAGGCTGCAGATCACCACTACCAGTGACCGCATGAAGTTCCTAGGTCTTGTGAAGGACCTGATCTCCTGGATGGACAGTGTTATCTGTCAGATTGGAACAGGAGAGAAACCCAGGTAAGGGCTGTGGAATGATGGTTGGCATAAGCTGCCCTTAAAAATGAGACTATGTAGTGTAAACAGCTGTCATTGGGACAGGCCGTGCAGGGAAACTTCTTCACTGGGTCCTCAGAGAATAAAGACCTGGCAGAGGTTCTAAGTAATTCCCTTTGTTACCAAAATTAAAGTGGCTTAAATGATTTTTTTTTTTTTAAATAACAAACAAATCTATATTTACGTGCTCTGTGGAATAGAATTGAACATAGCGGCCCCGATGCTCCTGTTCTCGGGCCCCTGCTGTCACTCCTGGCTCCTCCTAACTTGCTGGTGCCATCATAAGGAAACCGATTCCTATGGGGGCACTCGTGTGGGCTTGCTCCCAAGTCCCACTGCTGTGTCCATTGACACAGATAGCGGGACTCGGCCCCTCCCCTGCTCCCTCGTCACTGAAGTTTGACAGGAGTGGGAGCCAATGACTGCTATCCCGCTGCTATTGCTCTGCCCAGGGAGGAGGGACAAAGCCAGCTGAGCTGCAGCTCTCATGCACAGAGCTGGATCGTGATGGGGTTTAGGTAAGTATAAGGGGGGTGAGTCTGTGACACAGAAGGTTTTTTACCTTAATGCATAGAATGCATTAAGGTAAAAAAAACCTTGAGGCTTTAGAACCACTTTAAAGAAAAGTTGTGATTGAATTTCTACTAAAAGAAACGTGCGCTGAGAGTGGTAGAAGACATGGTAGGCTGTCTTCTCAAAATGCTTGTTGCCTGGTTGTCATTCAGTACCTTCAACTTTGCTAACCTGGAAAAAGTTTGCAGATCAGGAGTTCTGACTTTGCTGAATACGGGCTTGCTCTGGGTAAGCCTTTGGGAGAAACCTGGAGGTTGCCAATTCTGAACTCTTGAAACTGCTGGTTTTCTGGCTAATATGCTAACTTCAAGTCATAAATAAAAAAGGGAATAACCATCACTTAACTACTAATTTACAAAGCTACAACTACAGAAAGGGTTTTGACCCAGGTACATGAGACCGGGGTCAAGCTAAGAAGGGCTCCAAATGGAAAACACACCGCAGAGTATGTATGAATAGGGATGGGCCGAACACCTTCCAGTTCGGTTTGCACCAGAACATGCTAACAGGCAAAAAATTCATGCGAACATTTGAACACCGTTAAAGTCTATGGGAAGCGAAAATGAAAAATCAAAAGTGCTCATTTTAAAGGTTTATATGCAAGTTATTGCCCTAAAAAGTGTATGGGGACCCGGGTACTGCCCTAGGGGACAAGTATCAATGCAAAAAAAAGTTTTTAAATCAATCGTTTTTTCAGGAGCAGGGATTTTAATAATGCTTAAATAATGCTTAAAGTGTAACAATAAAAATGAAATATTCCTTTAAATATCGTGCCTGGGGGGGGGGTCCCTTAGTCTGTCTGTAAAAGGGCGCACCTCTGTCATGTTTAGAACAGTGCCAGAGTAAAATGACATTTGTGAAGGAAAAAGTGTCATTTAAAATCGCGGCTGTAATGTATTGCCAGTCAACGGCAATATACATAAAAATCACTGAAAAAAAATTGCGTAGGGCCCCCCCCAGTCCATACCAGGCCCTTCAGGTCTGGTTTGAATTTTAAGGGGAACCTCGCGCCAAAATTTAGAAAAAAATTGACATGGGGCCCCCCTTAGAATCCAAACCAGACACTTGTCCGAGCATGCAACCCTCATAAACGCTCAAAAAAGTGTCTCACCAGCGTTTTTGATCCATTGGGGAAAAAAATGCTCAAACCGCTAGTGCATTAACGCTGATAAAAGCGGAAAAACTCACTACAAAGCTACTGACGTTTTTAGATCGTTTTTTTAATGTCTAGTGTGCATGGAGCCTAAGGCCACTTTCCGGAGGAGCTTTACAGGCGTTTGTTAGCTAAAAACAGCGCCTGTAAAGCGCCTCGAAATTAGGTCCTAATGAACCCCAGCGTGAAAGCCCGAGTGCTTTCACACTGGGGCAGTGCGCTTGCAGGACAGGAAAAAAAGTCCTGCAAGCAGCATTTTTGGGGCGGCGTGGGAGCGGTGTATACACCACTCCTCCACCACCCCTGCCCATTGAAATGAATGGGCATCGCTTCCGAAGCGGCTGTACACCAGTTTGGAAGTGTCAGGGGCCGGCACTTTTAACCCCTTGTGGGGGGGGGGTTAAAAGCGCCCCGCTGCTGTCCGAATAGTGGCACCAAAGCGCCTCTATAACAGCGGTAAAAAGCCTCAAATTGGTGGCGTTTTACCGCTAACGCTCGGGCGGCCCTGTTGTGAAAGGGGTCTAAGGCTTGCTTTTACTCCCCAACAGTAAGGCTCCAAATGGCTGTAAGCGTCAGTGCTGCGAACAGATGCCGTGTGAAGAGCCATTGCTGGTGCTGTGTGATCCCAATGGGAGGATATGGAGAAGGCAGGTGTACAAGCCGCGTGAATTAGCTGGAGGTTCCAGGTCACATTATCATCTTTTCAGCCTGTTACACTCTCCTCCGTGGTCCTTGTCATATCCCCTCATCATTGATGGTCTAGTCCTGTGCTGATTTGCCTCATATCATTGCGTCATTTGCTGATCCCCTGGTATGATTGGATGAATGTCTGTGAGCCCGGGTTGTTTTTATTGTTGTTCCTGACAACGATGTCATGAATGGTTTTTGATATGGTGTGGTCGAGGTTTGAATTTTTTCTTGTCATGAATTGTGAATTTTTGTATCAATAAATCTAGATTCATACGCTGCGGTGTGTTTTCCTTTTGGAGCCCTTCTTAGCCTGACCCCGGTCTCATGACCTGGGTCAAAATCCTTTCTGTATTTCAAATGTTAATTTCCTTGCATTAAAGAATAACTCAAATTTATAAAAAAATACATGTATTACGTTTTCAATCCTTAATGTACACACAGCACCCCATATTTACAGAAAAACACAGAATTGTTGACATTTTTGCAGATTTATTAAAGAAAAACTGAAATATCACATGGTCCCAAGTATTCAGACCCTTTGCTGTGACACTCATATATTTAACTCAGGTGCTATCCATTTCTTCTGATCATCATTGAGATGGTTCTACACCTTCATTTGAGTCCAGCTGTGTTTGATTATACTGATTGGACTTGATTAGGAAAGCCACACACCTGTCTATATAAGACATTACAGCTCACAGTGCATGTCAGAGCAAATGAGAATCATGAGGTCAAAGGAACTGCCTGAAGAGCTCAGAGACAGAATTGTGGCAAGGCACAGATCTGGCCAAGGTTACAAAAACATTTCTGCTGCACTTAAGGTTCCTAAGAGCACAGTGGCCTCCATAATCCTTAAATGGAAGACGTTTGGGACGACCAGAACCCTTCCTAGAGCTGGCCGTCCGGCCAAACTGAGCTATCAGGGGAGAAGAGCCTTGGTGAGAGAGGTAAAGAAGAACCCAAAGATCACTGTGGCTGAGCTCCAGAGATGCAGTTAGGAGATGGGAGAAAGTTGTAGAATATCAACCATCACTGCAGCCCTCCACCAGTCGGGGCCTTATGGCAGAGTGACCCGATGGTAGCCTCTCCTCAGTGCAAGACACATGAAAGCCTGCATGGAGTTTGCTAAAAAAACACCTGAAGGACTCCAAGATGGTGAGAAATAAGATTCTCTGGTCTGATGAGACCAAGTTAGAACTTTTTGGCCTTAATTTTAAGCGGTATGTGTGGAGAAAACCAGGCACTGCTCATCACCTGTCCAATACAGTCCCAACAGTGAAGCATGGTGGTGGCAGCATCATGCTGTGGGGGTGTTTTTTTAGTTGCAGGGACAGGACGACTGGTTGCAATCGAGGGAAAGATGAATGCGGCCAAGTACAGGGATATCCTGGATGAAGACCTTCTCCAGAGTGCTCAGGACCTCAGACTGGGCCGAAGGTTTACCTTCCAACAAGACAATGACCCTAAGCACACAGCTAAGGAGTGGCTTCACAACAACCCCGTGACTGTTCTTGAATGACCCAGCCAGAGCCCTGACTTAAACCCAATTGAGCATCTCTGGAGAGACCTAAAAATGGCTGTCCACCAATGTTTACCATCCAATCTGACAGGACTGGAGAGGATCTGCAAGGAGGAATGGCAGAGGATCCCCAAATCCAGGTGTGAAAAACGTGTTGCATCTTTCCAAAAAAAGACTCATGGCTATATTAGATCAAAAGGGTGCTAATACTAAATACTGAGCAAAGGGTCTGAATACTTAGGACTATGTTATTTCAGTTTTTCTTTTTTAATAAATCTGCAAAAATGTCAACAATTCTGTGTTTTTCTGTCATTATGGGGTGCTGTGTGTACATTAATGAGGGAAAAAAAAGTAATTTAAATGATTTTAGCAAATGGCTGCAATATAACAAAGCGTGAAACATTTAAGGGGGTCTGAATACTTTCCGTACCCACTGTATATTGTACATTCACATCAGTCCCTACCCTTACAATCTAAGGTCCCTAACTCACATTCATACATATACTAGGGCCAATTTAGACAGGAGCCAATTAACCCACCAGCATGTCTTTTGAGGAAGTATAACATGTTTGTTATTTTTAAAAAAAAAGAACCTTTACAATAACTTTAAAGCTGAGTTCCACCCATGTAAATGATGTAGCTGCTGACTTTTAATAATCAGACACTCACCTGTCCCTCCCTCCAGCGATGCGGTCGCCCAAGGGCTCACTCCTCTCCCCCTCCTCTCTGCAGCGCCGGCATCACAGGTGTGGGCACCCAGCTTTGGCCTCAAAGCCGGGCGCGCACTGCGCATGCGTGAGTTGCACTGCCCCTTGTGACTGGCTGGCATATCTTCTGGGACCTGAGCCGCGGCGCCAGGGGAGGAAGTGGACCTGGGACCCTGTGAAAACAAGGTCCCTGGTCACCCCCAAAAAAAAAGACATGCCAATTGTGGCATGTCGTGGGGGTCACCTTCCATTAAAACGGAAGTTCCACTTTTGAGTGGAACTCCGCTTTAAGTGATGAGGACTGATGAACTTTAGTGAAGAAGCACATCCCTGGCAACCCTTTAGACAAGCATGTTCCTCCCTGCTGGCCAGTGAAAGCCGCAGTGTTTAACTGTGCTGCTCTGATTAGTTGCTTGATTACTGTTCCATAAGCAGATTTGAGAATGTAATCTTTGATCCTGAAGTGTGGCTTTAAGTCACTTCTGGTTCTTAAACCAAAAGTTATGCCAGACAGGCGTGCACCAATGTTGCATCATTTTAACCATTCCCTTTAACTATATTATGGAGCATTTGTTTTAAATGACTCCACATATTTGGTCGATCTTCCAGATTGTTCAAAATTTCCACCAAGCTAGGAAAAAGAGAATGAATGAATATTTTACAATTCCATTGATGAGATAACTTTGCTCAGACGTATTGTCACTGTGCTCTGTTTAAACTTACTATTCACAATGATGTGAGCACCAGCAAAAGAAAGACACAGGCCTGCACTTCAGAAAGCGTCATCTCTGATATGCAGTCTGTGAGCAGAGCATACAGGGAATGCATTTGCTTTAAAGCTGAACTCCAGGGTTTTGGCAAAATGTACCGGTGTGTCCTTCCTGCAGTACAAGAGTTAAATGCTCATTGAGGCAAGAGAGGAGATGAACAGGCAGTATTACTTGCCTTAAACCCCAATCGACCTGGCACTAGTGCTCTCTTCTCCCCAAAGCTCCGGTCTGTGAGTAGTCCTTTGGCATCCTCACATGCAGTGCAGGGCTATTTACAGTGTTATTGTAGCTGAAGGAGGCAGGAGTGTGACAGCAGACCAGAGTACCTTAGAGACGAGGCAGCATGGGACCGGTCACACACATTCAGGGAGCCTGCTGCAGCAGGGACTGAGGTATTACTCCTGATTTTGGTATTTTGAGAGAGTGTTACTAAACCCACAACAGTAAAATCAGTCTGTATATGCAGAATAGCATGCTTGTTAAACTCACTGTGGAACCTAAGGGGTTAATCCTCTGCATTGCGTAAAAAGGCTGTTTGATCCTGTATGCACAGATCCTTCCCTCCTTCTACTGTCCCCTGATAATTTCCTGATAACACAGAGCCTATGGAGTCAGGCTGCACATGCTCAGTTTGGTGTGTATTGCTAGAGAGGTTTTTTTTTTTCTTGGGAGGGTGCATGTGATCAGCACAGGGCCAATCAGCACTGTCCAGACAGAGAGTCAGGGGTCTTGTAGTCTCATAGGGCAGTCAGGAAACTCCTCCTACAAGCTTTAATAAGGGCTTGGCAGGATACTGCAAGAAATCACAAGACTGCTATATACTGCTGATGAGAAAAGGTATTTAGCAGTTTATATTTACTAAAATTATTGCATTTCCATGTTCTGTGTACCGCGGGAGACCAGATATAGTGAACGCAGGTTCCTGGGATTAGTAACAATTTAATAAGCAGTTAACCCATGCAGTATTGGGGCCCCCTGCAAAGGTATGTTTTAACTACGTCCTGGAGTTCAGCTTTAATCTCTCACACTGGGGGTAAGTTCTAGAGTCACATATTTTTCCTGTTTTCCATAATATTCTTAGGGATGTGTCTTCCGTGGAAGTTCTCATGAGTTATCATCAGGGAGTAAAGAGTGAAATTGAGGCAAGAAATAAGAGAATCGCGGACTGCTTAGAGCTAGGAAAGTCCTTGGTCCTAAACAAGAGACCGGCATCTGAAGAGGTATGTTTGAAAGAAGGTCAATTTAATATAAAAGGTTTTATCAATTTTTAATATACCGTTCTCTGTATAGCATGTATATAGCGGCAGCCAAATTTGCAAACTACACATTTTACCGCTTTATGTCACTGCAAGTGTATCAGATACAATCAGTCTGAAAACCAAAGACTTTGCAGTTTCTAATGACTTTAAACATCCACAATGCTCCCAATAGTCAGAGACTATTCTCTGACTCTTTCACTTTGTAATTGGCTCACATATCACATATCCCCACACCGTGTTTAATATGAGTATTTCCTAAGATCATCAGCTCCATCTAGTGGCCATAATGCAGTATTTTCCTAAAATACCCCAATCAAGAAAATACTGCATTATGGCCACTACAATGAGGTGATGATCGTAGGAAATACACTATTGGACAAATTACAGCGGTTCGTAGTGATGGCCTTAGTGATTTTTTTTTTTAAGGGCCGGTTCGCAACTGCATACTGAACTCAGACTGCGTTCCTGTGCGATTCAGTGCGGTGCGATTTTTCAGCCCATTTATTTGATGCACTACTTATATACTGCAGCCAGATCACATGGTACTGGGGTATCATGCAATCTGATTCAGGCAAACACACTGCATTTGTGATCTGCCTTTGGGGTGTTATTAGGAATACATTGACACACACACACCAGATTGCACACCCAGTGCATTTTGAACGCGGTGCGGGAAACGCGCACGGAACGTGGGTTTCCTGCACCGCACCCAGATACCACAGTGTCTCTGGTTCATTGGCGGGACAGCCATTATCTGGTGTTGCCTACACTGACAGAACACCTGCAGTCAGGAGAAGGCAGTGGCCATCTTAATACACCCAGCTATGTCTTGAATTTTAAGAGTAATTTTATTAATAAAGTCAGTGTATATAAATAAATATAGTATATCGATATCTGTGATGGTGATTTTGATGTTAAATTTTGAAAGAAACTGGACGCCAGCAGTAGGAAGGTTGTGGAGGCCATGTTGGTACACCCCGCACTGCTCAGCGCTAAATCAGGCTTTTAAAATGTAAACCGCACCGCAGATGTCAACATACTATATTTGTTTATATACGCTCACTTTATTGCTAAAATGACTGTTAAATTAAAGCCGTAGTTGGGTGTAGTAAGATGTCTGCTGCCTTCTTCTGACTGCAGGTGTTCTATCAGATTAGGCAACCTGGTAGCGGTGGTACGCATGCGCAGGTGATGGAACGTCACTTCCGTTACCTAATCTGACAGGTTGCCGATTCTGACGGAACACCGGCACATCCTTCTAGTGTCAGAGACTGCCACTGTACAGAGGACACTGCTGTTTCTGGGGCAAACCTTTCCTTTGTGTGATTATGCAGAGGTGTGCTCTGCCCTAAGGCCGCTTCAGCTTGTATAAGAGCAGTGTGAACTCTTACTGAGCTAGGCGGGGAGAGAACTGTCACAGAGACACGTGTCTCTGTTTACATTGTGGCGGCTGTGATTGGACACAGCCGTCGTGTGATCCGGAGGGCCAATCACAGCGCCCATATCCCGATCTCTGCTCGGCTGGGTCCTGTGATTATAATGATCACAGGATCCAGCCGCAGCGCACCTCGTGGCTGCGCTGTGAGCGATCATTCTGAGGGACGTTCCTGAACGTCCACTCAGAATGGTGAGGCACCAACCCGGCTATTTATTTACAGTGGCCAGGTAGGGGGTGGTTAAACACAGATCCTAATGGGAGTGCTGATTGCCACTTTAAACAAACTGTTAGCAGTCTTCAGCCCCATGGCTGCTTGCAAGCATTACATTCAGTTTGTCCCAATAAAAAAAAGCTTTGGACAGGCTGAGTTTCCTCTCATTTACATGCCATATAGGAGGCAAGCTTCTTAGTCTTTAACCCTTTGTTAGGACAGTGTTCAAACAAGTTTACAACTGATGATGAGATCTGCCAGTACAGTATGGACAGTGTGAATTATGCCCAACACAGATCCCTAGCACCCTCATAAAACTAAAGCAGCATATACAGGTACAGGTTTTTTTTCTTTTGACTGAAAAATTCTGACAGATTGGAAGTGGGTGTGGGAATCTGCCACACTCTGCTATTGTATTGTGACAGTGGGGACTCAACCTCCCTGCCCTGCCCCAGTTCTTGCTGAACAGGGCCAAATTTCAATATGTGTATACCCTGCTTAACCACTCGCCGACCGCTAACCGCAGGTTGACGGCGACAAAGTGGTTCGATATCGCAAAACGCCATCATACAACGGCGGCTGCGAGATCGAGCACTGTGGGCGCGCTCATTGTGTCCGGGGGGGGCCAGGGAGCGGGTGCAGCGGACTCGATCTCCGCCGGCTACCCGCGATGCCCCCCCCCCCCAGAGTGAAAGAACGGAGGTCCGTGAATGTAAACACGGATCTCCGTTCTGTGAGGGGGGAAGGGCTGTGATCACAGCCTTCCTCTACATGGAAGCTGTGATCACTTCCCTTCCCCAGCTAGGCAAGCCCCCATACAGTTAGAACACGCCCAGGGAACACAGTTAACCCTTAGAGCACCCCCTGCAGGTTAACCCCTTCACTGCCAATGGCATTTACACAGTAATCAGTGCATTTTTATAACACTGATCGCTGTATAAATGCCAATGGTCCCAAAAAAGTGTCAAAATGGTCCGACATGTCCGTCCCAATATCGCAGTACCGCTAAAAATCGCAGATCACCGCCATTACTTGTAAAAAAAATAAAAACCCCAAAAATGAATTCTCATCATCTGTAAACGCGGCAACTTTTGCGCAAACCAATCAATAAACGCCGATTGCGATTTTTTTTAATCATAAATATGAGGAAGAATATAAAATCGGCCAAAACTGTTGTTTTTTTTATATATTTTTTTTGGATTTGTATTTTAGCAAAAAGTAAGAAATGTGTTTTTTTTTTTTGCAAAATTGTCGCTCTTCTTTTGTTTATAGCGGTGATCAGAAATGACGCAGCAGTGATCAAATACCACCAAAAGAAAGCTCTATTTGTGTGAAAAAAAGGACGCAAATTTCGTTTTGGTACAACGTCGCACGACCGCGCAATTGTCAGTTAAAGTGAGGCAGCGTTGAATCGCAAAAAGGGCTCTGGTCCTAAAGTGTGAAATCCTTCTGGGGCTGAAGTAGTTAAAGTGTTACTAAACCCACAACAGTAAAATCATTCTGTATATGCAGAATGGCATGCCTGTTTTACTCACTGTGGAACTTAAGGGGTTAATCTTCTGTATTGTGTAAAAAGGCTCTTTGATCCTGTATGGTCAGATCCTTCCCCTCCTGCAGGATCTCTCTGGGCAAGGCCAGATAATACACAGTCAGAGTAGTAAAGCTGCACATGCTCAGTTTGGTCTCCATCGCTGGAGAGAATATTTCCTTGTTAAGCTGAGCTTTTCAGGTCGCATGGTATGACATCACACATGTGGGTGTGTATACAGATCCTAAATGACAGCCCAGTCCCTCCCTCCTCCTCCATGCCTAGTAACTATAAAAGAGCACAGTGGGTGGGATGTCACATCTTGATTGATGGATGATCCACCTCCCATAACAGCATGAAGACACAGGCTGTAGTGGAAATCCCCTCCTACCTGAACACTCATCGCTGGGCAGACCCTGCAGTTTATCATGTGACCGTGGTATACAGATCAGCCTGAAAGGTACATAGTGGCAGTATTTTAATGTAAAAAGAAGATTTATAAGCTGTGGGCACTTTGGGGTGGGGGGGTTATCAATGATCCGTACCTCCTCCTCCCTCCCTGACCCGACAGTAAATCCTAGACATATGTGTGGGTGTACACACTACAGTATGGTACGCTGGACTTTTCGAGTCGAATTGTTCCTTTATAAGAGAGGTCGCTACCTCTGGTTTGACTCGTACACGTCGAAATGATGAGACTGACACATAAT
>BLSH010017146.1:559774-580344 GCA_018402905.1 Glandirana rugosa | reverse complement strand
CCTGATGAGCAAGCGGATTCTGCTTAGCAGGGGGGCTTGTGTGAAAGGAACCTAAGGTGGCATGAGTTCCTAGATCACTAGATCTCCTGTCATCCCCACCTTGCTGCACTGTCCTTCCCAATGAGCTACTACCCATCACACTGTCAAGCCAAGTACACACAGGCCAAATGCCGGGCGACATCGGTCGAATGAATAAAAACTGAACACCGTTTGGCCTGTGTGTATGGCAGCTGGTCCGACAGAAGACGGCTGTTCGGCTGGCTTCCGTCAGATGAGATTGCTGGAAAGTCAGCAACCGACTCTCAGAGCCGGTTTACACTGAGGCGACTTGTCAGACGACTTAAGTCGCCTGACAAGTCTTCTCCATGTAGTGCAATGGAACTGTTCTAATAGGAGTGACTCAGACTCAGAAAAAGGTTCCTGTACTACTTTTGGGGCGACTTCAGGCAACTTGCATTGACTTCTATTACAGAAGTAATTTGCAAGCCGCGCTGAAGTTGCACTGTGCGGGGTCGCGATGAGTCGCCCCGCAATTCGGATCGCCTCAGTGTGAACCGGCTCTCAATCAGCACTCTCAGCCAATGGCCAAACCCCTGTCAGTACACAATAGTTCAGTAGGTGAGATTTATGTACTAGCGTCAGATTGTTAGTACAGCGTCTCAGAGCTGAGCTGTTCGTTTTTTTTTTTCGTTCAACCTGTTAGATTGAACGAAAAAAAAAAAACTGATCGTGTGTACCAGGCTTTACATGTATATGGTGGCCAGGTAACAGACAGGCTATGACGCTGCCTACATTTAAGATCGGTAATTTTTGTAATTGAAAATAAAGCTTTATTGTTCGTTAACAAAAACTGGCTCCTAACTTTTTTAGCTGGCTCCTAGATTCCAAGTAAATTTGTCAAGCCCTGCAATAGAAGATTTGAAAAGCTTTGCCTGGTCTGATGAGTCTCGATTTCAGCTGTGACATTCAGATAGTAGGGTCAGAATTTGGCGTAAACAACATGAAAGCATGAATCAGTCCTTGTGAAAAGATGAATAATGCGCTGTCTAAAAAGTGAAAATCCAAAACATATGTGTCTTTTGTATATGCATACCATACATAGATCTAATATAATGAAGAAAAATGAATCTTACAAAAATACAATTCAATAACAATGTTGCACATGCAACACCAGAAATTGGTGCAATAATAATCAATTGTGCTAGAAAACAAACATCATTGGAAGCATAAACCAATACAATATAAAGTGACTAGTGCATAATAAACCAATACAATATAAAGTGACTAGTGCATAATAAACCAATACAATATAAAGTGACTAGTGCACTCTCAAGCAAACAGTTTAAAGTGAAAATAAGCAAATTGTAGTATTGAAAAATATTAATTCAAAATTAACACGTTCTTAGATAGGTGAGTGAGTAGCCCACTCAGAGTGTTCCTCCATATCATTAGTGTTGCAGTGTCTTCATGCAAAAACAATTCAAAGTGCCAGTGCTTCACCGTTGTGTTTAAAGTGGAATAAATGGCTGCTTACCAGAGGCTCTGATCCACAAGGGATTAGATGTGCATATCAAATATCCTGATGGGATGGATGCTGCTCCTTATGAGCGTCTCACCGGGATATTCCCAGTTGACGCCTTCTGAGGGGAAACGCGTCGGAGAGGAGGTAGATGTGTGATGTTGATGGGTCCGGACCATACTGCAGGCGGCCGTGCCGATGTAAGCACAATTTTTTTTTTAAATACTTTGGCATTTTAAAGGATAACACACTATGAGTTCCTCTTTTGATTATAACTCCATACATCCATGAGCTGAGAGCCTGCTTTTCATTCCAATATCCCGGTGAGATGTTCATAAGGAGCAGCATCCATCCCACTAGGATATTTGATATGCACGTCTAATCCCGTGTGGAGCAGAGCCTCTGGTAAGCAGCCATTTATTCCACTTTAAACACAGCGGTGAAGCACTGACACTTTGAACTGTTTTTGCATGAAGACACAGCAACACTATTGATATGGATGGACACTCAGGTGAGTGAATAGCCCACTCAATCTAAGAACGTGTTCATTTTGAATTCATGAATATTTTTTTGATACTACATTTGCTTCTTTTCCCTTGATGTTGTTTGAGAGTGCACTAGTCACTTTATATTGTATTGGGTTATGCCAGTCTTTCTCAACCTTTTCAACAACGAGGAACACTTGAAATAATGCTCCGCTCTCTGGGAACCCCTGCTAAAAATTAAAAATCTACAACTCATGATTCATTAGTGTGATGGTCAATGGGAAGAATGCTCCTTACACTTGTGGTCATTGGGAAGCATTACGCCCTTAAAGATAGCTAAAAAAAAAAACAATTATGTCAGTGGGAATATATCTGAGAGGTAGAAATTGACCATTGCTCAAGAAACCCCTAGCAACCTCTGGAGGAACCCTAGGGTTCCACGGAACCATTGTTGAGAAACCCTGGTTTATGCACTAGTCACTTTATATTGTATTGGTTTATGCATCCAATGATGTTTGTTTTCTAGCACAATTGGTTATTATTGCACCAATTTCTGGTGTTGCATGTGCAACATTGTTATTGAATTGTATTTTTGTAAGATTAATTTTTCTTCACTATATTAGATATACGAATGAAATGCATATACAAGACACATATGTTTTGGATTTCTACCTTTTTAGACAGCGCATTATTTATCTTTTCACAATCATTTTAGATCCCAGTACTCCAGGGATTTTTTTAGAGCAGCAATCTTCATAGTTTACAGGCTGAGCACAACCTTCAATATTAGATACATGGATCCATCCTGCCTTGTATCAGCGGTTTAGGCTGGTGGTGTAATGGTGTGGGGGATATTTTCTTGGCACACTTTGGGCCCCTTAGTACCAATTGAGCATTGTTTACACACCATGGTCTAATTGAGTATTGTTGCTGACCATGTCCATCCCTTTATGACTACAGTGTCCCCATCTTCTGATGGCTCCTTCCAGCAGGATAATGCACCATGTCACAAAGCTCAAATCATCTCACCATTGGTTTCTTGAACATGGCAATGAGTTCACTGTACTCCAATGGCCTCCACACTCACCACATCTCATCCAATAGAGCACCTTTGGGATGTGGTGGAACGGGAGATTCACATCATGGATGTGCAGCCGACAAATCTGCAGCAACTGCATGATGCTATCATGTCAATATGGAGCAAAATCTCTGTGGAATGTTTAAAACATCTTGTTGAATATATGAAAGAATTAAGGCAATTCTGAAGGCAAAAGGGAGTCCAACCCGGTACTAGCAAGGTGTACCTAATAAAGTGGCCGGTGAGTGTAATTTACCACAGCTTACACATTTCTGTCAGTACAGGATTCCTTTGAGCAATGCAGTTTTGTCCAGGACTCACCCTACCCTGTGATTGGACAGTGAAGGAGCAGTAGCACACTGATTAGCAAATCCCTCCTGTATGCATTTTCACACCTATCGCTTGCAAAACAATAGAACCCGAAGTGTTGTCCCTGCTTTGGCTGCTGTGTAGAGGGTTACAGAATTAGTAACTTTTGCTAATTCTGTGCAAAAATAAATGTGATTTTTCTAATGCATAGATAATTGTTTTTTTAAGGGTACATGGAGTTTAGCTTTGAAATGTAGTCAAAATGCTCAGTACTACATTGTGGCATTGTAACCTCTTCTGCATTCTCCCTTTTGTAGCTGGAGAAGATGAAAGCTGAGCAGAGCAAACAACCCGCAACCCCGCTCCTTGGCCGAAAAGTTTTCCCGGACACCACAGACTTTTCATCTCGACCATCACCTCTTGTCCAACAGCCATTCCATGAAAAGGCTGAGACTAAGCTGGAGCAGAAGGACACTTTAGCTGTTCCTAATGGGATCCATCCGGAGAGTCACAGAACACGGACAGAGAGGGGAGAAGCAAGGGTAGGGTATGTGCGGCAAGAGATTAAGCCGGAGAGACTTCAGCCAAAGATAGATCATGTGGAGGCCAAGATAATGGAGAAGATTCAGCCTGCTCAGGAAGGAATCCGTGGGGAAAAAGCAGAGATCAAATTTGCCCAAGGTATGGCCACTTTGACTGTGGAGAAAGCAGAGAGTAAGTCGGGTCGTCATGGTGAGCGGAGGAGAGATAGGCATGATCGTAAGCTGGAACGCCAAGAGTCCAGTGAGCAGGAGGTTCCCAAACCAGAGCATGTGGAGGAAAGGAGGAGACGAGACCGACATGACAAAAGGCTGGAGAGACAGGGGTCCAGTGAACAAGAAACGCCTAAACCGGAGCAGATGGAAAGGAGGAGAGATCGGCATGAGAGAAGGGCAGAGAAGCATGAGTCCAGTGAGCAGGAGACGCCAAAGAACGAGCCTGACAAACAAGGAGGGTAAGAAGCCTCAGTTCTCTGCCTGAAATGACATAACAGTTGGTGTTGAGTTGTGTGTAGAGCAAGGAATACATGAGGACAGATGTTGATCATTAGCAAGCTTGATGGGATGACCAATAGTGAATTTTTTTCTACATTATATTCAAATATTGAGGACTTGACCATATTCTTTCCATCCCGCTCAAATACAATTTTAACACTAAAAACCTCTTTTTTTTTTTCCTACTTCCAGTCCTCTCTATCACACAGATTTCCTCATTTGTATTGTGTAGTAATTTTTCCTGGGTGTCTTTATTACACAATACCAATACCACTTTCTCATCACACACTCATTGTTCATCTTGTTAATATTGCAAGAAGGATAGGTTAATGGGGCTGGTGTCAGCTACCAGAAGATACTGAGGGAAGAACTGCAGATTACTGACTTAATCAGGAGCCTCAATTAATAAAATTATGTGATTGTGCACACCATAAGCCTTTATTTACCTTCATGATGCAGGGTTTATAGGGCAGTGTGCATCTTTGAAAGTAGAGTATATTAAGGTTCCTCCTGTCTAGCAAGTACTGTACACGCAGAGCAACTTAGGCCTGATTAGTGTAGGACAGCTGGGTTGGTTTCATATTCCCCATCAGAAGTCTTTACAAGAACATAGCTCTTGTGCTACCATGTTGTCAGCCACAGGCAGGATTTGTTTCCTTCAACCTTATGTATTGGGAAGCTGCTGCACCCCCATGGCCCAACAGTGAGAGTACCACTGTGAACTGTGGTACTGCGCTTGTCTCTCCCCTGACATTTGGGAACACACTCATAATTCCTGTTTGGTCTTTAACTAATTAATTTCAAAGTAAACCTATGGACATTTATAAATTTACATTTTCTTAAGCCATAAATTGGTATTAAGACATGCCTTCACTGACCTTTGTTGCTGCAGGCACTGTGAAGAGATTCATCCTTAAATTTCACAACACTCCAGCACACCGTTCGCAGCTCATCTCCCCTTACTTCCTCTGATGGAACTTAGCATCCTGAGCTGCACTAGAACCCTCTACCAAATCTACATGTGAATATATACAGTACATATATGTAAATTAAAAATAATAAAATCAGAAAAAATGGAAGATAAGTCCTCGTGTCAGAAAGTCTTTAAAAACCAAAAATGCACAATTGTCTTCAAGGTGTAAGTGCATTTCTATTTTAATCAATTTCAAGATAATACAGCTTTACACTATGTGAAGTGTTTACTTCTAATTCTCTATATGAATGCTGGAATGAGGATGTGCAGACCATCATTGTAAGGATCCTGGCCGTCTCCAGAATTATGCTAAGGGAGGTGTGGTGACCCCAAAATACAATTTGAATGGGCCCTTTGACCTTTTGGTCATATACAGCTGGTACCCGACCTTCAAGGTGGTGGCTTTTGATGCATGGATTTCCCAATTCATTGGTGGTGGAGAACCAATATTGAAGCTGTGGCTTTATTGTGAATTCTTAAGGACTGTCTGACATATGGACATGTCTTCCTTTTTTCTGATTTGATTATGTATTTTTTATTTACATATGTATATATTCAGATGTGGATTTGGTAGAGGGTTCTAGCGCAGCTCAGAATACTGAAGATTACTGTGAGAAAAATCTCATGGTGGAGCTGCCGCTTTTACACGGCTTAAGATTTTCATGATATTTAAAAGGTTTGAATTTCATATGAGCGCCATTTCTTTCTGGTTAATAAGATTGAACTTAGCAGCCTACCAGCATTAGCATTCTTTTGTAAACAAACAGTAGGTGCTATAAGCTCCTGAGAAATGGACTGCAACTGGACTTCAGAGTTTCTGTTGTGTTTTGAGGATAAAGTACTCTGCAATGCCTGCAGCTACAGAGGTGAGTAAGAACTTGATTTAAAGCCCATTTACTGATTAAGAATAATTTGCTTTTTTGGCCAAAGATTCACATTACCTGGGGTGTCCTGCAGTGGTAGTTGATAATAGTCTTATCAGGTTACTTCTTTGAACTGATAGGTACTGGACAAGTGTAAACTAATATCTATGGTACCTTGAAGTGGATCTTTTATTGGCCACATGAGAATATATTATTCAAAATACTTCCTGCAGTAATTGTTAAACATGATACATAGACATCTGATTTTTCATGAATCCTCGGTAGAGTTGATCGAAACTCTGGAAGTTCGGGTTCTGCCGAACTTCGGGACAAAGTCCGGGTTCGGGTCCGGACAGAACCCGAACTTTGACCCGGACCCCGAACCCCATTGAAATCAATGGAGACCCGAACTTTTAGGCACTAAAATGGCTGTAAAAAAGTCCTGGAAAGTCCTAGAGGTCTGCAAAAGGAAGGAAAATGGGGATAAGGGTCGGACAAGTGCCATTTTTAAACAAAAATCACATAAAAAAATCAAAATGTGTGAGAAAAGTCTAAATTAGCCAGGAGAAGCCATATCAGTGTTCTAAAATCATCTTCAAACTGTGTGAGAAAAGTCTAAATTAGCAGGGAGAACCCATATCACTGTTCTACAATCATCTTCAAACTGTGTGAGAAAACTATAAATTAGCGGGAGAAGCCATATCACTGTTCTACCATCATCTTCAAACTGTGTGAGAAAACTATAAATTAGCGGGAGAAGCCATATCACTGTTCTACAATCATCTTCAAACTGTGTGAGAAAACTATAAATTAGCCGGGAGAAGCCATATCACTGTTCTAAAATCATCTGCAAACTGTGTGTGAAACTTAAAAATTAGCCGGGAGAAGCCATATCACTGTTCTAAAATCAACTTCAAAGTGCATGGGAAAAGCCTATTGCAGGGGGATAGAGCCATATTACTGTTCTTCCAGTCGCATAGAGAGCCATATTATTGTTCTAATCTAAATTTTAGAACACTATTATGGCTCCATGCGCCTGCAATAGGCTTTTCACACACAGTTTGCAGATGATTTTAGAACACTCATATGGCTTCTCATGGCTAATTTATTGTTTTCACACACCGTTTGAAGATAATTGTAGAACACTCATATGGCTTCTTCCGCTAATTTATACTTTTCACACACAGTTTGAAGATAATTGTAGAACACTCATATGGCTTCTCCCACTAATTTATTGTTTTTACACACAGTTTGAAGATAATTGTAGAACACTCATATGGCTTCTCCTGGCTAATTTATAGTTTTCACACACAGTTTGAAGATGATTTTAGAACAGTGATATGGCTTCTCCCGCTAACTTATAGTTTTCTCACACAGTGTGAAGATGATTGTAGAACAGTGATATGGGTTCTCCCGGCTAATTTAGACTTTTCTCACACAGTTTGAAGATAATTGTAGAACACTCATATGGCTTCTCCCGGCAAATTTATAGTTTTCACACAGTTTGCAGATGATTTTAGAACAGTGATATGGCTTCTCCCGGCTAATTTATAGTTTTCTCACACAGTTTGCAGATGATTTTAAAACAGTGATGTGGCTTCTCCTGGCTAATTTATAGTTTTCTCACACAGTTTGAAGATGATTGTAGAACAGTGATATGGGTTCTCCCGGCTAATTTAGACTTTTCTCACACAGTTTGAAGATGATTTTAGAACACTGATATGGCTTCTCCCGGCTAATTTAGACTTTTCTCACAGTTTGAAGATGATTTTAGAACACTGATATGGCTTCTCCCGGCTAATTAAGACTTTTCTCACACAGTTTGAAGATGGTCCACATCCACCTCCATTTTTGATTTTTTTTATGTGATTTTTGTTTAAAAATGCTTTTAAGTTATTTCCCTGTCCCCATTTCTTTGTAGGGCACTTGTCCGACCCTTACCCCCATTTCCTTCCTTTTGCAGACCTCTAGGACTTTTTTACAGCAATTTTCAGAACTTATAGTAAAATTACCAGAACCCCGGACCTGAACCCAGACTTTTTTTGAAAAGTTCGGGTTCCGGACACCCAAAAGTTCGGTACAGTTCGGGTTCCCTCAACTCTAATCCTTGGCATTCTGCTATGCTTTGGTGATGGTCATGTGCCACAGAACTAGTGAGGGGCCTTGGGTCCCATGACCAGCATATAGAGGGCAGAAGGATAGCAAGGTGTTGGGAACATGGTACTTTATATGTTTACATTTTTGTTTTTTTAGGCATACTGAGAGTGATATAAATGTGTTGGTTTTTTTATGGCCAATATAGACCGCCCGTTTATTTGTAGAACTCTTTCCTGGTTTTGGAATATTTGGAGAGTGGAGATTTGTCTTTCAGTTGCTTGTCTGTGATGGGGAGACAAGCTGAGTGGTTAGAAAATGATCATTGTCATTTGTCAATAACCTGCAAATAACTAAGTGTGATCTTTATCCCTATGTAGAAAGGCAACACTTGCCGACATTGTAGAACAGCTACAGGAAAAAGAAGCATCACAGAAAGACCCTGCAGTAAGTATTCCCTGTGTGTGAAGCATGGCACATACTGACAGAAGTATATGTAATCAATGCTACACAATTACAAACCCCAAGGTGAGTTTGCCAGTAAGCCTGGCAGCTTCTTCCTGCCAGGGAATTGGATGCTCCTATATCTGTGCAGTCTGCCCTGTACTGTAAACAGCATTCCCTAACCTTTTTGAGACCAGGGACCACTGGTAGAGGAAAATTTTTGCCAGGGTCTGGCCATGGTGTCAGGATGATTGAAAGGCATTATTTCTATTATTACATTTTAATATATAATGGAATACTTCAACTCATAATTCCGCATCAGTGTCACTTGCCACTGTAGCCTGCCAACAGATGTGGCAAATCACTGTAGTAGCACAGCCACCAGGTGCATTGTGTAACTGTAGTAGCCTGCCACCAGATGCAGGGTGTCACTGTAGTAGCCTACCACCACAGCCACCGGATACAGCATGTCACTGTAGTAGCCTACCACCGCAGCCACCAGATGCAGCGTGTCATTGTAGTTGACTGCCACCAGATGCAGCATGTCACTGTAGTATCTTGCCACCAGATGCAGCGTGTAACTGTAGTAGCCTGCAACTGCAGTCACCAGAGGCAGTGTGTCGTTGTAATAGCCTGCCACCACATGCAGTGTGTCACTGTAGTTTTCCATCACAGCCGCCAGATGCAGTGTGTCACTGTAGTAGCCTGCCACCGCAGCCACCAGATACAGCATGTCACTATAGTAGCCTGCCGCCACAGCCACCAGTAGCCTGCCATCAGATGTAGCCATCCGCCACAGTCACCAGATGCAGCTTGTCACTGTAGTAGCCTGCCACTGCAGCCACCAAATATAGCCTGCTGCCACAGCCACCAGATGTAGCTTGTCACTTTGTAAGGGTTGTCTTTGTGGAGTGAAAGATTGTACTACACGTAAAGCCTCTTGCAGGCTCTCCCCAGTGCTACAGCCTCAGCAAGGAATCCGGCATTACAAGTCAGGAGTCAGGGGAAAACGGTTGCATGCACAGTTCATTACACAGGGTTCTGCACCTATGAGATTGTGAATCTCATGGAGGCAGACCCAACAGTAGTGACATAGGCAATGATGCCAACAAGCCTGGTCTCTGCTCGGCTCCTTCAGTGCGGCCCGGCCTCAAACAGGGCACAGATCAGCATTGGTCCGCGGCCTGGGGGTTGGGGACCCCTGCTGTAAACAAAAAGAGGATCATATTTCTTCTTAAACAGAGGAGAAGTTTAAGTAACCTGCTAATAATACCATAGTCAACAACTTTCTGTTTTGTTCTATAGAAGACAATATATTTTCATGGCCCCAACATTCAGTGATGCCTTACCGCTTTTATTTTTGAATGTTGTAGAACTAGTTAAAATCTTTCTTAATTTTTACATTAGAAGTAGAGAAAAACTGCTTTCAATTTTAAAACATTTTGCTTGAAATTGAATTTCTGATTATTATTGTAATGAGTATTATGTGGACTTATGGAGAAAGTTGTGCTATGTGTTATTCTGCAGTTTACTACTAAGGTTCCTTTATTCTTTAGAATCGGGATTCTCCGGCCCGCTTACCTAATGGCGTGGAAAAACTTCCAGAAAGAACGCCCAGGCCTGATCGGCCAAGAGCAAGAGATCGACCCAAACCCAGAAGAAGACCTCGTCCTAAGGACCCAAACCAAGCACCGGGGGAGGCCCGGAGATCCCGCTCAGCTCCAGCACAGAACAATGCCCCTCCTCCGCCTCCTCCAACCCACACTGTACAACTGGAAGGATACCTCTTCAGGAAACATGAGCTGGATGGACCCAGCAAAAAAGCCTCAAACAGGTGCAGCCAGGAAGCCCGGGCCTGATTTTACTTACTTTGTGTTTTATTACTTTATATAGGCCCAACAATATCCAGTGCATTCACATGAAGCCTACTTGCAGTCTAAAGGTGTTTGCAGTCTAAAGTTCCTATTGTAGTTATCAGTATATTCTGTATTTAAATGGTTGGAAGGCAATTAACCACTTCCGGACCGCCGTACGTCGTTTGACGGCGGTACTTTGAAGTGGGATACCGTTGTTATGGTAGCAGATAGCTACCATAACCCCGGTATCGTTTTTTTCAGGAGGCGATTCTGCGTCGGATAAAGGTGATCTCCGCGGCGGATTCGCCGCGAGATCACTTTTATCAGCGGCGGGAGAGGTGCCCCCCCCCCTCCCGCCGCGACGCGATCATCTCCGCCGCTTACCGGACCCGCCGGCAGCGGCGGAGATGATCGCGTCCTCTCAGGCTGGTGTCCGTGTGCCGAGTGAGCGGCTGAAGCCGCTCACCCGGCTCCATAATAATGCTGGGCGGAAGCGACGTCACAAGTCGCTTCCGCCCAATGCTCTTAAAGGGGACATTTTTTTTTTTCCCCTGCCACTTTTTTCAAAAATTTTTTTTTTTTTTTTTTATTGCATTTTAGTCTAAAAATGAGATCTGAGGTCTTTTTGACCCCAGATCTCATATTTTGGAGGTCCTGGCATGCTTTTTTCTATTACAAGGAATGTTTACATTTCTTGTAATAGGAAAAAAAGTGGTCAAAAATTTTTTTTTTTTAAAAAGTTGTAAAAATAAAAATTAAAAAGTAAAATACATAATTAAAAAAAAAAAAAAAATTTAAAGAGCACCGTCCTTGCGAACTCGTGCGCAGAAGCGAACACATACGTAAGTCCCGCCCACATATGAAAACGGTGTGCAAACCACACATGTGAGGTATCGCCGCGATCATTAGAGCGAGAGCAACAATTCTAGCCCTAGACCTCCTCTGTAACGCAAAAATGCTAACCTGTAGAATTTTTTAACCGTCGCCAATGGAGATTTTTATGTTGCAAAGTTTGTCGCCATTCCGCGAGCGGACGCAATTTTGAAGCATGACATGTTGGGTATCATTTTACTCGGCGTAACATTATCTTTCACAATATGAAAAAAAATTGACCTAACTTTACTGTTGTCTTATTTTTTAACTCAAAAAACTGAATTTTTTCAAAAAAAATCGCGCTTTTAAGACCGCTGCGCAAATACGGTGTGACATAAAGTTTTGCAATGGCCGCCATTTTATTCTCTAGGGTCTTAGAAAAAAAAAATATATAATGTTTGGGGGTTCTAAGTAATTTTATAGCAAAAAAACCTGTTTTTAGCTGATAACCTCCAAACTCCAAAATGAGGCTCGGTCTTAAAGTGGTTAACTTAAAAGTATTTTTTTGAGTAGTGGGAGGAAACTGGAGGCCGCTCTCGTATCCTGCAGAATAAAATCCCACAAAAAAATATTATTTGCATTTTCAAGGACAAATTCACCTTTTGTAATATGTTACATTACACCCTTATTCAGGGTGTAACATGTTACAGATGCACTTTTCCCCCGTTCTGACAGCTAGCGGGGGATCTATCCCCCTGCTAGCTGTCACACTCTCCAACTAATGTGGCCGGGCTGGGCGCCGCGTCATCCATTCACAGTGCTGTGTGAATGGAAAAATGGTAAGATCCAACAGCCTTTGCGGCTGTCAGCTTGTAGCTTTCAATGAGCTACCATGGCACTGTGGAGCGCTGTGGTAGTTCATTCTTACTTCCTGTCATATTGTATCTGCCTGTACAGGCTATATGGGGAAGCCAATACACCGGCAGATCTGTTGGGAGACCTGCATGGCACCAGCTATCTACTGAACACGGGTGCAATGCTTTACAGGCTCAAAAAAATAATTATAAATGCACATTTTTTTTTACCTGCAAAGAAAATGTGCATTTATTTATTTTTTTTCTAAAAAGTGAACTTATCCTTTAACCCAGGATCCCAGCACTACATAGCAAGAGTGCTAACCACTAGGCCATTTCCAAACTGACTAATTATTTCTCAGATTTAAACATGTTCCATAGAGTGCCATATAAGCACACAAGGGCCAATTTGGTCATAAGCCACTTGGTCCACTCGTGGACAATCTCTACCATGTAATGTTCCTTTCAGGACCCCAAATGCTACCATGGTGCTAATGATCTAAATCAGTCTTTCTCAACCTTTTACCCCAGAGGAACCCTTGAAATAATTATTAGGTCTCGGGGAACCCCTGCTAAAAATAAAATCAATGGGGGTCAGTGGGAAAAATGCCTTATAGTGTTAAACAGAATCTTTCCCAACAGCTAAGAAGATACATAATGTTATGCAGCTGGCTCTGCCTAGTGGTAATGGACCAAGAACTATCCAGGCCCCATCGGATGGGAGGTCAATCAGCAACAACTCAAGGAACACATATCAATCCCTTGACGGACCCTAGGGTTCCATGGAACCCTGGTTGAGAATGGCTGATCAAATCATTGTATTTTTATGTATTGCTCGTCATCTGCTTAGGAACAGGTCATAGTATAATTCTGGTCAGCAGTTGCAGGAAACACCAATCTGCTTCAGTTTTTTTCAAATGGACATCAATGATATGCCTTTAAAAGTGGACTCTGTCCCGTTTAACCAAATAAAAGCCCCTGCCATGCTGCTAAAATGGCTGAAGTACTTGTGTAACCTTCTGACAATGGCAGCTTATGTCCCCTGCGCTGTTCTTATGGAACCTTTCACAAATCAGCAGGGCCATCTTTGTTTCTTTCATTAGGGGACAGCATTTCTGGCCCCATCCTAATATCAGACACTTTGCAGAGAATGTCTGGTAACGAACAGAGTAGGCCTTTAATAGTAGTTTCTGGCTCACGTTCTTTCCAGAATGCTATATGCTAGCACTGAACCCATTCCTGACACCATGGTGTATACCAGAGAACTTCATACTGATAAACAGAACTTATGTCTAAGCCTTTGCCATTGTGTTGAAGGCTGTGTGACTGGTACATATTTTTATTTCTGGTTATTGGAAGGTTGGCTTTAGGTGTTTTTTCCCTGTTCTCTGCAGGTCCTGGGTAAACTTGTACTGTGTGCTGAACAAAGGGGACTTGGGGTCCTACAAGGATGCAAAAAGTCAAAGTTCAGGAGCAACACATGGAGGGGAACCCCTACTGAATCTACATGGAGCTTCCTGTGAAATAGCCAATGAGTATAAGAAAAAGAAGTTTGTTTTCAAACTCAGGTAAATAATCTGTCTAAAAAAAAATGCTGTTCCATGGTTGGCTCCTACAGCCATAGCCAAAATAACTGAAAAATGTGTATGTTTTCTATTTGTAGGTCGACAGATGGAAGAGAGTTCCTCTTTCAAGCTAAAGATGAGGTAAATCCCTAGAAGCATTAAATGACTTAGAGGTAGCGATACACCAGTTGGGGGTATAGATGGTGCCATAGCCACCCTGGCTGTAAGGCCTACTGCAGTGTTATACTTCACCCATCATCTTCCAACAATAGCAATTTCAATATAACCCGTAAACGTTTCCAAGGAGCTCCATACCAATTTGAGTGCCAAAAGCAGTTGATCATGTCTACATATTCAGGTACCTGGCTCAGCTCAGCATTTATGTGTAGCCTAAGCAGAGAGAAAAGGAGACACTTTCTGGAGCTAGCTTATCAGGAGGCAGACAATAATATACCAGGCAGATTGAAATCAACTGCCCCCTAATGTCTGCGGTTGCCATTATTTGTACTGCAACACTAAATTCTAGTTTAACAAATTTAAATTCAAGTATGTAATCTTAAAGGGTAACTCCACTTCTGTGGGAAAATAATATAGCAAATTAAAAATAATATAGCATATACAATTGCTACACAAGCCATATTGTAATTAAATTTTATTAAAAATTGCCTTTTCTTTTCAATCTGCAGCATTGTGATTTTCTGTAAAAGGCAATATGGCTACCCGGAGGTGTTCTGTACACAGCTGGTATACAGAACTTTCCCAGAAATGTAATTTTCTGCTTGTGTGATTGGCTCACTGATTCTCCCAGAAGTCTGCACTAAGATACAAGTCAGAGTTTAGCTATACTCTGCAGCCAAAATTAAATTTCTCCTACGTTCACTGACAGACGCAGCTCTTCATTGACATGTGGGGTTATATGCAGATCCTATTAGGAGTTAACTAGGCAAAGAAAGAAAGAAAGCTGGCCCCTCCCAGGGGGCTGTCCTCTCTTTCCTATATAATCCCCCTACTCTGCTCAGTACATCAGTTTTAACATGCCTAGTGCAAGGAGTTGACCTGGCTCCCTTATGGGACATGCGGTTCAGATTTGCTACCGCTTTTTTATTTTTTTATCAAGCTATCTGAAGACTACTATCAAGAAGCCGGCTGGAGCATAGAGGGGTCCTAAAAATCCTGTACTTTCCCCAGCACGGCCGACCGATGCGAGCTAGTCCCATACTATGGTGGGTCCCGCCGCATTGTGCCCGTTCCGTGCGGGCGGCCAGTGGGTTACCCCCACTTGTTCCCAGTGTCCGGACTTGGTCCTGTCCAGGGGCTTGTGGCCGGCAGCATCCCTCCCCATCTGGGGAGGAAGGTCTGCGACCAGGTGGCTACCCGCTATGCCCGTCAGGATTGGTTAGTGAGCCCCCTCCTTTTCCCCCTAGGGGTGCTGGGGGGGCCGCCGGGCGTCTTTAGCGTTCTTCTCTGTTAGCCGCCGGTGGAGGCTGGTTGCTGGGGCTCCTGGGTTCCTTCGCACTACCCCCTCCCCCCGCTCCGCACCCCGTTAAGCGCTGTACTGGGTTACAGCCTAGGCCGCCATGCGGCGAGCCGCCGCCATTTTGCGGGGGATCGCCGCCATTTTGACGTAGCCACGGCCATTTTCTATGGGATTTTCCCTCTAGTACTTGTGGCGGCCATTTTGCCGTAGCCGCGGTCCTCATGCAGCCTTTGGCCTCTAATGGATGTCCTTGGCGGCCATATTGGAGTCCCTGCATGCTGTAAAAACGTGCTGCTGCCATTTTTACTTTCACTTTACTGGGACGGTGTGGCTGACTACTGACGGCGCAAGCTCTCTGGCGGTCCTCAGGACGTTTTTTGTGGCAAAAAACAGCAAGTATAGCTGGGCTCCTGGGTGTGCTGTTAGCGGTGGGTGCAGTCCTCCTGGGTCTCCCTGGCGTTCTGAGGGGCGGTGGTGTGGCTACAGTGTGGGGGTGCCTCAAGTTATTGTCCTCACTGTGTTTGTCCAGTCTGGTGGAGCTATGGCAGATGACCCTGCAGAGCCCTCTCAAGAGGAGTCAGCGGCGGTGCAACCTGTGCTAGGGACCCTGGTGTCCCTGAACCAGCTGAGGGCGGTGTTTGGGGAATTTCTTCCCCAGGTGGGGCCGAGCAATGCTCTAGGGGCCCCTAGAAAGCGCCCCCCTCCCCCTTGTTCCTCGGGGGAGGACTCCGAACCGGAAATGGCTTCGGGGGTCACGGAGACCCCTGTGGAACTTTCGGAGGGTGAACTTGTTCCTTCGGATGGTGAGGAGGACCAGGGGGCTAAGGCAGCATGCGAAAAGGCACTGGTGTCCGCAATAATATCTGGCGTCCTTGCGACTGGACCAAGATGGCGAGTAGCAGGCGTCTACATATGTCTGCGGGTCTCCTAGGCCACCCAGAGCTTACCCTTATGATACATTTTTTGATCATCTGATCTATCAGTCCGCAGCATGCCTTCGCCCTACCAAAGCGTTTTGCTATCCGGCATCCCTTTGAGGTTAGTTTCATGAAGAAGTGGGCGTCCCCCACGGTGGACCCCCCGGTGGCACGCCTGAATAAGGCGACGACTACTCCCCTGGAGGGGTCACCGTCATTTAAGGATCCTGCCGATAGGAGGACGGAAGCAGTTTCTAAGGCACTCTTCCTCTTGGCAGGATCGGCCTTGAGGCCGGCCCTGGCGTCTGCCATGGTGGCGTAATATCTGTCTGAATGTAAGGCGGAGCTGCAGAATGAGCTGGACTGCGGTAAAACGCTTGAGGTGTCGCAGAAAGCAGAACATGTGTGTCAGGGTATCAAATACCTGTGTGATGCAGCTCTAGACCTGCTTCCTATGTTGTCCAAGATGTCTGTTTTTGCAGACATCAGACAGGTTCTCTGGTTGCGTTCGTGGTCGAGTGACCACGCGTCCAAAAAAGGTCTTGCGGATCTCCCTTTTCAGGGTGGCCATCTCTTTGGGCCACAGTTGGCTGAAATCATCAAGGATTTCACTTGCGGGAAGAGTACTTTTCTTCCAGAGCCCAGGCGGCGGGAGTTTCGCCGCAAGCAGGGGCCTGTCTCTTCAGGTCAGAAGAAGTTTTTTCGTGCCCCTGGCGCAGCGGGCAAGGGGTCGCGGCCCGGCAAGTCTGCGGCAGGGGCTGGTAAGCGACCCTGGCAGCGCAAGAATGAAAAGGCAGAGGAGAAGCCCTCCTCTGCATGATGGTTTGCCCCCACCCGTAAATCGGGTGGGGGGATGTCTTCTGGGGTTCGCAGACAGGTGGACTGCACGCATTTCCGACCTTTGGGTGCAGGAAGTGGTGTCCACCGGGTACAGGATAGAGTTCAGCACTCTACCCCCAGACAGGTTCTTCCTATCGAACTTGAGACTCCCGCAACAGCGTCGGGAGGCCCTCTTCGGGGCGGTTCAGGCACTCTCAGCTCAGGGGGTGAACGTGCCAGTACCTCAGTCAGAGAGGTTTCACGGGTTCTACTCAAACCTATTTGTGGTCCCCAAAAAAGGAGGGGGGGGGTCAGGCCAGTTTTGGACCTGAAGGCGCTAAACATTTATGTGAAAGCGTGAAAATTCCGGATGGAGTCGGTCCGATTGGTCGTGGCCGCCCTACATCAAGGGGACTACCTGGCGTCTCTGGATATCAGGGACGCGTACCTCCATGTTCCCATCTGTCTCCGACACGAGCGCTTCCTGCGCTTTGCGGTGGGAGATCTTCATTACCAATTTGTGGCACTGCCCTTCAGTTTGGCCTCGGCTCCTCGGGTATTCACCAAGTTGGTGGCCCCGGTGTTGGCGCTACTGAGGCAGAGAGGCATTGCGGTGGTAGCATACCTCGACGACCTGCTCCTGAGAACGGAGTCTGCCTGAGCTATGGAGGAGAACGTAGCTATCACCATGGCCTCGTTAAAGGACTTCGGCTGGCTGATCAATCTGCAGAAGTCGACATTGACCCCGTCCTGTCGCCTGGAATATTTGGGTCTGATTCTGGACACGGAGCAGGCGAAGGTGTTCTTACCTCCGGCCAAATTGATGTCTCTACAAACAGCGGTGCGTACCCTACTGTCACGCCAGCGGTCATCATTACGGTTCTGTATGCGGGTGCTGGGGCTCATGGTGTCAGCTTTCAAGGCGGTACCTTATGCCCAGAGCCACAATCGGCTCCTTCAACTAGCAATTCTGTCTCAGTGGGACAGATCTCCGCTGTCCCTGGACCGCCTGGTCAAATTGGATCATCAGACCAGAGGCTCCTTGGTCTGGTGGCTTCGGGCCCCGACCTTGCTGCTGGGGAAAGTTGTTTCTCCCCCTGATGTGGTCGATAATCACAACGGACGTCAGCCTGTCGGGCTGGGGGGGGGGGGAGGGGTCCTGGGGCAATTGTCTGCCCAGGGCCGTTGGTCGGCGCAGGAATTTCGCCTTCCAATCAATGTGCTGGAGCTGAGGGCGATCAGGCTCTGCCTCTCCTGCTGGACGGCAAGGTTACACGGGCTCCCGATTCAGGTTCAGTCGGACAATGCCACAGCGGTGGCATATGTGAACCATCAAGGCGGAACAAGGAGCTCGGCAGAAGCAGCCGGTCTCATTCTGCGTTGGGCAGAACTTCACGTGCCGGCAATCTCCGCCATCTACATTCCGGGCGTAGAAAATTGGCAGGCGGACTTCTCAGTCGCCAGACGCTGGATCAGGGGGAATGGTCCCTTCATCCAGAGGTGTTCAGTCAGACTTGCCACAGGTGGGGCACGCCAGACGTGGACCTCATGGCGTCTCAGTTCAACAACAAGGTAAAGACCTTTGTGTGCAGGACAAGAGACCCGTTGGTGGTGGCCACGGACACGCTCGTGGCACCTTGGGGTCGGTTATGTCTTCTGTACGCCTACCCTCCTCACTTCTTCCGCGTCTGTTGCGCGGGGTAGAAGCGGAGGGGATTCCGATGATCCTGGTAGCTCCGGATTGGCCTCGGCGTCCGTGGTACGCCAACATGTTACGAATGGTGGCAGATGTTCCCTGGCGTCTCCCGCTGCGAGATGATCTGCTGTCTCAGGGACCCATATTGCACCCTGCTTTACCCTCGCTGGCTTTGACGGCTTGGCTATTGAGTCCCAGGTGCTGAGGGACATCCCTACCATGCTAAAAGCACGTAAGTGCCCTTCGCGCAAGATTTATCATCGCACCTGGAAGGCCTACATTGCCTGGTGCGAGGTGGGGGGTTGGAACCCTCGCTCTTACGTGGTGTCTAGGGTCTTGACTTTTTTACAACAGGGCCTGAATAAAAAATTGGCCCTGCGTACTCTCAAGGGTCAGATATCGGCTCTAGCGATTCTTTTTCAATGCCCTCTGGCGTCACATTAGTTGATTCGTACATTTGTACAAGGTGTACGCCATGTGGCCCCACAGGTACGGTCGCCTATGGCACCGTAGGATTTGAATCTGGTGCTTTCTGTGTTACAGAAGCCACCATATGAGAAGATCAGGAATATTCCCTTACAGTTGCTGTCGCAGAAAGTGGCTTTCTTGATGGCCATTACATCCGCTAGGCGGGTGTCTGAGTTGGCAGCGTTGTCCTGCAAGTCTCCTTACTTAGTCCTGCACAAGGACAAGGTGGTCTTGCACCCGCCACCTTCATTTTTGCCAAAGGTGGTTACTCTTTTCACATTGATGAGGTTATTGTTCTTCCTTCTTTGTGTCCACATCCTTCACACCCTAAGGAATTTGAGTTACATTCCTTGGATGTTGTAAGGGCTTTGTGGGTATATTTAGCAGCTACAGCTTCTTTTCGGAAGTCTGACGCGTTGTTTGTACTGACGGACTGTCCACGCAAAGGATTGGCGGCTTCGTCGGCTACTGTTTCCCGTTGGATCAGCCAGACTGTGACTCATGCGTATTCTGTTTGGGGCAAGGTACCCCCTTTTCCAGTCACGGCTCATTCCACCAGGGCTGTTAGCACTTCCTGGGCTTTCAGACACCAGGCCTCGGTGTCACAGGTGTGCAAGGAGGCTACTTGGTCCTCGGTGCACACATTCACTAAGTTTTATAAAGTTGATGTGTCTGCATCTTCGGATGCTGCTTTTGGCCGTAAAGTTTTACAGGCGGCAGTGTAGGCGCGTCTGGCGCCTCTTCAGAGGTTCTGTTGGGTACAGTTGTTGTCGTTTACCCACCCCTCTTTACTGACACAGCTTTGGGACATCCCCACATGTCACTGAAGAACTGCGTCTGTCAGTGAACGTAGGAGAAAACGGGATTTTATTAAAACTTGCCGTAAAATCCTTTTCTCCGAGTTCACTGACAGACGCAGCACCCACCCCTCTGCGTTTTTTTCGGTACGGCTTGTTACGAACTGATGTACTGAGCAGAGTAGGGGGATTATATGGGAAAGAGAGGACAGCCCCCTGGGAGGGGCCAGCTTGCTTTCTTTCTTTGCCTAGTTAACTCCTAATAGGATCTGCATATAACCCCACATGTCAAAGAAGAGCTGCGTCTGTCAGTGAACTCGGAGAAAAAAAGGATTTTACAGTAAGTTTTAATAAAATCCCTTTTTTTGGCAAGATACTTCCAAAGGGTTAATTACTTCTAAAGGGATGCAGACCTTGCCAATTTCCTCATTACAACACTGTAAGTGCATCATTTCCTAAAATGCCGTTCAAAATTATTTTAGGGCAAAAGAGGATGCAAGTGACTGTCT
>BLSH010017146.1:529798-555264 GCA_018402905.1 Glandirana rugosa | reverse complement strand
CGAGGTCTCCCTGTCGGGGTTCAGTCGGACAATGCCACGGCTGTGGCATATGTGAACCATCAGGGCGGAACAAGAAGCTCGGCAGCAGCCGCGGAGGGGGCTCTGATCCTTCGGTGGGCAGCTCTCTCTGCAATCTACATCCCAGGCGTGGAAAATTGGCAGGCGGACTTTCTCAGCCGCCGGACTCTGGATCAAGGGGAATGGTCCCTACATCCAGAAGTGTTCCGCCAGATTTGCCTCAAGTGGGGCACACCAGAGGAGGACCTCATGGCCTCCAGGTTCAATCATAAAGGTACAGACCTTTGTGTGCAGAACAAAAGATCCATTGGCGGTCGCCTCGGACGCACTGGTAGCACCCTCGGGTCGGTATCGGCTACTGTACATCTTTCCTCCTCTAAAGCTTCTACTGCGGGTTCTGCGCAGGATAGAAGCAGAGGGAATCCCGACAATCCTGGTAGCTCCGGATTGGCCTCGGCGTCCTTGGTACGCCGTCGTAGTACGGATGGTGGCAGATGTTCTGTGGCGTCTTCCACTTCGCGAAGGCCTACTGTCTCAGGGGCCCATCTTGCACCCTTGATTTACCCTCGCTGGCTTTGACGGCTTGGCTATTGAGTCCCAGGTGTTGAGGGATAGGGGTGTCTCGGACTCCGTGATCCCTACTATGATTGAAGCACGTAAAGGTACCTCACTTAAGATTTATCATAGGACCTGGAAGGCCTATATTACCTGGTGCGAGGCAGGGGGTTGGAACCCCCGCTCTTATATAGTGTCCAGGGTACTGACTTTTTTGGCAAGGACTGGACAAGAACCTAGCGTTAAATACGTTTAAGGGTCAGATTTCGACCCTGGCGGTTCTTTTTCAATGGCCTTTGGCGTCTCATTCATTGATCCGTACATTTGTACAGGGGGTACGTCATGTGGCTCCTCGGGTACGGTTGCCTCTGGCACCGTTGGATTTGAATCTGGTGCTTTCTGTGCTGCAGAAACCACCATATGAAAAGATTAGGGACATTCCCTTGCGACTGTTGTCGCAGAAAGTGGCTTTTCTGGTGGCTGTCACTTCCACTAGGCGGGTGTCTGAGTTGGCAGCATTATCCTGCAAGTCACCTTACTTGGTCCTTCATAAGGACAAGGCGGTTTTGCGACCTTCCCCTTCGTTTCTTCAGAAGGTGGTTTCTTCTTTTCATTTAAATGAGGATATTGTTCTTCACTCATTGTGCCCACACCCGTCGCATCCCAAAGAAGTTGAACTGCATTCTTTGGATGTGGTAAGGGCTTTGCGGGTGTATTTGTTTTCTACAGCTTCTTTTCGGAAGTCTGATTCTTTATTTGTGCTGACGGAAGGGTCGCGCAAAGGCATGGCGGCCTCGTTAGCTACCATTTCTCGTTGGATCAGGAAGACCGTGACTCATGCATATGAGATTCGGGGCAAGGTTCCCCCGTTTCCAGTCACGGCTCATTCCACCAGGGCAGTTAGTACTTCCTGGGCGTTTAGACACCAGGCCTCGGTGTCTCAGGTGTGCAAAGCGGCTACTTGGGCCTCAGTGCACACGTTTACTAAGTTTTACAAAATTGATGTTTCAGCATCTTCGGATTCTGCTTTTGGCCGCAAAGTATTACAAGCGGCAGTGTAGGCGCGATTAGCGCTGCCTGAGAGGGCGTTTTTCTGTTGGGTACAGTTGTTATAGTTTGCCCACCCCTCTTGATTGGCACAGCTTTGGGACGTCCCCACGTGTCATAAGAAGGCTGCGTCTGTCAGTGAACGGAAGAGTAAAAGGGATTTTATTATAACTTACCGTAAAATCCTTTTCTCTGAGTTCACGGACAGACGCAGCACCCACCCCTCTGTGTTGAGTTTGTACGGCTTGTTACGAACGGATGTGCTATGCAGAGCAGGGGGATTATATGCTAAGGTGAGGACAGCCCCCTGGGAGGGGCCAACCTATGCTTTTGTTTTATTTTTGCCTAGTCTACTACTAGTGATAGGAGCATAACCCCACGTGTCATAAGAAGGCTGCGTCTGTCAGTGAACTCAGAGAAAAGGATTTTTCGGTAAGTTATAATAAAATCCCTTTTTTCATCTGGTTTTCCTTCCGGGCTTGCGGGCTGCGACCACTTGAATGGCCAAGCCGCAATGACGTCACTCCCGTGGGATACTGCATGGCCCACAGCTCTGAAGGAACAGCACAGGTATGCTGTTCCTTCAGAACGCATGCGCCGGTGATGTCACCGGCTACTCCTCGCTAGAATATCTCCTAAACGTGCATTCTTAATTTTAGCTACAGGTAAGTCTTGTGACTATGTAACTATGGTGACCCCGCTATAGGGGCAATACTATTCAGCGCAAGGGAAAACAAGAAAACAGGCGGCCATTCACTAAGAATGAAAGAAAGGCGTTTTAACCTTAAGATGCGTAGGGGTTTCTTTACGGTAAGAGCAGTGCGAATGTGGAATTCGCTTCCAGAAACAGTGGTTTCTGCTGGTAGTATAGATAGTTTTAAAAAACTATTAGATGCACACCTAAGGGACCATAACATTGGGGGATATACAACGTATTACTGACATAAAAAAAACACACGTGGGTTGGACTTGATGGACTTATGTCTTTTTCCAGCCTCACTGACTATGTAACTATGTAATAAGCATACCGGTAGGTAAAAATCAAAATGCAGAATTTACTGCTGCTTTAATGTGCTCCATTTTTTTTTTTCAAATAGGAGGAAATGAAAAATTGGATTACGGCTATAACCACTTGTGTTTCTGAACATGTCGAAATAGCCAAATGGAGCCAGACCCTTCTTACTACCTCCTCCACCGACGAAGGAAACATCAAACGAGAGTCTGATCGCAGATCCAGCGCCGGGGGCCGTAAGAAGTGAACCACAAGGAGGAGCATGAAGCTTCCTACGATGCCCTCCTTCTGTACTTCTTCCGCCCCCCAGGCGGAGCCAGGTGTTGGTCAAACACCTGAAGAGCAAGCCCTTCCAGATCTTCTTCTTACAGGTGGTCCGAGGAGCCTTCTGACATGTTTCGGAACTGAATCTTGATGTCTATGCATTATCTGAAAGTAGTTTTCCTACCCTGAAAAACTCCTGAGTGTTAAAAAAAAAGAAATTTTATCCTGAAACTTCCATCCTACAAACATTCCCTCTCGGTTCCTCAAGGGCCTGGCGGGTTGTAATGTATCTAGCTCTTTTAGAGATTGGTGAGCACACATATAGAGGGCCCAAACAGTATAAAACTGTAGCCTACGTCTGTAGTAAAATATAGTTGATGGGAATATGGATTGGGATAGGTGAGGGTTCAGGGACACTCGCTATTTCAGGGGAAGAACCTCCCACCTTTGGTGACAAGTCTGAATTCCTTTATACACTTAGATCAGGATCATGTGAGAGCACAGGTGATAAGAGATAGCAGAGGACCAGATGTCTAGTTTTGTATTTATTTTGACCGTTTGCAAAGGATATCTTCAGAATACTTTTCTCAGTGCAATATTCGTGTGGCTGCTACAAGAGTCCAGGTCTGTGACATAAACAGAATCCCTATATCCAGGACATTGACTAATCTTCATCTTCTCTCCATGCAGTATTTGACTTGAATTATAATGATTACATTTCAGAAAACTCATTATTAACAGGTACATCTTTCATCACGTTAGTAGCACTGCAGCTTGTCCATGCCATGCTGGAGAACGTTCTAGTTTTCAGTGAAAGGTAACTGTAGAATATAGAGATGCAATTCTCATTGAAGGAGACTCTCCATGTTCACAGCCATGTACAAGCTCTGAAACTTGTACTAAATTGATTCTTTTTTTTTTTTTTGCTCCTTCCATGTTGTTTTATTTTGTTTATATTCATAAAGGTTTATTCCTGCTATCAGGAATGTCACGATATTTGCTCTACAGTATTGGACAGCTAAGTTGTAGTCCAAAGCCTACTGCAATGACTGTGCATGAACATTTTATTTACTGACCTCCAGTGAACAGCACAAGCAGAAGAATGTCCTGGGCAGTAATTCATATCAGCCAATCAGAATTCACATCAAAGCAGTAGAGGGATTCTGATTGGATACTGCTGCTTTTTTTTTTTGCTCCCTGGGCTGTTTGTTGAGTAAGTGTGATAATCTAACTAGACAGAGAGAATGACATTACACAAGAATGACGTGTGGCTTTATTTAATGGGATAGTGTAAAGAGCAAATACAATCTTGAAAAAGCCACAACTGGTATTACTTTTGGCAGCTTAGAGCTTTTATAAAAATGGAAAATGGCTATTATGAAACGAAACAATTTTTTTATAAAGCTATTTCCCTTCTTAAATTAAGACCACATCCATCAACAAAACATTGTACTTGTGTTTGGGCAACTTCAATGTTCTAAGTCCAGACTGGTGTAGGAATAGAAAGAAGACACAATAAATCTGTATGCGGACTGCTGGGTGATTTTGCAAACCTTTCTGGACAATACACAGTAGGTGGATGTTGTCTCACCACCATGTAGGTAATTACAAAGGCTCCACCATTGTATTGGCTGATAGGTTTATGGGGATATCAGCATAGATAGTTAAAGGGGGTGTTTATTAGGAGAATTTGATTGTCAATGCCTTTTCCAGGTAAATTTTATGGCCCCGTAAAGACATACTCCAGAAAATGTTGGCTGTCGGTGATCTGGAACTGCAAGACATGGCTCTGTAGGAGCCGTTGTGGACAGGAGAGGCAAAGTTGTATCCAAATAAAACTTAAGTTAGAAAAGTTTAAGAATTGTAGCTGCAAAACATTAAAAAAAAAAAAAAAAAAGACATCTTTGTTGCGGGTGGAGGATGTGTTCAACGCTTTCCTCTACGTCCAGGATGTGGCAGAAATATCTGCTGTCTGTTACATATTGGTTTTGCTGGTTGCAGGCACCTTCCTGTGTATGTTCTTAAGTTGCATATACTCAACAGCCCCTTTCTGCATTACCCATAATGGAGAAATCAACTTTTTGGTGTGAGTTGCTCTTTTCTTTGCACAGCTGATTTTTAATTGCCAGCATACTTTACAAAATGTGACAGTATTTATTTATAGGCTTACTTCACACCACTATGAGATAAGTTCTCTCACTTGGTGCTGAGTGCACCACATGGACTGGAAGCCATTCAGCAAGTGGAAAATGATTCAAAATGTAAAATGTCAGAGAAGGATGTTTTGTTTCTCCATTATCTTTTTATAAATAATATTGCCTTTAAAAAAATGTCAGTCTGTAAATGCCAGTGAGCTCACTCAGTTCTGCAGAGTGCTGGATTTGCATGTATATCTGTCCATGAGGATTTCAAGAGAAACTCCAGGCAAACCAGTTAAACTGCATTGTCTACCTTATGATTACTTGAATTGTGATTCTGTTCAGCAAGTCTGGCTATTTTATAGACCTCTGCCATAGTGCATTGGGGGGGGGGGGGGCACTGTCCTGGTCCAGTTTTGCCATTTTCATTTATTTGCCAGTGAATTTTAGCAGTGTGAAGATGGTGGTTCACTGTACAGTAGGAAAGCCAAAATTGGAGTGTCCCCTACCTAGCTATGCATGGTGCCACAGATGTGTCAGTCACATGACTGGCTGAACAGAATTACAAATCTGTCAGTGGGATGTTCTGCTTGGCAGATTTCTACCTGGGTGTTGACAGTAGTAGCCCATTTACATTTTCCATTGAAAACAATGGTGTAATCGGTATTGAAAGTCACAAAACAATACCGGGGGAATTCCTAAAGAGGGTCATAGACATCCTTTAGAATTCAGTCAGAGCACAGCCCCGAAACGGTTGGTCAAAGACGGTGGGACTTACAAGACTCCACATCGAATGTGACTTTTAGACATCAGATGTTTAACAACAACAACAAAAAAAAAAATCATACTGCAGCCATTTATTACAAACGCACTGCGATAGTCCAGCTGTAGAAGGACAGATCCTCACTTCATGACGTTCTATGCAAAATATTGAACAGCTTTGGGCAATATCTTTTTATCCAGCCATGGGTCAAAGCCAAACTCTCATTTATTTTTCTCAACACCCATCAGTCCCGTTGGCTACACAGAGAACAGCAGCCATTTTGTGAACTAAAACATTTTTAACATTTGACTTGTTAATTCACAATGGAGTACAGATATTTCTGTGAAGCATAAATAGGCCAATGGATTATAGGCATCCTGACAGCAGATGGTAACAGTTGTTGAAGGCTGCATTCACATCAGGGCGTTCTGAATTTCAAAACACTCTGGTAAAATGACAAATCACACAACATGCATTTCAGATGCCATTCAATTGTACTTGAAAAGGCAGTGCGGTTATGCCGCAATTGTCACTTGATAAATTGCACTGCAATTGCAGCAAACCGCATCACATGAAGCTTTTCGCTCAAAAAAAAGTTCAGGAGCTTCTTTTGGGCGACAAGCTATGCAGTTTGGCGCGATTGCAGCACGACAATCGCTGCAGAACTGCACCAAGTTTTAAGGTGCCATTAAAATGACTAGCATCTGAAATGCGCACTGTGCGATTTGTCATTTTACCAGAGCCTTTTCAAATTGCGGCGAACACAAAGCACCCAGGTGTGAATGCAGCCTAAAGGATAAGTTCACCTTTTGTAAAAAAAAAAAAAAAAATAATAATAAACGTATATCTTTTTTCAGGTAAAAAAAAGTTGCATTTATTATTTTCTTTCTAAAGAGCCTGCAGAGCATTCTGGCTGTGATCAGGAGTGCAATGTCCAGTTCCTGCAGACTCTCAGTATAGCCGTCTGCCCATACCTCTAATACAGTGAGGCAGTTACTTGTGAACAGGAAGATCAATGGACTATGAGAGAACTCACCAGCACCCTCAAGGCTCATTGAGAACTACAAGCAGTCAGCTGTAATGGATGATGGTACTTGTAGTCTATTTATTCACAAGAAACTGTGAATGAATGACAAGGCTGTGTGGGCAGAGCGGTTTTCAAATTGTGACAGTGGGTGCAGGGAGAGGATTCCTGCTCCTGCTGTCACAAGGATGGGGGGAGAGGGTGTGCATGCTGAACATGTTACACCCGAAATATGGGTGCAACATGTTAAAAAAAAAAAAAGGGAGTTTTGCCTTTAAGCTGAACTCCAGCCTTACCATCACCTTTGCACAGTCCTCCGGGCTCCTCACCTGTACTGAAACCATTTACATTGATATCACTGCAACTGCGACCTTCTGAGAGTGTGCATTAGAAGCTACAGGAAGTCAGAGAGCACCTCATTTCCTGGCTGGAAGATGTCTGGCATCATCTAAAATGTTGTCTAGCCCTTTCCTCCTCATGCTGTCATCACTGGGTCTGAAATAAGACATGTAATAAAAATGGAAATGTTTAGACTTTTTTTTAAAGTGGGGAACCCAGGGAAGGCAAAATATAGGTGGAATAAACATATATCGATCTAGCACACAAAATGGCTGCTTCTGTGTAACCATTAGCCACGTCTAAAAAAATCCACGTATGTTTCACAAGCACCACTGCATGTGCCCACTTCCATTGCCACATAGCACAGTGCATGCCTCAGTGACTGCTGCAAGTAAACACAAAACCTCTTTTCTTGTTTTCTTCAGATTTTTTTTTTTTTTTAATTTAAATACCAACAGAGTATATGAATTACCTGGGCCTGCTGCAATTCACACAGGGCGGCCCACCTTCAGAAAAGTGGCTTTACTTCTACTGTGATAATTCCTGCAACCGGAACGACTATACCCACAGGCTGATAACGGTGGCCATATTGGCCCTGGAGCAAAGCATGCTGGTCTTTGTTGTTGATGTCTGACTCCAGTGCTACACAGTAAAGCGCTTTATTAGCTTTCCTTTGGCTACTGGAGGAGGTTCAGCACCAAAGACCACAAGGTTGGTGAGGTTGCAGTGATGCCACGTACGTGTCTCAGCCGCTATGACCATGGAGAATCAGTGACTGCATGCCATAGGTTACATAAGGGAACTCTAATGCATGAGCTGGTTATGTCCTCTCCAACTGGATTCTGTTCCTGCTGCTGTAAAAGGGTTTTCTAGAATGGGTTTAAAAAAAAAAAAGAGCAAAATGTAATTTTATTGTAAAGAATATTCAACTATTACAAAAAAAAAAAAAAAGACATGAACATGTAAACATGTATTTTCCCAATGGGCTCAGTGCAACAGGTCCAATAAAATTCAGTTTCCAGAGTTTTATCAGGAGTGTCTGGCTTTTTTTGTGAGAGGTCTCATTTCTTATCCCGTGTAGGGGGCCCAGTCACTGTATGCTTGCACTTTTATTACACACTCAACAAAACTATTTGTTTAGTCCAGCGATCGCCCCCACTGAGCTCTTGTGTTCTGACAGGGGAGGCCCAGCCCGACCCCCCCCCCCCCCCCGCCAAAACACTCCGATCAGCGATCCCTGCCAGTGGCTGAGAGAGCAGATTGGCTGGTGCCTAATGCATTCCCCAGTGTAATCAATGGACGGGCAAGAAAACATGTCTGTGTGCACAGCACTGCCCAAGAACATGCATCATAAGGAATGTCCACACGTGTTGATATGCATCATGATGGCTCACTGTGCATGGACATGCTTCCATTGATTCTACTGGGAAAAAGCAAAGGGGTGAACCCAGCCTAAGGCCTTATTTATGTGCCAGCTGCAGCAGTAATCCGAGACGTTGGCCAACTACTGCGGCTGCTGGTCTCATTGCTTTGCACATGCAGAACAATCTGCTTCCACCTCTGAATCCAGCTGCTGGATTCTTGCCGCAAATGTTGGGTGAGCGAGGCCTAACATTCCTGGGGAGACAAGAAAAAAACAATGATAAAAAGGGGTTGAAGTGTCTTTTCTGTAGAAAATGCTGTTATGGGCTGCCTCCAGTGCTGTTAACCTAACTAAGAAACATGTCTTGTGACCTGGTAAAATATATTTACACTAAAGGCAGGTGTCCCAATACTTTTGGTAATATACATTCACCTGAAATTAAATGGCATTCCAGTCTTAGTCCATAGGGCTCAATATTGAGTTGGCCCACCCTCTGCAGCTAGAACAGCTTCAACTCCTCTGGGAAGGCTGTCCACAAGGTTTAGGAGTGTGTCTATGGGAATGTTTGACCATTCTTCCAAAAGTGAATTTGTGAGGTCAGCCACTGATGTTGGATGAGAAGGCCTGGCTCGCAGTCTCCACTCTAATTCATCCCAAAGGTGTTCTGTCGGGTTGAGGTGCAGGCCAGTCAAGTTCCTCCACCCCAAACTCACTCATCCATGTCTTTATTGACCTTGCTTTGTGCACTGGTCCAAATCATTTGGTGAAGGGGGGATTATGGTGTGGGGTTGTTTTTCAGGGGTTGGGCTTGGCCCCTTAGTTCCAGTGAAGGGAACTCTTAAGGCATCAACAAGACATTTTGGAGAATTTCATGCTCCCAACTTTGTGGGAACAGTTTGAGGATGGCCCCTTCCTGTTCCAACATGACTGCACACCAGTGCACAAAACAAGGTCCATAAAGACATGGATGAGCGAGTTTGGGGTGGAGAAACTTGACTGGCCTGACCTCAACCCAATAGAACACCTTTGGGATGAATTAGAGTGGAGACTGTGAGCCAGGCCTTCTCATCCTACATCAGTGCCTGACCTCACAAATGCGCTTCTGGAAGAATGGTCAAACATTCCCATAGACACTCCTAAACCTTGTGGACAGCCTTCCCAGAAGAGTTGAAGCTGTTATAGCTGCAAAGGGTGGGCCAACTGAATATTGAACCCTACGGACTAAGACTGGGATGTCATTAAAGTTCATGTGCGTGTAAAAGTGGGTGTACCAATACTTTTGGTAATCTAGTGTATAAAGGAAAGCTGAAATACAAAAGCAGCTCAGCACTCTGATGTGTAAGGCACCAAAATTCTGCAGTAGAATATTCATTTTTTTGCTTGGAGCACAGGATTCAATGCCTGTACATGGATTTTTGGCACCCATGTCTTCTACCACAGTGGTTCTCAACCTCAGTCCTCAAGTACCACCAACAGACCATGTTTTCAGGTTTTCCTTTATCTTGCACAGGTGCTTTAAATCAGAGTCACTGGCTTGCCATTTTGTAGAAATTCCCAAAACCTGGCCTGTTGGGGGTACTTGGGGGCCGAGGCTGAGAACCACTGTTCTACCACATCTGTTATTCTGGCACACTGTGTCTACAGGTTGCTGACCCCCACTGTAGATGAAACCAAACTTTTCCAGCTTTGAATACATTTGGATAATGCCCTTGTTATAGGTGTATGTACTTCCCAAAGCCCGGCTGAAAAACTCCTTGGTCCTGCCCTATTGCTAGGACATTCCCACCATTACTGTCACCCCCACCATTACAAGAGCATGCTCTCAAAACCCCACACATGCGCAGTTCACCATCTCAGATCTCACAGCTTTTGCAACGGGAGAGCAAGAGCACATGCAAGCTTGAATCAGAGATTGATCTCGCACCTGTGATTGTGGGGGTGAGCAACAAGGACTCAGACTGTCTTAGCAACAAGGCTGGACAGGGGGGATGCCATTTCTGGGAGTTTTTCAGCCAGGCTCCAGGAGGTACATAAATGGCTTACACCTATACCAAGGGCATTATCCAGCGTTAGAGCTGCACAGTTGGTTTTTATCTACAGACACCCCTTGTCTGCATAGGCAGTGTTTGGAAAAGACAAACTAACCCTTTAGAAGTGCTGTTGTCCAATGAGAGAAATATCAGGACTTCCACTGAACCTGAAATTGCTCACCCTCTGGCTTCGGTGTTATGTGAGGACTTGACCTGCAACAAGTATGCAGATTAGGAAAAGTAAAGTCAGAAGTCCTTATTTACTTCACAGGATCAGCATGACAGCTGGGCCACTAGCATTTTCAGAATGACAAGTCAGAAATGGCAGCCGCTGCGTCCTCTCAGGAAGGTTTCCCTGAAGAAGTGGATTTGTACATCTCTGCACAGGCTAACCCAAGTCTACACCGCCATCCAAAGTAGAATCGTTTTGGTGACTTCTTTTAAGGCATGGGCTGCACCTTTCCTCATGTCCCTGGAAACACTCAGAATGGGTGACCCAACATTCACCCATCTAAAGGCTGCTCTATAAAAAACTGGAGCTAAACGGTAAAAAAAAAAAAGGGGGGGTTGCCCATGGAAACCAGAACGGTTTCACCTGCCATTCTCAGGCAGTGAAAGTAGGAATGGGATTGTTATGGGTAACAGTTGCACATTTCGTTTTAGCAAAATCCTCAATTTGGTCCCCAAGAGTCCACAGTCCAGAAGTGACACATGGTAAAGCTGAACTCTGGCCTTATTTTCAGACAGTTGTACAGTGTCTTTCATGGAGTGAAATAGCTTTCTCTGAGTTCACTGCACACTGTGCGCTTCTCACAGTGTACATTGGAAGCTGCAGAAAGTCAGATGGAGCCTTACTCATCTAGCACTTTCCTCCCCAGCGTTACTGTCCATGGTCTTCCCTTTCATTCATTGGCTTTTAGCTCTGTCACTTGTGTATGCTCAGCATCACCTAATACCTAGGGCGGTGTGCAATAAAAGACAGCCTGCCTAGGAATGGCAACTGCTCAAGACTGGTATCTACCCATGAAGGCATATTTACATAATTTCTCTCAAGAACCAGTTTGCATCTGACCTTGGGGCTCCTGAGAGGAGGGTGCTGTGATGTTTTCAGCAAGGTATGTACAGCACAGCCATGATATACCTGCATTGCATAGAGCAGTGGTCTGTAATCTGCGATCTGAGGGCCAGATGCAACCCTTTACTTGTTGTTATCTGGCCCTTGGGGCAATCGAGCAATATTTCATTCCTTGATACCAACAATGTGGCATCATTCCCCTGACAACATTGAAGGGGCACAATTCCTCCCATTGACACCAACAATGGGGCATCACACCCCCCCTCCCCCTTCCAACACCGAAGGGGCACAGTTCCTCCCAGTGAAACCAACAATAGGGCATGATTTTTCCCACCCAATGACACCAACGATGGGGCACTATTCTTCTCACCGACACCAAAAACGGAGCATTGTTTATATCCACTGATGCCGGGACAATGTCTACTTCCAATGGCCACAGTCTGGCCCCCCATAAACTCTGAAGAACAGTAAACTGGCCCTTTGTTTAGAACGTGTGGAGAACCCCTGGCACAGAGGAAGCCAGAGAACCCGTTATGATATCACTGGGTCTAAAATAATGCATACAGTGAAAAACTGAGAAAGTTTTATATAAAAAAAAATAATAAGCATGTTAATAAAAGGGGAAAAAGGATTAACCAGGCAAGGCAAAATATTAACAAATGAAACTTCAGCTTTAAATAGGCCCTTTGACTTTAGGTCTCATGTACAATCTGTCTGGTTCTAGTCTCTAGAACAATCAAACGGCCGTGTCTTCCTTTCTTCCCACCAGGAGATGGTCGTTCTCTATGTGATTGACCACTGTATCATAGCCAACAATCCTCGAAGACTGCCTGAGAGAGGACTGCGGATGGCGTATGGATCGGAATCCAGTACATATCGCTCGGACCTCCTTCAATAAGTCTTGCTTGATGCTCTCACTGACGAATATATTGACGAAAGGGTCCAGAGCACTGCTAAGGCTGGTAAGGGTGAACGTGATCCGATAAGCTGGACGTAATCTATCCTCCATGACACAGGAATTTTGATTTCTCTCACTGACATATGAGCGGAAGAAAAGTACGATGTGATACGGGAGGTAGCAGATGACAAATATGCCGGTCATGATTAGAAGGAGTCCGATGATCTTACGCTTCTGATCTGTCTCCAAGCTGTGACTACGATGGACCACTCGGACAACAGAGCAGTAGGAGACCACAAGGATCACCAAAGGGATAAGGAAAACAACGAAGATGCGAAAATAATTGACGCGAACCATCCACATGTCCAGTGGATATTTCTCATAGCATAGCTTGATATTGTGACTGGAATTGAAGAGTTCATTTCGACCAAGGAAAACCGAATGAGTTCCTAAGATGATAAGCCAAACCACCACACAGACTATTAAGGCACCCCTCATAGTCCGCAAGGCTTTGGCCCTGAATGGAAAAACCGTTGCTACAAATCGGTCAGCTGCGATACAGCTGAGGAAAGCTATGGTGGTGTAGAGATTGGCATTAAAGAAAAAGCCGACAATCTTACAGCTGACAGCCCCAAAGAGCCAGTCTTCTTTGGCGGTGTAGGCAATCCAAACCGGGAGGGTGCAGATGTACACCAGGTCCGAGGCACAGAGATTGGCCAGATACACCCCCAGCACATTTTTCCGCTTCACATGTTGGTATATCACGCCCGTTGCTGCCAAGTTACCAAGCAATCCAAAGAAAAAGACCATTCCATAGATGATGGGGAAGAGGATGCTCTCATAAGGAGCAGTGTAGTTTTGGGTGCACTCCATGGATGTTCAGCTGTAGACACCACCACCTAAGGGGAAAACAGAGAGATGTAAACAAAGTGCAAAAGCAATACATATCTCCATATAACATTACTGAAATAACGCATTGCAAATTTCATGAGCACATAATGTTTTATGGTTTACCTTGAAGTCATTTTAATGCTTGCTGTACTATATTTTCATCAATGTATTATGTACAGATATGTAGAGCTTGATGTAGTCTAAAATGACAATTTATAACAGAGAGCAATAATCACAGGACGCAGCAATGTTACTCCATACTGCACCTGCAATTTTAGGGTTTGTTTTAAAATGCAGAGCATGCAATGGAGCATGCGGTGTCCATCCAAGTTATCTGCAGAACACCAAAGGTAATCCTCCATGATGGAAGGAGAGCCGATGATGGGAGGACAGCTTGTCCAAGTCTGAAGACCAGTCCTCTACTTTCTGTATTTTCTCCTCCATTTATTAAAATCAATGGGGCTTCCCTTGCACTGAGACTCTAAAGCCTCGTACACACGGGACGAAGATCGTATACAACAGGTCGTACTAATGACCGTTGTATGCAAAATTGATTGTTCGTATGCGCGATTAGAACAGCCGACATAAGACGGTCGTACAAGGGAGTTGTATGAGCAAACTAGAAAACTTGGTCGTACCAACAAGCGCTCATACGACCGTTGTATCGTGTGTACAGAGCAGTTGGTACAACAAGTTGTATTGTGCAAAACACGCATGCTCCGAAGTCAGGAAAGGCCGGACGCTAATTACATGCACCTGAACGTTCTTTCTGTGCTCGTACGATCGTGTAGTGCAGTCAGTATGCAAGTTACATTATGCAACATACGATTTGAGACGATCGTGTGTACGAGGCATAACACTAAGGGTCTGGTACGGATTTTGGGAGGCACTCCGCGACATTTTTTTAAAAAAAAATTTGGAGTGGGGTTCCCCTCCAAATCCGTACCAGACCCGAAGGGCCTGAGATGAATTTGGGGGGGGGGGGAACCACGTCATTTTTTTTGCACTGCAATTTTTTTTTTCCTCACACTCAGCCGTCAGCAGGGAACCCTTCGGTCTGGTATGGATTTGGAATCCATACCAGACCCTTCGTGTTAGAGTCTCAGTGCAAGGGGAGCCCCATTCATTTAATGAAAAGGGAAGGGAAAAAATACAGAAAGTAGAGGACTGCCCCCCCCCCAAAAAAAAAAACATATCAGACCCCTTATCCGAGCATGCAGCCCGGCAGGTCAGAAAAGAGGGGACAAGCGAGCACATCCCCCCTCCTCCTGAACCATACCAGGCTGCATGCCCTCAACGTGGGGGGCGTGGCTCTGCGGTCAGCTGGAAAAACCCCTGTGACATCAACCGGTGCATGCTGGGCCACTGATGTCACAGGGGGTGGTGCCACCAGAACCCTGTTGACAGCTGATGACTCATCAATTGGGATGAGCGGCTGGCTTCCTGGCAAGCTCTTTAGGAACCAGCTATACACAGTGTGTTAAAGAAAAAATAAAGGAACGAAAACACAAAACACTTATTTATTTATTTCAGGTACTTATATAGTGCTGTAAATTTACGCAGCGCTTTACATATACATTGTACATTCACATCAGTCCCTACCCTCAAGGAGCTTACAATCTAAGGCCCCTAACTCACATTCATACATATACTAGGTCCAATTTAGGCAGGATCTAATTAACCTCACAGCATGTCTTTGGAGTGTGGGAGGAAACCAGAGTAGCCGAAGGAAGCCCACACAGGCACAGGGAGAACATGCAAACTCCAGGCAGGTAGTGTCGTGGTTGGGACTCGAACCAGCGACCCATTTGCTGCCAGGCGAAAGTGCTATCCACTACACCACTGTGCCGCCCGTAACACTTGTATTTTTGGTGCAGCTCCATTGAAGTGTATTACATGCAAAACGCAATCTGCTGTGGGAAAAAAAGTAATTGACCTTTCCAAAAAAAATGCAGTGCCGCAAAATGCACAGATGTGCACTGCATCCATAAGAAACCATGTTAAAATGGACTGTAGTGCGTTTCTGCAAAACACAAAATCCCCCAAAAATGAATAGGTGTGAACGTAGGGTAAAACAGCCTCTTTCAACCTGTTTAACATTGAGGACCCCTTGAAATGATGTTCTGGTCTCAATGAATCCCTGATAATTACTATAGCTACAGATCACATTACATTAGTATAACGGTCACAAAGGTTTCTCTTCTGTACTCTACTCGAACGCTTTGTCTTTGCTATATTGGTTACATTATTAAGGGAATTTATACCCAAGTGTCTGTCCTTTTGGGAGCTCTAATTGTTAAATATATTAATGAAATGATTGAAAAAAGGGATTTTATTATAACTTACTGTAAAATCCTTTTCTCTGAGTTCACTGACAGACGCAGCCTTCTTATGACACGTGGGTTATACTCATATTACTAGGCAAAAATAAAACAAAAGCATAGGTTGGCCCCTCCCAGGGGGCCGTCCTCACCTTCGCATATAATCCCCCTGCTCTGCATAGCACATCAGTTCGTAACAAGCCGTACAAACTCAACAGAGGGGTGGGTGCTGCGTCTGTCAGTGAACTCAGAGAAAAGGATTTTACGGTAAGTCATAATAAAATCCCTTTTACTCTTACGTTCACTGACAGAAGCAGCTCTTCTTATGACACATGGGGACGTCCCAAAGCTGTGCCAATCAAGAGGGGTGGGCAAACTATAACAACAGTACCCAACAAAAAAGCCCTCTCGGGTGGCGCCATCCGCGCCTAAACTGCCGCTTGGAAGATGCTGAGACATCAATCTTATAAAACTTAGTAAATGTGTGCACTGAGGCCCAAGTAGCCGCTTTGCACACCTGGGACACCGAAGCTTGGTGTCTAAACGCCCAGAAAGTACTAACTGCCCTGGTGGAATGAGCCGTGACTGGAAACGGGGGAACCTTACCCCGAATCTCATATGCATGAGTCACGGTCTTCCTGATCCAACGAGAAATGGTAGCTGATGAGGCCACCATGCCTTTGCGCGACCCTTCCGTCAGCACAAATAAAGAATCAGACTTCCGAAAAGAAGCTGTAGAAATCAAATACACCCGCAAAGCCCTCACCACATCCAACGAATACATTTAAAATTCCTTGGGATGCAACGGGTGCGGGCACAATAAGGGAGGAACAATATCCTCATTCAAATGAAAAGAAGAAACCACCTTCGGAAGAAACGAAGGGGAAGGTCGCAAAACCGCTTTGTCCTTATGAAGGACCAAGTAAGGTGACTTGCAGGATAATGCTGCCAACTCAGACACCCGCCTAGCGGATGTAACAGCCACCAGAAAGGCCTCTTTCTGCAACAACAGTTGCAAGGGAATGTTCCTGATCTTTTCATATGGTGGCTTCTGCAGCACAGAAAGCACCAGATTCAAATCCCACGGCGCCAGAGGCAACCATATCCGAGGAGCCACATGACGTACCCCCTGTACAAATGTTCGGATCAATGAATGTGACGCCAAGGGCCGTTGAAAAAGAACCGCCAGGGCCGAAATCTGACCCTTAAGCGTACTTAACGCCAGGTTCTTGTGCAGTCCCTGCTGTAAAAAAGTCAGTACTCTGGACACTATATAAGAGCGGGGGTTCCAACCCCGTCTCGCACCAGGCAATATAGGCCTTCCAGGTCCTATGATAAACCTTACGTGAAGTAACCTTACGAGCTTCAATCATAGTAGGGATCACGGAGTCCGAGACACCCCTATCCCTCAACACCTGGGACTCAATAGCCAAGCCGTCAAAGCCAGCGAGGGTAAAGCAGGGTGCAAGATGGGCCCCTGAGAAAGTAGGTCTCCACGAAGTGGAAGACGCCACGGAACATCGGTCACCATCCGCACCACGTCTGCGTTCCAAGGATGCCGAGGCCAATCCGGAGCTACCAGGATTATCGGGATTCCCTCTGCTTCTATACTGCGCAGAACCCGCGGCAGAAGCTTTAGGGGAGGAAAGATGTACAGTAGCTGTTACCGACCCCAGGGTGCTACCAGTGCGTCAGAGGCGACCGCCAACAGATCTCTTGTTCTGCACACAAAGGTCTGTACCTTGTGATTGAACCTGGAGGCCATGAGGTCCACCTCTGGTGTGCCCCACTTGAGGCAAATCTGGCGGAACACTTCTGGGTGTAGGGACCACTCCCCCTGATCCAGAGTCCGGCGGCTGAGAAAGCCCGTCTGCCAGTTTTCCACGTCTGGAATGTAGATTGCAGAGAGAGCTGGCACGTGAAGTTCTGCCCACTGAAGGATCAGAGCCGCCGCCTCCGCGGCTGCTGCAAAGCTTCTTGTTCCGCCCTGATGGTTCACATATGCCACAGCCGTGGCATTGTCCGACTGAACCCGGACAGGGAGGCCTCGTAGCCTCGCCGACCAACGGGACAGACAAAGCCTGATCGCTCTCAGTTCCAGTACATTTATCGGAAGGCAAGCTTCCTGAACTGACCAATGACCCTGGGCAGAGAACTGCCCCAGGACCCCTCCCCAGCCCGACAGGCTGGCATCCATCGTTGCTATCGACCAATTGAGGGGGAGAAAACATTTTCCCAACTTTAGGGCTGGAGCCTGAATCCACCAAATCAAGGATCCTCGGGACTGATGATCCAACCTGATCAGTCCGTCTAGGGATAGGGGAGATTTGTCCCATTGCAACAAAATCGCCTTCTGCAGGAGCCGAGTGTGACTCTGGGCGTAAGGTATCGCTTCGAAAGCCGACACCATGAGCCCCAACACTCGCATACAGAACCGTAAGGAGGACCACTGGCGTGAAAACAAGGTTTGCACTACTGCCTGTAATGTCAGGAGCTTGCTCGGTGCTAAAAACACCTTTGCCTGCACAGTGTCCAGAATCAGACCCAGGTACTCCAGCCGGTAGGATGGAGTCAATGATGACTTCTGCAGGTTGATCAGCCAACCAAATTCTTTTAACATGGACACCGTGATTATCACGTTCTCCTCCAGAGCCGCAGCTGACTCTGCTCTCAGGAGTAAATCGTCGAGGTACGCCACCACCGCGATACCTCTCTGTCTCAACAGTGCCAGCATAGGGGCTACCACCTTGGTGAACACTCGGGGAGATGAAGCCAGCCCGAAGGGAAGTGCCACAAACTGGTAATGCAGATCTCCCACTGCGAAAACACTGGTGACTGTGACAAACTGGAACGTGGAGATACGTGTCCCTGATATCCAGGGACGCCATGAGTTCCCCTTGGTGCAGGGCGGCCACGACCAAGCGGATGGACTCCATCCTGAATCTCTTTGTCTTTACAAAGCAGTTTAATGCCTTCAGATCCAGAACTGGCCTGACACCGCCCTTCTTGGGCACCATCAAGAGGTTTGAGTAAAACCCGTGAAATCTTTCCACCGCGGGTACCGGTACAATCACCCCCTGTTCGGCGAACGCCCGAACGTCGCCCGAAGCGCCTCCCGACGCCCCTGAGGGAGTTTTAAGTTCGAAGGGAAGAACCTTTCTGGGGGTAGAGAGATGAACTCTATCCTGTACCCGGAGGACACCACCTCCAGCACCCACCGATCGGTGAAGCGGGCGGCCCATCTGTCTGCGAACCCCAGCAACCGGCCCACCACCCGTGAGTCGGGCGGGGGAAACCCATCATGCAGAGGTTGACTTATCCTTCGTTTTTTCGGACTTATGTTGCCAGGGCCTTTTACTGGACCCAGCGGAAGCCTTACCGGACTTGAGGCCCTTACCCGCTGAGCCGGGTGCACGAAAAAACTTCTTCTGACCTGAAGAAACAGGGCCTGCCTACTGCGAAAATCCCGCCGTTTTGGCTCAGGAAAGGAAAGTACTCTTCCCTCTCGTGAAATCCTTAATGATTTCATCCAACTGTGGGCCAAACAGACGCCATCCCTGAAAGGGAAGATCTGTAAGAGCTTTCTTCGAAGCCTGGTCGCCCGACCAAGAGCGGAGCCACAGCACCCACCTGAAAACAATTGCAAAAACAGACATTTTTGACAGTATGGGAAGCAGGTCCAAGGCCGCATTGCATATGTAGCGGAGACCTTCTTCCAAGTGTTGTGCCCGCTGCACCTCAGCCTGTGAACACTTACAAGTTAAACCGGTGTGTAGTGTGGCAGCGTGCTCGTGAAGAGATTGCGCCGCCATAGCAGCCGCCAGAGCTGGCCGCATGGCTGACCCAGCCAACAAGAACAGTGCCTTACACACTGCTTCCGTGCAGTGTTCGGCCGCCTCTTCAAAAGACGGAGACCCCTCCAAGGGCATATTCGTTGCCTTATTCAGACGGGCCACCGGTGGGTCCACTGCTGGGGAAGCCCATCTCTCAGTAAAGGTATCCTCAAAGAGGTAGCGAACAGCAAAGCTTTTGGGCAAAGCAAAGGAATTTTGCGTCAGTAGCCATTCCTTGAACACCGCCTGTTCAAACACCTGATCATAAGGGTAGGCCCTAGGTGATCTAGAGGGCTTAAGTGATCCACAAATATATGTGGACTCAAGCGTCTCCCCTGCTTGGTCAAGTCGCATAGAGTCGCGGATATCAGTGATCAAAGCGGACACTATCGCTTTGTCGCACGAAAATGGAGCCTACTGATCACCTTCGCCATCTGAGGGTATCAGTTTACCCTCTGACAGGTCCACGGGGGTTCCCGTGACCACCGAGGCACTCTCTGGTTCCGAATCCTCCCCCGAAGAATGATGGGGGGCGGGCGTTTTTTGGGACCCCCCCGGAATCGGGTCCCCCGCCCGAGGAAATAACTCCCCAAATACCGCCCTCAGCTGTTCCAAGGACACCAAGGTTCCCGGGGTGGATTGATGCTCTGCAGGTACCCCTGCCATAGCACTGCCAGCCTCTGACATCCCAGACTTCCAGCACCCACACTGTGTGACCACCACCTCTACCCCACCAATCAGCCAGGGAGACCCGGGAGGATTGCAACCACCGCTCCCAGCACCCAGGGAGAGCCAGCTATACTTGCTGTTTTAAATGCCTCAGCACTGTGACCGGAATGAGCAATGCAAAAAATCCACTGCACTTCAAGAGCCTGCACCGCTGTCTGTCAGCCACGGTTTTCCAAGCAAAAACAGAAGTGCTTCTGCTGTTTTTAATCACCTCCTGTAATACCGAGAATGACCACTGGGTGCCGCCAGAGGACAGGCTGAAAACCGCATGGTCTACCAAACAATGGCTGCTGCCATCAACACAAGCTGAGCTTACGCCAAAATGGTGCGGTCGGTGGACGAACGAATGGTGATCCACACTGAATGGCGGCGAACCGCCAAATGCAGTCTCTGAACGGTCAGTGCGGGGTGCGGTACTGCGGGGGGGGGGGAGTGGGGGGAACGCCCAGATGCATCCCCACTAATAGGCCCCCACTGGCTGGCTACCTTAGAAGCTGCCCAGGTGCCCACTCTCCACGCCCTAAGACGGAAGAGGGGTCTACTCACCGATCCGACGGGCGCAGCGGGTAGCCACCCGGAGCAGACTTACCTCCCCATGGAGAGGCATGCTGCTGGCCAGGCCCCTGGACAGGAACAGAACCAGTCACTGGGCTCTAGTGGGATTAGTCAATGGCCGCCCACACGGAATGGGCGGTATGCGGCGTGCCCCCGCTAAGGGTAGCTCACATAGACTTTGGCCGGACTGGGGAAAGTTTTTGGATTCTAGATATCCTCTATACCGCCAGCTGGCTTCTTGATAGCAGTCTTCATCAGAAAAAACCTTCAGGAGACCGCAGATCCCATAGGGAACCATGCAGAGCAGGGGGATTATATGCTAAGGTGAGGACGGCCCCCTGGGAGGGGCCAACCTATGCTTTTGTTTTATTTTTGCCTAGTTTACTCCTAGTGATATGAGCATAACCCACGTGTCATAAGAAGGCTGCGTCTGTCAGTGAACGGAAGAGTAATAAAAATTGGACCCCTTTAGAACAAACTTGGAGATCGCTGTGATTTGTAACTGCTGTCTGCAAAGCATTTACATTGTTATTTTGCATATTACCAAACAAAGACACTGGAAATAAAGACAGATATTCTGACCTATAATCTGACACAGGCGCCCCTTTAAAATGAAATTGTGTGGGCAGCACAGTGGCTAAGTGGTTAGCTCTTCCTCCTGGCAGCACTGGGGTTGTTGGTTCCAATCCCAACCACGGCACTGCCTTCATGAAGTTTACATGTTCTCCCTGCGCCTACGTGGGTTTCCTCCCACACACCAAAGACATGCTGGTAGGTTAATTGGCTCCTATTTAAATTGCACCTACTATGTGTATGTATGAATGTCAGATAGGGACTGCAGATTGTAAGCTCCTTGGGAGCAAGGACTGATGTGAATGTACAGTATATCTATGTAAAGTACTACGTAAATTGGTGGCATTAAATAATTACCTGTAATCAATAATCAATGTACTAAAAAAAAATTTTTAATGCCTGGCTTTAGTACATAATCATTTTTGGACACTAGAGGGCAGTATAAAGCAAGCATTTCCCCCCCAATAACCAACCAATGATAACTTTTTATTTATTTTTTTGATTGAGTGGCCATACACTCTTCAATAAATAATCAATATCGGTTTTCGATCAGTCTCTCCCGATAACTGATAGTTAACATTACAATTGATCGATAACCACACAAAGTATTCCCAGGCGATAGAAGACATGAGCGCAAGTTATTGATTGCATCTCTTTTTCCACCATACAACCTCATAATCTAATCAACCAAAATCTGATCAACTTAATGAATGAATAATCTCAGTGCTTCCAAATGATGCAAAACAAAATCAATACGTTTATATTCTGGCCAATTTATTCCATTTGGTCAAATCCGTTCTGAACTGCTGCTTTCTATGAGGGCATCGGTGTGGACTCACTCCCGAGCCGCTCTGTCTATGCCTATGTCCCCGCCCCCTGCTCCCTCATCACAATTTGATTGACAGAAGTGGGAGCCAATGGCTCCCGCTGCCATCAGTCTGCCCAGGGAGGAGGGAAGAGAGCTGCTGCTCTCATGCACATCACTGGATCGAGATTGGGTGCAAGCCAGGAGTGTGGGTGAGGGACCCCAGAAGAAGAGGATTGGGGCTGCTCTGTGCAAAACCATTGCACACAGCAGGTAAGTATAACATGATTATTATTTTAATGGAAAAAAAAATATAGCTTTACGATAACTTTAAATCAGATGCAGAAAGTGCTTAAAAATTGAGGGTTTAATATCTCAGATTTTACCATAAATCCAAACAAAAAAAAAAAAAAAACCACAAAATGCTATAAAACATATCCAATAAAAGTTTTGTCTTTTGTTTTTAATCGAAATGTCTTCATAAATTTAGGCCAATATGTATTCTGCTACATATTTTTGGTAAAAAAAAATTACAATAAGCGTATATTGATTGGTTTATGCAAACGTTATAGCGTCTACAAACCATGGGATATAATTATGGAATTTTTATTTATTTATTTTCTTTATACTAGTAATGGTGGCGATCAGTGACTTATAGCGGGACTGCGATATTGCGGCGGACAATCAAACACGAACTGACACGTTGCAGGAACCAGTGACACCAACACAGTGATCCGTGCTAAAAATAGGCATTGTCCCTGTACGAGTGACAATGACTGGGAAGGGATTAAACATCTAGGGTGATCAAAGGGTTAAACGTGTGCCTAGCCAGTAATTATGTGTACACAGTGTGCTGCTTTTACTAGGGAAAGAGATGGATTCTAGTCCCTGCTTTGCATCCCTTCACCCCTGTCAGAACTGAGATATGCCTTGATTACATAGGCATATGTCAGTTCTCTGTGTATTGCGGACGATCAGTAGGTGTTGGAGAACATTGAGTGCCCAGCACCCATAGATCGGCTTCTGCTGTAAATGATCATAGCAGAAGCGGCCAGATGACAGTGTGCGTACGCCCCCTGCAGGCGGAAGTGCAGAATCATGCATATATACGCGATTCTGCACAGGAGAGCCGCCTTGTAGCAGTAAAACTGTGGTTAAGCTACCAAGCATCTCTGTATTGTTCAATAGCGTTGAGTGTTGTTATGAATAGCCAGGTAGCACAATGTCCAGAAGTAGATGATATTTATTGACATAACAGCTGCTGCCCCCATGGAGACAGAGAAGCATTCATGAAAATCCAATCATTCAGTCCATGCACAATAATTTAGTTCTGTGACCATCATAAATATTGGTAGTTCTCTATGTGGACAGCAGTTCCTATGTCAACACACAATGACAAGTTCAAACTTTCAGTAAGTTGTATTTGGACACTCCTACGCATTTCCACCCAGCAGCTGCTTCCAGATCAATGCATGTCACTAAAAGAGACATTTAAAGGACACGGCAGGCAATCACAAGGCACTCAGAGTAGATGGATTTTGAAATAAGCGCAGCTCATCATTGGTACTCTATCAGCACCCGTCTGTTATAGAAGCACAGTCTATGTATGTATATATTTGGGCATGGATACCACTCAAAACTCTATCGTCCCGAATCATTGGAGTGACTGCAAATGATGCCTGGAAAGCCTAATATAGTCATGATAAAAAGTAAGTGCACCCCATCAATATGGATGACTTATGAACATATTTGAACAGGCAAACATCAGTTCTTCATTTAAAGCCCACAGATAAAGGTGATATATACTTCAACAAATTACACATAAATGACATGGTTTATAGTACATTCTCATAATCTTTATTAACAATGCAGATTTGTCATATGGAAAAAGCAGGGCTTTTTTCTCAGAGACTAGGTGCAGGTACTTACCCCTTCCAAGTCACTCCTTGTCTCTGCCTGCTAACCACCTCTGAGCACTGTGCCTTGGTCACACCACCGTGCCTTGGTTCCACCCTCTAACCACGTGTGCCTTTGTACCAACTCTGAGCACCATGCGTTGGGTGCACTACCTAACCACCTCTGAGCGACGTGCCTTGGTTCCACCCCTGAGTGCCGTGCCTTGGTTCCACCCGCTAAGCACCTCTGAGCACCGTGCTTTGGTTCCACCACCTCAGAGCACTGTGCCTTGGTTCCACCCCCTAACCATCTCTGAGGGCCGTGCCTTGGTTCCACCCCCTAACCATCTCTGAGCGCCGTGCCTTGGTTCCACCCCTTAGCCACCTCTGAGCGCCGTGCCTTGGTTTCACCCCCTAGCCACCTCTGAGCGCCGTGTCTTGGTTTCACCCCCAAGCCACCTCTGAGCTCCGTGCCTTGGTTCCACCCCCTAACCACTGTGCCTTGGTTGCACCACCTCTCAGCACCGTGCCTTGGTTCCACCCACTACCCACGTCTTAGCACTGTGCCTTGGTACCAACTCTGAGCACCGTGCCTTTGTTCCACCCCCTAACCACCTCTGAGTTCCGTGCCTTGGTTCTACCCCCTAAACACCTCTGAGCACTGTACCTTGGTTCCACCTCCTCTGAGCACCGTGCCTTGGTTCCACCCCCTAACTACCTCTGAGCACCGTCCCTTGGTTCCACCCTCTACCCACTGCTGCCCCTTTTTAGAGAATACAGAGCCAAGTACCATTTTGTGGTGTTTAGTAATTAGTATCAAATTTGTGCATTAAAAATACAGTAAAAGCAGTAAAATAGATCCCCTGTAACCAGCAACAATAAACCACCCAGCAACAAAAGTTCTCCCAAACAACAAATCCCCACAGCAACAATAGATCCAACCCAGCAGCCATCAACAACTGACCCTCCAGCAGCCAGCAATAATAGACCGCTCCCTCAACTGTAGATCCATCTCAGCTACAACTGTCCCCTCCAGATAACAACGACCCTCTTTACATAATAATTCATCTCAAGATAACAACGACAGACGACCCCCCAGATAACTACGACCGACCACCTTCTAGATAACAACGACTACCCCCAGATAGTAACGACCCCAACTAGATAATAATGAACCCCCCCCCCCACCACCACCATAAAACAACACCTGCCCAGACAACGACCCCCATAAACAAAGACCCCTCCAGAAAACAACGACCCCCCCCCCCCCTCAACATCGACTCTACCTAGATGTCAACTCCCTCGCCAGATAATAACGACCGACGACCTCCCAGTCAA
>BLSH010017146.1:495705-519043 GCA_018402905.1 Glandirana rugosa | reverse complement strand
GGCCTGTTGGGGGTACTTGAGGACAGGGTTGAGAACCACTGGCCTAAAAGATCAATGGTATCATTGGGAATTTATCTGAGAGGTAGAAATTGACCATTGCTCAAGGAACTCCTAGCAACCTCTGGAGGAACCCTGCTCTACATAAAGATGGCCTAGGCTATAAGAAGATTGCTAAGACCCTGAAACTGAGCTGCAGCACATGGTGGCCAAGGCCATACAGTGGTTTAACAGGACAGGTTCCACTCAGAACAAGCCTCTACATGGTCAACCAAAGAAGTTGAGTGCACGTGTTCAGCACCATGTCCAGAGGTTGTCTTTGGGAAATAGACGTATGAGTGCTGCCAGCATTGCTGCAGAGGTTGAAGGGGTGGGGGGGGTCAGCCTGTCAGTGCTCAGACCATACGCCGCACACTGCATCAAATTGGTCTGCATGGTTGTCATTCCAGAAGGAAGCCTCTTCTAAAGAGGATGCACAAGAAAGGCTGCGGTAGCAACCATCTGAGGAGTACAAAGACAAATGTGTCCTGCCTACAGTCAAGCATGGCGTGTCATGGCCTAGGGCTGCATGAGTGCTGCCGGCACTGGGGAGCTACAGTTCATTGAACCATGAATGCCAACATGTACTGTGACATACTGAAGCAGAGCATTAGCCCCTCCCTTCAGAGACTGGGGCACAGGGCAGTATTCTAACATGATAACGACCCCAAACACACCTCCAAGACAACCACTGCCTTGCTAAAGAAGCTGAGGGTAAAGGTGATGGACTGGCCAAGCATGTCTCCAGACCTAAACCCTATTGAGCAGCTATGGGGCATCCTCAAATGGAAGGTGGAGCAGCGCAATGTATCTAACATCCACCAGCTCCACCAGATGTCGTCATGGAGGAGTGGAAGAGGACTCCAGTGGCAACCTGTGAAGCTCTGGTGAACTCCATGCCCAAGAAGGTTAAGGCAGTGCTGGAAAATAATGGTGGCCACGCAAAATATTGACACTTTGGGCCCAATTTGGACATTTTCACTTAGGGGTGTACTCACTTTTGTTGCCAGCGGTTTAGACATTAATGGCTGTATGTTGTTATTTTGAGGGGACAGCAAATTGACACTGTTATACAAGCTTTACACTCGCTACTTTACATTGTAGCAAAGTGTCATTTCTCCAATGTTGTCACATGAAAAGATGGAATAAAATATTTACAAAAATGTGAGGGGTGTACTCACTTTTGTGAGATACTGTATATGGGCAGCCTTACACTTTCTTTTCAGTGGTCATGTCAAGTGTTAAAGTGATACTAAAGTCTTGTTTTTATTTTCTCTTAAAAATAACTAAACCGGTTATACTTACCACTCCACAGAGCAGCCCCAATCCCCCTCTTCTCGGGTCCCTCGCCGGTGCTCCTGGTCCCTCTCTCCTGCTGAGTGCCCCTACAGTAAGCAGCTTGCTATGGGGGCACACAAGCTGAGCCACTGCTCTGTGTGTCCATTCAGACACGAAGCCGCAGCTCAGCTCTGCCCCTCTCTCTCCTCATTGGCTCACGGACTTTGATTGTCTCAACCAATCAGGAGGGAGAGTCCTGAAGAGCAGAGGCCCTCATGCAACATTGCTGGATCAAGAGGGTGCTCATATAAGTGTTAGGGGGGCTGCTGCACACAGAAGGTTTTTTTTTATCTTAGTGCATACAATGCATTCAGATAAAAAAAAACTTCTGCTTTTTGGAACCACTTTAAGATTAGAGGTAGAGGGAGAGACAGGTTAGAAATAGGATTCTGCTGCTGACAACCTCAAGATAATAATAGTTTCTTGGTTGCCTCTGGCTGTAATTCACTGATCCAGAGTTTGTAGTCAGCCAATAGATGTCAGAATATTTGTCCCAAGAGAGTGACTCATCAAAGCCAGGGGATAAATAAGAAAGCCAGACAATTAAAAGAAGCTTGCTTTAAACGATTGGCACCCCCACAACTCCCTTCCCCCTTCAGGCTTCCTATATTTTAACCACTTGTCCTCTGGAGGGCTTTACCCAATCATGACCAGGCCATTTTTTATTAAGCATTGCGCAAATTTAACTGGTAATTGTACGGTCATGCAACGATGTACACAAACAAAATGTATATAATTGTTTTTCACACAGAGCTTTCTTTTGGGGGCATTTGATCACCACTGGGTTTTTTATTTTTATTTTTTTCTATATAAAATGTAAAAAATTTTTGAAAAAAAACAAAACAAATTGTTTTTACTTTCTGCTATAAGAGCAGGTTCACACAGGGGCGAATTGTCAGGCGACTTGAGTCACCTGACAAGTGGCGCTCCATGCATTGTAATGGAACCGTTCTAATAGGAGTGACTCAAGTTGCTCTAACTTAGAAAAAGGTTCCTGTACTACTTTGGGGGCGACTTGCATTGACTTTGGTTACAGAAGTCGTTTGCAAGCCGCGCTGAGTCGCCCCTGAAGTCGGATCGCCTATGTGTGAACCGGCCTTAAAACATACCTAATAAAAAAAAATGTATTCTGCTGCATGTCTTTGGTAAAAAAATCCAAATAAATGTATATTGATTGGTAGTGATGCACCGAAAATTATCGGACAAAAATAGGGTTTTCAGCATTGTGATGAAAGAAAAAAAAAAAAAAGTGCCAATAACGGATGCCGAAAAACACCCGCAATTTTGGCACAATTTTACTTTGCTTACTGTGTGTTTTTCATAGGCCATGTGACTCTAAAAATGCATGAAAAACGCAACATGGGTGCATTTTTGACACGCTCTTGCTGCATTTTAATGCATTTGAATGGGGAAATATATAAAGTATATGAAGTCCCAGTGTGTGGAGTCATGTAAATAATATTGTAAACAAAACAAAAGAAGTCCAAAATATGTCCCATCCAGTGCACAGGAAATAATGATAATCTTCTCCAAATCTCATATATGTGTGAATATCCACCACTCAAGTGAAAAAATCCTCCACCGATATGGATGTACCCTTACCGGAACTCCTGGACCCCTTATCACAGGGGGTCAGGAGAAACTTTTGTGGATATAGACCTCCACTGGGTTACTGCGGTGAGCCTCCCAAGTCTTAACCTTCAAGGGGTGTCCTTCAGCATAGACTATCCACCCGCCATAACTGTTTGCGTTCCAAAAGCTGCGTTCCAGTGCGAAACGGTCTTCCGCACGCACACCCCTCCGGCTTCCTATTTACAGGGGATTTTTTTTCTTTTTCTTGCGGTTTACTACCGCTTTAACTGGGCACCCTAGACCAATGATTCAGAGTATTCCTTAGGGGGGGTCAGGAAGGAATTTTTCCCCATTGGAGAAAATTAGAGTTCCTAAAAGGCAATACCTCTGAGGAGTGAAAGGGCAAAAACAAATGATCTCTGATGATCTAAGAAGCCCAATAATTATTTCATTCTATGTATTGAACTCAAATAAAATCAGTTGTCCTCATTTTCTTTGTATGCAAAGGTTTTTTTTTCCTCTATTTTTATTAGGTAATCAATGTAAAGATAGAGGACAACAGGGTCGGGAATCTTACCCCACAGTTCACTACTAGATTACCCTTGGGCCAGGGCAATGAATCAGGCCCCAACACACCATGCAGTAGGGAGCCGCCCCCCCCCCAGCATTAAATGTACTGCTGGTGACCGGCAAGCTGATCCCAGAAATCTGTACCTTGTCCATTAGCAACCAAAGATTTCCAGTAGCAGCGGCAGTAGTGTTGATGATCCCATCTTGATGCTTTCCCAGGCTCTCCACAAGTTCCTCACCCAGGACCTCGTGGCAGAATGACCTCTGGTACTTCATCTCAGACGACATCAGATCCTCTCCTGTCCTCAGAGAGGCTTCCAAATCACAGAGCCTCAAGCATCAGGACTCAATAGAAAGGAAGACTACTTCTGCTCCAGACACATGTACAGGCCTCAGGTCTAATCATTTAGCTGCACACACCCAACCCAGGCCGGAGCCTGGGTGGAAGGGAGAGATCACTCTGCCCTCTCCAAATATTTATACCCTTCCCCTGCATGCACCCGTTCCCATACGAAAACAACAACAGATGATCTGGCGCTGGTTGGTGACTTGAGAAATCGGAAGTCGCGAAACATGTTGTCACGGTGACGGGACCAAGCTTGTGATGCCTGCAGCTGCCTATCTTCCCAGAAGCGCCATCTACCAAGCCATACTGGCTATCCCCGGCTCCAGTGGACACACACCCTGACGAGTGATGTCATCTCCGGCTGCCAGCTCCTCACGACCATCCCGCAGCTCAGCTGTGGATTTTTTCCCCTGCACCAGCCATTCAGCCACTCAGCCTAGCTGCCTGCCTTTCACATCATCAGCCCAGCTGCCCCTAGGATCCTTCCACCTGAGATCGCTGGACAAACAGCTTCAAGGCTACACAACATTCTGGCGGACGACGGATTTACTGGCCATTTGTACTTTAATTATGTGAGTTTTTACCTTCAATAAACCATATACTGTTTTAACGTAAGGCCGAGTATGGTCAGCGATTCTGGTGAAGCTCAAGATCGAGCGTGGCTTTTATAAAGACAGTTCATTTCTTTTGTCATTTTGCTGACTTTCAAATGGTTGTGCACACAAGCACCCATAAGGATCTATTAGAGCACCAGTTTTCATGAACCTTCTACTAGTTGGCTGGGGGGGGGATTAGTATGAATATTCATAGGTCAGTTTTACTATAGTTTCTCAAACTAATACTAGAGGCACCAGTGACATCTACTAGCAGAAAACCACAACTTCTCTGAATTTAGGGAAAATAAAAAATGAACAAGTAGGCTTTAAATCAGCTAGGTTGTCTACCTCTTAGCAGAACTAAATGTGACTAGTAGCCCCTATTTAGGACAGGGTAGCTACATAATGAAAAAGAAAAAATTCCAGTGTGAACACATTAAAAAACTCACACCACTTCTGCCAGTTTCCTGCACCATTATAATGATGCAGGAAGCTTAGTTAATTCCCCAGAATGTATCAATAAATAGAAAATGATAATTAAATTATTAAGATTATTGCATTATATAAAGAGTAATTCTACTCCATTAACTATATATTTTTCTCTGAAAAGTTAACCTACTAAAAGCCTTAAAAGTTCCAATCCAGTCTTGATCCTGTAACCTTAAAGCAGAACTCTGGGATTTTCAAAAAATTCCCCATTAGTACACAGCCCCAGACACACACAACACTAAACAGTTACTACATTTGTGAAATACCTTACCGTTTAAGAGAAATGTCTGATTGAATGTTCAGGAAGTCAGCTCTGAGATTCAAAAAATGCAGCATGTATTTTGCAAGGGAGGCTCTGTTAGAACAGTGATTGCATCATATGCTCTTCTCTCTCTTTACATGATCCTCAAACTACATTTCCCATCATGCTTTGCACATTTCAATGAATGTGGGAAGTACACTAGGCTTGTACATGTAAATGTGAACAAGTTCACTTCAACATAAATCACACCCCTCATTCTGCAGCCAGGCCCACTACTCAGTAACACACAGTCTTTGCTCTCCCCTCCAGCCACAAGGATATAAATATTTTGCCCTTACTTTATGTAATCATTACTGAACTGTACACACATCCCATAATGATATATAATGGTGGAGCCCTCTAATGTATGGAAATCTCGATGAACTTCAATATCAGTGCGGTCTCATCATCAGGGCTCATATCTGTGTTCTCATCAGTGCGATCTCATATGTGTGTTCTCTTATGTGCGTTCTCATCAGTGCGATCTCATGTGTGCGTTCTCTTCAGTGCCCATAAGTGCGGCCTCATATGTGCGTTCTCATGTGTGTGTTCTCATCAGTGTCAATTGTGCTCATAAGTTTTCATACCTTGGCAGAATTTATGATTCCTTGGCCATTTTTCAGAGAATATGAATGATAACACAAAAACTTTTCTTTCACTCATGGTTAGTGTTTGGCTGAAGCCATTTATTATCAATCAACTGTATTTACTCTTTTTAAATCAAAATGACAACAGAAACTACCCAAATGATCAAAAGTTTACATACCCCAGTTCTTAATACCGTGTATCATGTATCTTTTGTGGTATTTATGGATGAGGCTCTTTATCTTCTCAGATAGTAAAGCTGCCAATTCCTCTTGGCAAAAAGCCTCCAGTTCCTGGAAATTCTTGGGCTGTTTTGCATGAACTGCACGTTTGAGATCTCTCCAGAGTGGCTCAATGATATTGAGGTCAGGAGACTGAGATGGCCACTCCAGAACCTTCACTTTATTCTGCTATAGCCAATGACAGGTCGACTTGGCCTTGTGTTTTGGATCATTGTCATGTTGGAATGTCCAAGTACGTCCCATGCGCAGCTTCCTGGCTGATGAATGTAAATGTTCCTCCAGTATTTTTTTGATAACATACTGCATTCATCTTGCCATCAATTTTGACCAAATTCCCTTTGCCTTTGTACCTCACACATGCCCAAAACATCAGTGATCCACCTCCGTGTTTCACAGGCCTTGTTTACTCCTCTCCAAATGTAACGTTTATGATTGTTTCCAAAAAGCTTAATTGTGGTTTCATCACTCCAAATGACTTTGTGCCAGAAGGTTTGAGGCTTGTCTCTGTGCTGTCTGGCATATTGTAAGCAGGATACTTTGTGGCATTTGCGTAGTAATGGATTTCTTCTGGCGACTCGACCATGCAGCCCATCTTTCTTCAAGTGCCTCCTTATTGTCCATCTTGAAACAGCCACACTACATTTTCAGAGACTCCTGTATTTCACCTGAAGATATTTGTGGGTTTTTCTTTGCATCCTGAACAATTTTCCTGGCAGTTGTGGCTGAAATTTTAGTTGGTCTACCTGACCGTGATTTGGTTTCAACATTTTCCACTTATTGATTAGAGTTTGAACACTGCTGATTGGCTTTCTCAATTCCTTGGATATCTTTATATATCCCTTTCCTGTTTTATACAGTTCAACTACCTTTTCCTGCAGATCCTTTGACAATTCTTTTGCTTTCCTCATTACTCAGAATCCAGAAGCATCAGTGCAGCACTGGATGAGAGATGCAAGGGTCTGTCAGGAGTCCAGAAACTCATTGACCTTTTATACACACACACAAATTACAAGCAAATAGATCACAGGTGAGGATGGTTACCTTTAATAGCCATTTAAACCCCTTTGTGTCAACTTGTGTATATGTTATCAGGCCAAAATGACCAGGGTATGTAAACTTTTGATCAGGGTCATTTTGGTAGTTTCTGTTGCCATTATTATTTAAAAAGAGTAAACACAGTTGACTGATAATAAATGGCTTCAGCCAAACACTAACCACGAGTGAAGGAAATGTTTTTGTGTTATTCATATTCTCTGAAAAATGGCCAAGAAATCATAAATTCTGCCAGGATATGTAAACTTATGAGCACAACTGTACGTTCTCATATGTGCATTGTCATATGTGTGTTCTCATCAGTGCCCATATGTGCATTCTCATTAGTGCCCATGTGTGCATTCTCATCAGTGCCCATAAGTGCGGTCTCATATGTGCGTTCTCATATATGCCCATATGTGCAGAGCGGGGATCATTACAAGACACCGGCCAGGTGACAGAATGGGGAATCTCCGGGCAGTGACAGACCTTGTATCTAGTGTACGAAATACCAATCGCCATAACGTGCCGTCTCTGAGACCGGCTTTGTGAATGACAGCACACTGGTCCAATGCCGGTCTAAGAGGCGGCACGTTTCGGCGCTTTGGTACACAAGATACAAGGTCTCTCACCACCCGGGGATTCCCTGCTCTGTCCCCAGCTGGTGTCTTGTAATGATCCCCGCTCTGCAGTGAGAGATAGGAGGTGGGTGGTGAGGGCGGCAGTGGGGGGGGGAGCGGTGCTGGCAGGGAGCAGGGGAGGAGGGAGGAGGAGAGGAGGAGAGGAAACCATATCAATGGGCCGTACAGACCAGGGGCTGCGAGACACCTTCTGCCTACTACATTGCGGAAGTTCATCCCTGTGGCTTCTAGAGAACTACAACTGGGCAATTACAAGACTGTTGGCTGGGAGTACAGGACTGAGAGCAGCCAGCGGTCTTACAAACAGGAAACCACAGCAAAATAACGTTTTTTTTAGCAAGTTCAGCAGGCTACTACAGAGAAAATACAGAGCTCAGCAGAAGATGGATGGCATAGTTGGTGAAGGTAGATCAGCAACAAGGACATGGAAAAATGTTTTTTCCCTAGAATTCTCCTTTAAAGTGATTGTAAAGGAAAAGGAAAAACACACAAACATGTCATACTACCCTGCTCTATGCAGTGGGTTTGCACCGAGCAGCCCGGATCCTCCTCGTCTCTGGCCCCCGGAGGCGCTCTGGGCCCCTCCCCCTTGCCGAGTGCTTCCATAGCAAGCCACTTACTGTGGGGACACTCGTGCGTGCTCGCTTCCGAGCTGGCTCCCTACGTTCATAAGACACAGAGAGCACGGCTCAGCCCCGCTCCCACTCCCGCCACACTGGCTGTGATTGACAGCAGTGGGATCCAATGACTCCTGCAGCTCAGTCAATAAGGAGGGAGAGACCCGGGAGAGCCTTGGGTCTTGTGCACATTGCTGGATCGAGATTGGGCTTAGGTAAGTATTAGAGGGGCTGAGGAGGGAGCTGCATGCTGAAGGTTTTTTAACTTCATGCATAGAATGCATGAAGATACAAAAAACCTTCAGCCTTTACAATCCCTTTCGTGGTAAATCAGGGGGGAGCACTAACTATTACAGTAGAATAGGTAGGTGTTGGACCAGCACTTACCCACTCCAAGACCTCTTACTGCAGTAGATGTAAAGCCCCACCTGGATGACATATGTTGCTCTGCACACTTTGTATTAAACAACTGTCACTTCCTAATAAAATACGCATCCAATCAACGGAGGGGAAAGGGCTTGTGCGTATAATGCTCACACGCAGATAATTTGGTGAGAGTGCAAGGCAATAGGAGATATGAGGATTGCCAACAGCTCACAGGGATACAAATGGGGACATCCTCCTGAAATAGGGGACTGTCCCTGGAAATTAGGAAAGTCAGGTCACCTTACTATAAAAAGACACATTTTATAAATTGGGACACCCAATAATGCACCCATGGACTCAGGTTTGATAAAACAAAAGCATGGCAATTTTATTACTACATTAATACATAATACTCAATACATATATACATAAATATAATACTAAATATGGTATTTGTAACGCACTATATACATGTTGCATACATTTTACAAACACACACTCTGAGAACATAAAAAAAAAGACCACTGCATCTAAAATGCAGACCAACAAAAGAAAGATTCCCACTTCCTCAAACAGCCATGTAGCAGCAGCACATCCAGCACTACTAGGGCTAGTTTTAGATGTATTTTCATGCGTTCAAATTATCTTGTAAGAAGAAAATAATCACTATCTGATCTCAAAAGCCTATGTACATTTATGTATGTGTAGATTTGGCTACAAATACAAAAAAACACAAAAGTAGGGTCCCGGGTTCCCCACCAATGTATATAGTAGTGGTGGGTGTCACCAAACGAAACTTCAAACCAAAAAGAAAAATAAATTTGGATAGGACACCAGCCTTGGCTTCTGCAAATTTATTCCACAATACAAAATATAAATAACGTACCTCAATCCAGTACTGCCACATGGGGCGGGAAGCGGATACTGGATTGAGGTACGTTATTTATATTTTGTATTGTGGAATAAATTTGTGGTAGCCGTGACTGGTGTCCTATCTAAAGTGTCTTTTTTTTTTGTTTGGTTTGTAGATTTAGGTACACTTGCATAAAACCAAAATGAGAAGGTCCAACCAATTGACACAAGAAAATAGTCGCACTTTTACATATATACTGTAATAACGGCAGTCCAGTAGCTAGGTCTAAGGCCATGTTCACATGGGCAGGTTGGTCCGTCTGCGTCAAATCCTGGCGTCTTCAGGTGTCTGGAAGCGCAAGTGCAGTGTCCAGCCCTGCTACCAGTAGCCTGGTAAAATCAGGCTGAAATATGCAGTGATTGGCCAATGTACTGAATGGTACCCATGTTTAGAGAATGCATTTGGGGCATTTGTCTCTGAACGCATATGTCCTAATCTGAGTAACCCTCAGTACAGTGTCCAGCCAACTATTTTAGCCTGTCAGATTTTAGGCTTGGATGTTACATCTGTGTCTCCTGGGCAACTGATGCCCACAGGTCAAACCTTCTATGTGTAGTCTAAAGCTGGCCATACACTAGAACAGGGGTAGGCAACCTGGTGCCCTCCAGCTGTCTCAGAACTACAAGTACCATCATGCCTCTGGGAGTAATTGTAACTGGCAGCCTTGCAATGCCTCATGGGAAATGTAGGGAGGGCTACTGGTTGCCTACCCCTGCACTAGAAGAAATGCGCACATATAATGCATTAAGGTAAAAAATCTTCAGCCTGTAGAACCACTTTAAAGCCTGATACACACGGGTGTTATAAAAAACGAGCTGTAAAGCTAGTACCGACGCTAGGAAAAAAAGTGGCGTCAAAGACGCGATTTTATCAGCGTTTTGCATTGTCGTCAATGCGCGTTTAGCCGCGCTAGCTTTTAGCAGTGATTCTCTGCCTCTATTCAAAGTCAATGGTTCCCTATGAGAGCCCATTGATTTGAATATTAGTCACCCCAGAAATTGGATCATGATGATCCGACTTGAGGTGAGACTTGTATGCTGAGGATCATGAAGGGGAACCCCCCTTGCCAAAATTAAAAAATTGGCATGGGGGTTTCCCCCCCTCCCCCGACGATACAAAACCCTTCGGTCTGGTATGGATTTTAAGGGGGTGTGGGGTCCCCACCAAAATCCATACCGGACCCTTATCCGAGCATGCAGCCTGGCAGGTCAGGAAAGGACAGGGGATGAGCGAGCATTTAACAGCTTTTAATCGGCGCCTGGCGTTTTTTTACAGCTCTAGCGCTGGAGCCTCAGAACGCGCTGGTCCTGGGTTTTTTTGGAGCTTAAAAACGCCTATGCCACTTATGGCTAAAAAACGCCTGTGTGTGTGTGAGGCCATTGAATAACATTGGGGGGGAGCTTTTAAGCCGTAGAAAAAGCTCATAAGCGTGGCTGTAAAAACGCCTGTGTGTATGAGGCCTAAAGCTGAAGTTTATTTATCTATTTTTTTTTTTTAAGTGATGCAGCACTAAACACCCTAGTTATGTGTAATGGTGTGTACTCCATTACCTGCAGACGGCTGCTTCTGGTAAAAGATCTGCCGTTCAGTGCCTGAAACTGTCCTAAGTGGCCGTCTTCCGGTGCTGTGAAGGTTAACAGCAGCTGCTGCTACTAAAAAAAATGTTGCGCTGCTCGCTTGCCCCCTTCTGCCACTCAAATTGCTCTTACACACTATTACATACAACTAGCTTGTTTGGTGCTGTATCTCCAGAAAAATAGGCAATTTGTGTTTTTCATTAGTGTAAAATCTGAAAGCTACTCTAGTCCTCTGTGCCTTTATACAGTTTGTTCTCCGCACTTTCTGTCCTGCTGACAATTTGCACCAGGGACAAAGGCAAAAATAAAAATCTGGCAGGGGTTGTCGTCTTTCCCTAACTCGACAAAAAAAGCATTTTATTACAGTCTGTGTAGCTATTTGAGAATTTGCCTTGCTTGACACTTGCTGGTGTTCTTATAAAGCTCCTGCTGCAATCCCATTGCTGCATGGCTGATCTCAATCACAATGTTGACATATTGGCTGTGGCCACATCCCCCTATCACCCTAAAAAAACTTAGTTCTGCTCACTGAGATCGAGCTGAATGGCGACCGACCTGGAAAGAATAATCTTCCCTTAGCGCTGAGAGGTACATCAATGGAGCCAAGTTTTGGAACCAGTGTTTCGGCACTGGGCTCAGATTCAAAAGACAGTGGGATTTTGTTGAAATTCCAGGACAGTCCCACTGAATCTTGGACATTTGGGAGGTAGAAGGTTGTACAGACATGGAATCATTTTCTTATTTGACTACAAATTATCTGAGTGGGCAAACATTCTGGGTTCATCTTTCCTATCCTCCTTTTTTGCAACAGGTTATTAACTCCACTAGCACAGGTGAAGTTTAAAGAGAACATGTCTGCTTCTAAACATTGTCTAAGCTAACAATACTACTTACCAAGTACCCATGTTATTCTTTAACTCTTTTTGGTTCCCATGTATTAGTTTAGTGCCAATATATATATATATATATACAAAGCCTTGACTTCTGCCCTAGAAAGCTTTAAAAGCCATACACATCCTGGCACTATGCCTCCACCTACCATTTAATGATCCAATTTCAGAACCCCAGTGGCCACTAGAGGGGCTTGGACTCTACACTGCTGCATGGCTAGGGTGTGAAATCCATTAAATTCAGAGGGACTCAAATGAATTTACAGACTAACATAGCTACTTACAGGAACCATAAAGTGCCTTTACTTCATCTGTATTGTTAACAAAGACCTTGCTTTGGACCAGATGGGTTGATTCCCTGCAGTGCTACTCTGCTCACCTAAAGTAGCAAGATGAGCTTCTTATAGAATTTATTCTCTGCACCAACTAATTAACATCAATAAAACATTCATATGGCTACTCTCAAATGGAGCAAACTGAAGTAGGAAAGTCAAAGAATGTTTAAATACGTTGGCAAGTGAGAAGGAATGGTTCTGGGTGACCCGACTTAACCAAATCAGCATTGTTGGGTAAAGATACATTGTAGACAATATCAGGATTGTTGGGTAGAAATACGCTGTAGACCAAGCAGCATTATTGGGTAGAAATACGCTGGAGACCGAGCAGCATTGTTTGGTAGAGATACGTTAAATCAACACCTCTGGATCAGATACATTCGGCGAGACAAATCCGCTCCTAATATGCAATTATAGTCCTGAGTTACTGTACAGACCATACAATATTTGATGCCCCATTCATTTACATTATGGAAGAGATGTGAAGTGTGACAACCTCCGTAATACTGCATTGTATTCTGAAATGTGTTCATTGCCAATGACTAGTGCAAGTGTGTGCCCTTAAAGAGTTAAAAAAAAAAAGACACACAAATCAATATTAACTAGCTACTATGAAAAATAAACATATCACACTTGGCCTTTAGTGTAGTATGTGTTCTCCGTTGTGGTCCAACTGTCTTATAACACCATGAAACCATTTTAATACTGTATTCATCAACTATGCAGTTCTTCAGTTTATTTTTCCTTCTGTATAAGCAGCATCTGAAGTTGCTTTGACATGTGGTCACCATCTTCAGTCAAAGATTATAACCAAATTTATTGACATGAAAACTGTAAGCTGGCAGCTAGCTTAACCCATTAAAAAGGGATAGAGTTGGCCAGGCGACTAGGACATCACATTTTCAAGCTTCTAGGTCAAAGATCTCATTGTAGATCCAAATTGCAGTTTTCTCCTGCCTCATCTATAACCGTGTCTGTACTTTGGTTTGGTGTGTGCATAGAAGTCCATTGTTCTTTGGGGCACCATGGCACTCAACATTAAGGCGCCCCGTTTTGTTTTTTTCTCTTTTACCTCTGGAAAGCAAACAAAAATAGATTGCTCGTAGTTCGATCATAAGGTCTCGCTTTACTCCATCACTAACAAATATGTTAATAAAAGGGTCTAAGGCACTGCTGATACTGGTGAGGGTAAATGAGACCCTGTACGCTGGACGAACTTGCTCCTCGATGTCACAGTTGCCATATTTGTAGTCACTCACATATGAGCGGATGAAAAGGACTACGTGGTAGGGGAGGTAGCAGATGATAAAGATGGTGATCATGGAAAGAAGAAGGCCAGTCACCCTCCTTTTTTGCTCTGCCTCCAAGGTAGAGGTACGCTGTATCACCATGATGATGGAACAGTAAGAAAAGACCAGAAGGACCAATGGGATGAGAAAAACCACAAAGATACGGAAATAGTTGAGATGAGCCATCCACTGCTCCATGGGGTACTTTTCATAGCACAACTTCACATTTTGGATGGAGGTAAACAGGTCATTTCTGCCCAAGAAATAGGAGTGAGAGCCAAGGATGATTAACCAAACCACAATGCAGGTCACCAAAGCTTTTTTCATGCTCCGAATGGTCCGTGAGCGCAACGGGAAAACTGTGGCAATAAAACGATCTGTGGCTATACAGCTGAGAAAGGCAATAGTAGTGTAAAGGTTGGAGTTGAAGAAGAAGCCCACAATTTTACAGCTTAAAGTTCCGAAGACCCAGTCCTCTTTGGCAGTGTAGACTATCCAGGCAGGGAGGGTGAAGATGTACAGGAGGTCTGACACACAAAGATTGGCCAGATAGACGCCCAAGATGTTTTTCTTTTTAATTAACTGGACAATAACTCCGATCGCCGTCAGGTTTCCCAACAATCCCACCACGAAAACGCTGCCATAGATGATGGGAAAGAGGATGGCTTCATAGTCTTTTGGGAAAGTGCAATTTGTCTCGTTAGACATGGTTACAAAGCAGCTTCAGTTGTGCTCCTGGCAAACAACAGTAAATAAAATCAGAACTGTCTCTTAAGCATTGTTACTTTTGTGCATTCAGTTGCTATTTTTACACAACACAGACACACAACACAACAGAAATTAGCTCTACACAAAGCTACAGTGTAGAGTCTACAGAATCTACAGAGGAAGATCACACCATATTGGTGAACATGTACAACTTTATAACAAAATATATCAGACTCATAACAGACTCTGCCAAGATAAAGATTCCCCAGGATATAATCTATGTAAGGTTTCAGGTCCAGGATACTAATCAGAGTCCATCAGCTTGATCTGTTACTGACTGCTTCCAATGATTTTACAAAATACAAAAACACCCAAACTTTTATGTAAATGTGATACTTTTAGATCTAAGATGATAGTTGCCTGATTCAGCAAGTTCAAAAAAAGAAGGATTGTCTTTGTTGGTCCCAGCAAATGAACCTTAATGAACAAGCTCTTAGGATTGTTCTAGACACCAGAAATTGTGAAGCTAAGGGTTGCCTGCACATTCTAGTCCACAGCATGAACATGCATGCTGTATAGAGATGCAAACTTTCCATAATTTTTTAAGCCATGAGAAAAAAAAACTTTTTTTTTCCTTGTTTCCCCCCCCCCCCCCCCAGAATAAAATGGAAATTTTCAGAAAAAAAACAAATTCAGAGTGGAATAGTTTTACAAATTGAATTGGTTTGCAACACTTCCTTGAAGTTGCTGCTGATGAAGAAATACTTGGTGATGATCCAGATGCAGCAGAAAGTGTTTCTGGAATGAGAACTCTGGAGGGAAAAGCTACTCACTTTTATTATGGTCCTCATTTCATTCCATAAAGCATTTTTAATGTCTTTAGGGCACCTCTGGGTGTTCAGTCATCCTTGTAGCATTTGGAAAAGAAGATTTATTTTCAAAATATTTGCAATTTGCAGCTTGGCTTTAAAAATGTTTTTGTTTTTTCCAAGCCTTTCCACAATTCTGGGGTAGTGTGAGCATACATGCACTGTACTTAAAATGATCATTTGTGAAAACCACCATTCTGATGTTGGCTGGTACCTCCATGTTCGATAATCATGTGAGGTATATGGCCAATTTAACTTTACAGATGCCATCTTTTGGGCACCAATCGACTTCATATTTTCTCTTGAATTTTAAAATGTTATATTTAATTATCACAGATTATAAAGATATGCCTGTTCTATAGCAGGTCTATGTTCTTCCTTAACACACAATGCACTTGTCTAGTGTGAGCAGAGCACATAGAAAGCAACTCAGTGTCCTTGTGTTACTTAATGCTACTCCACCCACCTGGTGTGAACAACTCTATAGGGCTTTTCACACTAATGCAGACAGCTGCGTTTTTCTGCAGTAGAAAAATGCAGCTGTAACCATACTTGGTAGATATGGTGCTGCTCAAGGCCTCCAGCATACCATCCTACTGGCTCTCCCTCAACCAGGTGCAGTCCCTCAAGGAGCACATCCTGCGGGGCCAGGCCATACCCAATATGTTTCAAATAAGTCTCAAAGTGAAAGTAACAGCTTCAGCTACAGCAGTGGTTCTCAACTCCGGTCCTCGGGACCCACCAACAGGACAGATTTTAAGTATTACCTTGGGGTGATGCAGACTAGAATACTGCAATCACTGAGCAGCAAATGATATCACCTGTGATGTATTTCAGTTATCCTGCAAACCTGGCCTGTTAGTGGGTCCCGAGGACAGGAGTTGAGAACCACTGAGCTACAGTCTCTGTCTGTTGGCCATGCTGATGCATTTCACCCAGAATGGCCTTATTTGTAGAGGCAGTTCTGCAAGGACACACAGAAAACAATGCTTATCTATGTGCCTTGTTCATACTTGAAAGGAGAGGCCAGCTGCGGTGCAGAGCAGTGGGAAAATCTGCAACAACTCTGCATTTTTCAGCACCGTGTCCCAACATAAACGCAGTTTCTTGAGCATTCCAAAGGACCCTTAATTGCATAGGAAATTTCTAGAGAGCAGATCAGTATTGTGGTTTGAAGCGGGAGAAAGCAGTGCACACACGGATCAACACGAGTTGATAGCACCGGATACTTTATAACTATATGCACAAAATGCGTCAAGATAAATTGAAAAAAGGCACTCATTCGCCATGACATAGCAGCCCAGATATATGTAGAATCGGAACTAAGGCCTCATACACACAGGACGTTTTTGGAAGTTTTTACAGCTGCTGTTTTTGACTTCAGACGTTTTTTTCTACAGTCAAACTCTCCATCATGTTATCCTATGTGTCCATGCACACATAGGCTGTTATCAACTATTTTGGGCAGGGGTGTTTTTGGGCTTTAAAAACGGCCCTAGCGGGTTCTGAGAGGAGTTTTTCAGTTGTAAACACTCAAACGCCGATAAACACTCAAAAACGCGGCACACCAACGTTTAACGTTTTTGAGCCGATGCCGAAAGGCGCTAACGCTCAAAAACGCTAGTGCAATAACGCAGGAAAACTCACTACAAAGCTATTGACGTTATTATAACTTTTTTTTTTAACGTCCTGTGTGCATGAGGCCTTAAATTTAGAAGCGGATTAGTTCGTTACCAAGCACAACTGCACCAGATTCTGTGTGCACCGGTTTTAGTAAATCCTCAATGTCACTAGAAACTTGTTATAAATCGTGTATTGGCTATACAAGTCTATAGGGGATGGCTTCTACATAAGGGGTTTCACATGTTCAGAAAAACAGATTTGTCTTGTTTACAGAGATTCCGCAACACCTGTGATAAGGGTTTTATGCAATTTCACAAGCAAACACTAAAAGGAGCCCATTGTGAAAATAACACCACCAGCCCCCTCTCCTTCATAATTCCTTGCAGCCTCTACACAATGGCTTTATTGCTTTCTTTGGGAGGGAGGAGAGTTAAGTACACAAATGACTCTGTTTCATGGAGCCATAAATGATATGGAATTTTCCAACCTGAGCATAAACCTTCTGAAGTACCTAATTTCCTCCGCCATTATTGGTTGCCATGTCCAGAGCCAGCACACAAATATCAGCACTTGTATGATGACTGGGAGATGCAATGTCTGGTAACGGGAGACTTCATCATGATAGCATATGAACATGTGCCCCAACAGGACCGGCCGTTAAACAATCTGTTCTAGGAACCTGTCATCCGTACTCCATAAAGGGCAGCCATTCCGTGAAGTCAGCTAGGATTTATGGCAAAACAGAACACCTGGAAATCTGCATTCACACCTGCACGTTTGCTAAACGCACCACAAAACACACAAAATTGTGCATTTTGCCGCGTTTTGGAAAGGTGCCACAAACGGGGGTTGCGCTTACAGTGTCATGCATTGTTAATGGCATCCCAAGCAATAGTAGCAAATGGTTTGCCACACCGTTGTCGCTCCCTCCAAATGTGCCAATTCGTGCACTGAAAAACGCCCAGCACTCCACGACCAAAAAAGAGCCATTTGTCACGTATAGGGCAGCCCATTCAAGTGAATGGGCTACCCTAGGCATGACGCTCATTAACTGCTTCCTGACCGCGCGCCGTCTTTTCACGGCGGCAGTCGGGGAGCCCTGCGCGAATCGCCGTAAATAAGCGGCGATTCGCATTTTGGCCACCAGGGGGCGCACACGCGCCGCCGCCGCACTCCTGAGGAGTGTGCCCGCGGCTCGGGCGGACCCGATGTCCGCCGGCGAGCCGCGATGAGCAGCTACAGGGAAAAGAACGGGGAACCGCCGATGTAAACACGACGGTTCCACGCCCTGTCAGTGGGGCATGAGAGATCTACTGATCCCTGTCACTGGGATCAGTTAGATCTCTCATGCCCATGTTAGCCCAACCCCCCCACAGTAAGAACACACCCAGGGAACACTATTAACCCCTAGATCGCCCCCTGCAGGTTAACCCCTTCAGTGCCAATGACATTTATACAGTAATCAGTGGACATTTAAATTTCTGATCGCTGAATAAATGTCATTGGTCCCAAAAAAGTGTCAAAATGTTCCGACATGTCCCCCCAATATCGCATTACCGCTAAAAATCGCAGATCGCCGCCATTACTAGTAAAAAAAAAAAAAATAAATAAAAACCCCAGAAATGAATTCTCACCATCCGTAAACGCGGCCACTTTTGCGCAAACCAATCAATAAACGCCGATTGCAATTTTTTTTATCGCAAATATGAGGAATTGTATAAATCGGCCAAAAACGGTGAAAAAAAATGTTTTTTTATATTTTTTTTTGGATTTGAATTTTAGCAAAAAGTAAGAAATTAGGGTTTTTTTGCAAAATGGTCGCTCTTCTTTTGTTTATAGCGGCGATAAGAAATGACGCAGAGGCGATCAAATACCACCAAAAGAAAGCTCTATTTGTGGGAAAAAAAGGACGCAAATTTTGTTTGGGTACAGTGTCACACGACCGCGCAATTGTCAGTCAAAGCGACGCAGCGCCGAATCGCAAAAAGTGCTCTGGTCCTAAAGCTGCAAAACCTTCCGGTTGGTAAGTGGTTAAAGCGTAAAAAAAAGTGCAAAGGAAATGCCCGTGCTCTATGCTCAAGTGTGAATGGGGCCTAAGGCTGCCCAAAGAGGATTTGGCTTTTGTTCACAGGGGCTGACCAAAAAAAAATAATTAAGTATTTCCCCATCCTCACAAGCAAGGTGGATGGAGGAATCCTCCCCACTGTACCATTGTACAGGCGGTCCCCGGGTTACAAACAAGATAGGGACTGTAGGTTTGTTCATAAGTCGAATTTGTTTGTAAGTGAGAACAGGTACATTTTTTAAGTGTAGCTTCAGCCAAAACAAATATTTTTAAGCTTTTTGGATAGCATAGGGAAGGGGTAACACCCCTGTGATGTTTGTTTTGCTGTCTATGTTTCTGTTCAGAAGATTTCACCTCACTTCCTGTCCCAATGATAATTGGATTTTGAAAATTTTTGGTTGTTGTGGAAACAAGGCTTGGTGATAAAGCATCAGTGGAGACCCCTTTTTCCCATAATAACTCTTACAGGAGTGAATTTCCCTTCCTAGGGGGAGATTTCCTCTCACTTCCTGTTGTCTCCCTCCGTTTGTAAGTAGGAGTCGTTCATAAGTCGGATGTTCATAACTAGGGGACCACCTGTATTCTGACAGAGGGACATCTCCACTGTCAGAACACTCTGATCAGCGCCTGCAGCCGCTAACAAAAGTTTTCCAACATTCCTGATTGACTTCTGTCGAGAGAGAATGGCCATTATATCCAAAAAATAAAAAATCTACATATTGCAGCTCACCAGTCATTTACCACTTGTCTAATGAGGTACATTTACAAAACAGCATGGTAGACAAGTGGTTAAAGCAAGCTCTGCTGCAGCCGTGTGCTTGGTACTGACTAATAGCTGGCAAAGGGCTTTCAGATAAAAGTGATCCGGGCAGTTCTAGAACCATCCAATCACTTTTTTGGGGCACTGAAAGTATGACTGGTTAGCCCCCTTGTGACACAAAGGCCCCTTTCACACTTGTGTGACGCGATTGTGCCGCAATATCGGATCAGTATGACTTTGTTGCAACTTTGGCACAATGAAAACATATTAAAGTCGTACAGTAGTAGTATAGAAATCACATCTATTTTACTCAGGTGCGATTTGCATGCGAATTTGAGGGTTTAACATTGAAGTCTGTGGACCTCAAGTTGCATCAAAGTTGGGCCAAAGTAATGCAGGGACTACTTTGAAGTCGTACAGATATGAATGGTACTCATTGGAAATAATGAGGAACGACTTGTCATGCGACTTTGCAGTCCCAAGTCACATAAGTGTTGAAGGGGGCCTAAAGCTGGATACACACTATACAATTTTTAGATTTTTTTCCTTTAGATTTACCAAAACCATACAATATGAGGTCAAACCTTAACAGTTTCAATTTGTATGCAATCAGGAAGGCCCTTACACTACATGATTTTGATCTAAAGGAAATCAAACAGCAAAAGTTGTATAGTGTGTATCCATCTTAATGAACAAAAAATAAAAACATTCAAAAGTGTACAAAAAAAAAAAATTAAAAAATCGAATGAGATAAATTAAAAAACAAAACAAAAAAAAAATAAAACAATTTAAAAGCAGTAGTAAACCGCTGTTTTTGTTTTTTTTTTATCCTGCAAGGCAATGCCATAATGTGCTAGTCGCATCGCATACTAGCACATTATGTAAAACTTGCCTTAGAACGCAGCCCCCCAGCGGCGCTGCCACCACTGAAGGTGCTTCTATCTTCACCAGGTCTTCCTTCTGGGTTCAGGGACTCCGACTGTGTGAGTGACTGGAGCCGCAATGACGTCACTCCTGCAAATGCACGCGGGAGACACTGGTCACGGCACAGGACTCATGGTATGCCGTTCCTTCAGATCGCATTCGTCAGTGACGTCACTGACTGCATCAAAAGTAAATATCACCTAAACAGCGCACGTTTTAGGAGATATTTTTCTGTACCTATAGGTAAGCCTGCCTATAGGTAAAAGTCATGCAAGGGAGTTTACTACCACTTTAACGCACCCCTATCAGGTGAGCATGTGTATGTAAGCAAAATGAAGTCTCTTCCCACCTCTTACCATGCCCCCCCACCTTCCCTCCCCCCTCTTTTTACTGATCTTCCTTTTTATGGGTATACTCATATATACATATATATCTTTTCATACACAAGTTTCTTCGCCCTGAATGCCTCCCGTGTCCGCCGTGGGGGGTAGGTGCCCTCGGGCGTCTCAGATAAGGCCACTTGGGCACGGTGTGGAATTGGACGGGTAAGCAACACTTTGATCCCAAGCATCTGCTGTGATGTCCCATATCTAAAGCTACAGTAACTGTATGTGAGTGCATATGGTTTACCATTTTCTATTAATGTGATGTCTTGATCTATTGCAGATCTATTTGACCCTTCCTGAAGAAGCGGTTTTGTCCGCGAAACCGGTAGAGGTTCGGTCACCATCTAGGCTCCCATCTTTTCAACACTGGAGTCCACACCAACAGAATATAATGTCTTATGACTGTAAACCAATGTTTTTAATGAATTATTTTGTATATTATTAAATAAATTGTTCTTTTTACAAATATTTGCTTATTTTCCATGGGTTCCTAGAAAGTCCATGTTTCCTCACTTTGTCCCCTCATGGTGTTGATCTAGAAATTCTGACAGAAATCTAGACGCTCTCTCCATTTTCTTACCATTGTCAGTCACTGCTCTGTGCTCTAACCCTCCAGCAGAACCAGGTATAAGAGGGAGTAGGGCAGATGGCTTCGGATGCCAATCATATGCTGGAAACCAGAGCTAGTTAATAAGCAGGCAGCTGGGTGGATTCCGCCACAGAGCCGCCTGGAGCGGCTCTCTGACATCAGGTGACAGCGGATTTTAGCCCAGTCGGCTGCTTCTGGGTCACAGGACAGCAAAAGTAAGTACTTGTGAGCCAGAAGAGAAGACAAACCATAAAAGCTTTGGTCATACTTCTCTTAATGCCCCATCTAAGGTCAGCCTGGTGGTAACTCAGATTAAGAACCATTCAGGTAGAACCACCGATTGGCTTACTGAGTACACTTCCAGGATGGTGACCATATTTGTGTGAATCCCTGCCGCAGCTACAGCCAGGACCTACTGTGCATGTAGGTTTGTCCATATTAAATAAAATAATAATAATATTGTTGTTGTTCAGCCACATGCGCACTAAGCATTTAGGCCCTGTGCATCCAATCCCCTCATATTCGCATGCCTGGGAGTATATGTCTATGACAGGCTGAAATACGCTGTGGCTGTATGCTGTGCTGAGTGGGACTCACATTTAGGACCCTGTGCATTCAGGGATGTATGCCCGCGTGCGTATACCTGCATTACAGGCATGTATATATTGTCCATACGTCCCTGAGTGAAAACAGAGCTAAATGCCACTTGTACCACTTGGTAAAGCATCCAGCCGCAGCATATTTCAACTGGTCATAGGACGTTGACAGGCTGGTGGAGCTGAACATTGAACCTGTGCCTCCCGGGTGGCTAAATGACCGGTGGCCACGTGGCCTTAGGATCCATGCACACGGGACGCTCTTAACAAGTCGCTCTGGACGTTGGATTGCTGGCAGGAAACGCTGCTTCAAAAACACGTTTTTTTAAATGCGTTTATGGGTGTCAGCGTTTTTTTAATAAATTTCCATTCAGATCCAAAAACGTTGGATGCTGATAAAAGCAAGTTTATGCGCATTTATCAGCATTCAGCGTTTTTTGCGGTCAGAACTGTTCTTCAATGCGAGTTTAGGGCATTCAGCCCATAAACTCTCCTGCTGTTAAAAGTCAAAAAACGTCCATGTGTGCATGAACACAAAGGAGGGGAGTTTAACAGGTTCCCCACCGCGCGCCGTCTTTTCACGGCGGCAGTCGGGGAGCCCTGCGCGAATCGCCGTAAATAAGTGGCGATTCACATTTGGCCACCATGGGGCGCGCGCTCCTGCGGCACTCCTGGGGAGTGTGCCCGCGGCTCGGGCGGACCCGATGTCCGCCGGCGAGCCGCGATGAGCGGCTACAGGGAAAGAACGGGGAACCGCCGATGTAAACACGCGCGGTTCTGCCGCGCGCCACCCCTTGGACAATTTGAGGGGAGGAAACACAAGTACGTGTGTACCTGCAAAAAACTGAAAATTGTCGTCCTCTCAAATACCCGACTTACGGGATTTGAGCGTAACTTCTTGTCAAGACTGGCGTTTTTTGCGACTTACGACTATTTACGCGTATTTGAACGAAAATAGTCGTAGGTTGCAAAAACCTAGACTTACCTTTAAATAATTTTTTTGCGACTGTGGGTATTTGCGTAAATTTTTTTGCACAAAAACTTCGTCGCAAAGGACGGTCGTTAGGTTGCAGGTCTCGCTGA
>BLSH010017146.1:462948-485587 GCA_018402905.1 Glandirana rugosa | reverse complement strand
GCCCCCCCCCCCCCCCGAAAAAAGTTCTGCGGATGCCCATGGCGAATTGTACGTGTTTTAAACTGCATCCAATTGGCATGACATGTGAATGTGACTGGCTCTCAATGGAGCTGGTCTGCGGTTTCAAAAAGGGTCAATGTGCGTTTTTGGGTCCAGCTCAGGTATGAATTCAGGCAAAAATTTGCACATGAATCCAGTGGCAGCTGGAGCTTCATTTTTGGGAGGGCGGCAAACAACCCCCGCCAGCCAACCCTGCACTTCCCCCATCCAGGTCGCGGACAGCTTCCTTGGTCGCTTGTCCTCCCAGCCAACCCGGTCCTAGGACCCGCTTCCTATCCTTATTGGCGGAAAAGCAGTAAGACAATAGTGAATGTTGATTCGCCAATGTCACAAGTGGGTGGGCGCACTGCACCCCAAGCCCAACCTTTTGGAAGCCAATGAGAGCCTCACGATCTAATCATGTGCTTAAATTAAAGAAAATTAAAAAAAAAACACCTCGTAGAAATATAGGTTTCCATGCGTCCTGCGGCCTGCATGGAGATTGGGGAACCCGGACTTACACCAATGTTTTGCTTTTTTCGTTTTTGGGGGGGGGGGGGGAATTATGTCCAATCAAACAACATTATAAATTTAGAAGCTATAGACACCAAGCAGAAAAATTAAGGATTGGGCGATCCTCAAACAAAGACCACTACAAGCCTGGGAGTATTTTAATAATAGAAGTAAACAGCCATAACTACTTTCACCTACATTAAGTGGCATATGGGGCAAAAGGGAAAATAATATTTTGTCCAGTATATTTCTGTTATATATTACTACTCCTGTTTTGCTATCCAGCCGCACTATTTTACATTATGCAACAGTAATATTAGTGCTAAGGCCTCATGCACGCTAGGCATTTGCCCAGTTCTTCTGAACAGGAAAGCAGCATAAAAAAAACACCTAAAACCACATTTTGCAAAAGTGTTTAGGTGCATAAATGGTTTGGGTGCTCATTCATTCCACTGACCAGATTATGAATTTATTCTGGTCATTGAAATGAATGAATGCTTAAGTGCTAAACAAGCCTAGCATTTAGGCACTTTTACACACGCTGGGTGGTGCTTCTGCTTTACATGCAAGTGAGGTTTTATTTTTTCTGCCACCAAACAGCTAAAAATTCCTATGTGTACATGGACGGGCATTTAGGCTCGGTTCACATTGGTGCGCTGCGAGAACCCTGGGAATCCACTACGAGTTCCCGCATCGCACCCGACTCGCAGGCAGTTCACACTGCCATATGCGAACCGCTAGGGGTGTCAATAGAAAGTTAATGACACCCCCAGATCAGTTTGCATATCGCAGTGCGAGCTTTGCATTCAGACATGAATTGGATCGCATGGATGTGAAAAAGCGTCCTGTAAGAGTTGGGTCCCAATGCGATGCATTTTGTGAGGACTTTTAGCTCTAGAAATAGCGCCTGATAACTGCCTCCCATGCCACTCGTGTGTGAAAACCCAAGCGATTTCGCACTGTGGCGATGGATTTGCAGGACGGGAAAAAAAGTCCTGCAAGCAGCATCTTTGGGGAGGGTTGGGAGCACTGTATACACTGCTCCTCCACCGCCCCTGCCCATTGCAATCAAAGCACAGCAACACGGGACTTCTTAACCCATTCTTTGGGGTTAGAAGCGCCCGGTTAGCGGCCGAAAAACAGCTTAACCAATGGTAAATTGCCGCTAAAATTTTCCCAACAGCTTTTTTCAAGTGTTTTTTTTTTCTTCTTGTACTGTAAAATCACTAATAAATCTAGAAAAGAAAAAAAAAAAAAAGGATACTAAAATGCTACTACAAGCTGACACAAAAAGGCTTATAAAAAAATGCTAGTGCGCATGGAACCCAAGGCTCGGTTCACACTGCCGTGACCTGAAAGTGGTGCAACTTTAGTACTACTTTGATAGAAGTAAAGAAGTTGTATAGAAGTCGCCTTGAAGTAGTACAGGAACCTTTTGTAAAGTTGGAGCGACTTCAGTAGTGCTGACTAAGACAGCTCACAATGACTCAGCCCCCATCACATGGGCTGTCCGATCAGGTCCACTTGTCAGTTTTTCAGGCGGACCTGATCGGACCCTCCATTCTCGTCTATGGAGCGGCAGATGCCCACTGACGCCCGCCGCCATCCAATCCGATCCTGTCTGCCAACAACAAATGGATAGTGGTTCTATTCCCCAACCGTTCAGTGGATCAGATGGAATGACATCGGATGGAAACGGACAGGCGATCCGTTTCCACCTGACAGCCCTATAGAGGAGAGCGGGCCTGTGCCTGCTCTGCATAGGGGAGCGAACACGGACCGGTCATCCACCTGCCCTATAGAGGAGAGCGGGCCTGTGCCTGCTCTGCATAGGGAAGCGAACACGGACCGGTCATCCACCTGCCCTATAGAGGAGAGCGGGCCTGTGCCCGTGCCTGCTCTGCATAGGGGAGCGAACACGGACCAATCATCAATCTGCTCAGCGGGGGATCTCTCATCTCCCGTGTGAAAGGGGCCAAACATTGAATTTGACATGTCATGCAACGCACAAGTCCGATCCCAACTTGCAGCAGTGTCAACCGAGCCCAATTGTGGGTGTCCAGCTGATTTTATGATGGTTGAAGAATTAGGACTATACTCTGGATTTTGGGCAAACCATGCTTGCTTGGCAGGTTAGCGTGTAGTTTACTCAGTTTTAAGTGGCGAGTTATGCTCAGCTACTGTATTATTGCGATTTATCAACTGCAACAAGCGCTTGCTGTTTCACTGTACTAGTTGGGAAATGAGTAAGTTATGCATGAAGTTATTCAATAGTATGTTATTAGCAAGATGTACTGAGATTTAGATAAGGGGGTTATTAGTGACTATAGATACTAAATATAACATGTAACCTTTAGATGTCATTAATCACACATGAATATCTCTATTAAAGACCACCAATCCTCCCAACTTACATGCTGTGGCCCGAGCCCTGAGATCTGATAGGTCCCTGCTGAACCGGCCAAATTTCGATCCATCTATGCCACAGCTTAACTGGAGGATTGTGAAATCCTTGTCCAATTAGTAGTGCACCCTCCCCCTTTCGGTAGGCAGTGCAGGGAAGGGAAGCACATTCTTGGCTGCCTTTCCCACCCAAGTGTGACTGTAGTTGAGTAAAACCGGCTAAAACTCCTCTTCTGATGCTCGATCATGTGTGCACATGGTGCAACAAACAGCGACCTGCTCCCTTCCCCCAAAATCTGTCACCCTACACATCAGCCTATATTGTTTCTTTAAAGACCCGGCCTCCGTCTTGTCTTTCCATTGAAGGATATTGCAGGCTGTCTCTTATTGTTGTCTACTGTAAACGTTCTATAACCCAATCTGTCTGCTAACCACACTAAAGTTTAAAGTAAATGTTAGTATAATACCCAATATCAGAAATTCTAAACAGGTGCAGCAATGTTCACTCTAAGGCCTCATACACACGGGGGGGGGGTTAAAAATAAGCAAAACGTCGGGTCCGACATCAGGGAAAAATCTGCGTTTTGCATCGGCGTTTTGCATCGGCGTTAGTGAGCGTTGGCATTAATAGGCGTTTTTTATTTTTAAAAAAAACCTCTGTTATTTTTCAACCTAAAACCGTCGGCGTCAAAAACGGCGGTACAGCGTTAGTGGGCGTTCATGAGCATTTTGCAGCATCGGCGTCAAAAAAACGCCAAAACGTTACAGCCCCAGAACGCACTGGCCCTCTACAGCTAAAAAATGTTGGCGTTTTATGGGGCCATTGACTAACATGGAGAGCTGCAAAAAAAACGGCAAAAAAACATTGGCATCAAAAAACGTCCGTGTGTATGAGGCCTAATGGCTGGTTCACACCACAAAAACTCACGCCAGACCTGTTCCGAATCCTTTTTTTGCATGTGCATTTTTAACCACTTAAAGCGGAGTTCCACCCAAAAATGGAACTACCGCTTTAAGCACTCCTCACCCCCTTACATGCCACATTTGGCATGTCATTTTTTTGGGGGGGGAGTGTGTCCCCAGGTTTCAGAGGGACTTCCTGTCCCTCTTCCACCTTCCGCCTCTGGGCCGCCTAGGCGACTCCTCCTCTCCTCCTAGGCAGCCCCTCCCTCCTGGCAATCTTCTGGGACACGTGACAGGTCCCAGAAGATTGCCTGGCCACTGGCAACGCGCAGCGCGACTCGCGCATGCGCAGTTCGTGCCCGGCCGTGAAGCCACGGCCGGCGGCCCACACCTGAAATGCCGGCGCCGCAGGGAGGAGGGGGAGACGAGCGAGGCTTCGGGCGCAGCCGTCGCTGGACCGGGAGACAGGTAAGTTACTGTTTATTAAAAGTCAGCAGCTACACTTTTTATAGCTGCTGACTTTTAATAAACCAAAAATCTAGTGGAACTCCGCTTTAAGGACCGGAGCCATTTCTGACACTTGTTGTTTACAAGTTAAAAATCTGTATTTTTTGGTAGAAAATTACTTAGCGCCCCAAACATTTTATATTGTCCACTGTGACACATCTCCAGGAAAACTCTCAGAAATCCTAGAGGGGTGACTCACCCAATTGATATATATTTTAGCAAAGACTCTGGAGAATAAAATGACGGTCATTGCAATATTTTATGCCACACGGTATTTGCGCAGCAGTCTTTCAATTTGCAATTTTTTTTTGTATATTGTGAAAGGGTGTTATGCCGAGTAAATAGATACCAAACATGTTACGGCTGAAGATTGCACACACTCGTGGAATGGCGACAACGACAAACAACAGTACTTAACCACTTCCTTACTGGGCACTTAAACCCCCCTCCTGCCCAGACCAATTTTCAGGTTTCAGCGCTGTCGCATTTTGAATGACAATTGCGCGGTCGTGCGGCGTTGTACCCAAATAAAATTGATGTCCTTTTTTCCCCACAAATAGAGCTTTATTTTGGTGGTACTTGATCACCTCTGCGTTTTTTATTTTTTGCGCTATAAACAAAACCAAGAGCGACAATTTTGAAAAAAGAACAATATTTTTTACTTTTTGCTCTAATAAATATCCCAAAATAAAAAAAAAAAAAAAATTATTCATTGGGTTTGGCTGATATATATTCTTCTACATATTTTTGGTAAAAAAAAAATCACAATCGGCGTTTATTGATTGGTTTGCGCAAAAGTTATCGCGTCTACAAACTATGGGAATTGATTTATGGCGTTTTTATTATTATTATTTACTAGTAATGGCGGCGATCTGCGATTTTTATCGGGACTTTGTTATTGGGGCGGACATGTCGGTCATTTTTTACACATTTTTGGGACCAATGACATTTATTCAGCGATCAGAAATTTAAATGTCCACTGATTACTGTACAAATGTCATTGGCAGTGAAGGGGTTAACCTGCAGAGGGCAGTGAAGGGGTTAACAATGTTCCCTGGCTGTGTTCTAACTGTGAGGGGGATGGGTTGGTCGGGACATAACATATCTAACTGATCCCAGTGACAGGGATCAGTAGATCTGTTTGTCCCCTGTCACAGAACGGGGAACCGCCGTGTTTACATCGGCGGTTCCCCGTTCTACAGCTCTGTAAGGCGATCGTGGGTCAGGAGCGGACATAGAGTCCGCCCGACCCGCGGGCACGCCCACGCAGTGTGCGCCGCCGCCGCCCACTGCGCGCAGGGGGCGTGTGAAGGGGCGGACGTCCACCCGGATTTTCAGATCCGCGCTGTAGACGTCTTTCGTCTATAGCGCGGATCTCTACAGGTTAAAAACCTCCATAGGCGACGCTTTAAACATTTTTAACGGTTACCGGGTTAGAGCTACAGAGGAGGTCTTTTGCTAGAATTATTGCTCACACTTGGGTGATCGCAGCAATACCTCACATCATGCACGATTTGAACACCGTTTACATTCGCAGACGCGACTTACATACGCATTTCCTTTGCTGCGTGAGCACACGGGGTCGCTTTAAAAAAGGTTTATTTATTTACTTAGCATGGCTTCTTTAAAAAAAAAAAAAAATCTGATCACTTTTATTGCTGTCACAAGGAATGTAAACATCCCTTGTGACAGTATTAGTCAGTGACAGGTACTCTTTATGGAGGGATGGGGGACCCCCCCCCCCCTCCTTTGAACTTAAAAGTATTCAGATCACCAGAATTGGCAATTCTGAATACCGTCACTTTTTTAAAATCGGCTCCATGGTCAGCCGAGTAAACCTGTGATGTCACTTCCGGAATTTCACAAAGGAGACCCGACCGGAGCCGATGCCGGCTTCGTTCAGGACTCCTCGCAGCCGGTGGGACGGGAGACCGGGTAAGAGTGGCGGGAGGGGGTTTACCTTCCCACTGCCTGGACTAACGGCCGAGCGGCTGCCAAGCCGAATCACCAGCCGCCCGCTCTGAAAAACGGTACCGGGGTATAGCCTGTAGCTGCAAGTAAAGTGGTTAAAGCATTTCCGGATGCATTCCAGCTGCTTTTTTTCCTCACTGTACGGGGGTCCGGAGCGTTTTTGATGCATTTTACTGCGCTCCAGTACAATTCAGTGCAGGAAAAATGCAGCATATTGTACTTCTTTTTCTGGAAAGCCCTGGAACTGACCGCACCGGTGTAAACTATGCCATTGGAAACCATATAACCTACTTTCCAAGTAATTTTGATGCAGAAAAAAATACGCACTGGGCGCCATTTGGTGTGAACTGGCCCTTAAGCCCCATACACACAGGTCGAATGTCGGGTGGCATTGGCCGGTTCAATAGAAACCGGCCGACATTTACCCCATGTGCATGGCAGCCGCTCGGCTGGCTTCTGTCAAAGGCTCATGACCAAAAAAATGGCCTGTCGACCGCCTCCTGGTTTGCCATTGGCTGAGAGCTCTAAGCAGAGTGTTCTGGTGAGAACAAAATAGCTCAGCAAGGAAGATCGCTGTACCAACATTGGATTGTTAGTACAGTGACTCCGACCTGAGCTGTCTGTTTTTTTTCATTCAACACAAAAACTAGTGGTGTGTACGAGGCTTTATTCATGGGCAATTTCTAATTAAAGAGAATTTATTATTCATGAAAGACACCTAAGCTGGCCGTACATACATAGAATGCTTAAATATAGCAAATTGGCATGTCATTTTTTTTTTGGGGGGGGGGGGGGGTTTCACCAGGTAGTTTTCACCAGGTATCCAGCTCCCACTTCCGCCCCTGGCGCAGCGGCTCCGAGCGGAAGTTTACCTCTCCCCCCTCCCTCCCTGCAATCTTCTGAGACACGTCACAGGTCCCAGGGGATTGCCTGGCCATTCATATCGCAGCGCATCTCGCTGTGAACACCCATGCGAACCGATTCCAGGGTCCTGCACCTACTTTTTTTTTTTTTAACTTATTTATTATCCGAAATGGTAATCTGGAAATCATTATTGGCATTATGCAAAATCTAAATCTGGATACTATCAATGGCATTATGCAAAATGGTAAGAAGTCATGGGGTGCCATTTGGGCTCCCCCCCCCTGGTGCCGTGAGCATGAGACCCAGTTTGTCCCAGATCAGAGATGGATGGGAGGACTCCGTGGTGGATGGGGGGCTCTGCAGTGATTGGAGGGACCCTGCAGCGATTGGGGGGGGGGGGGGGACTCTCATGCATCTGGTTTGCAAATGGCACTTTGCAATTAGCCAGACTGAAATACCAGGGACATTTTGCGGAAGCATTTACAGGGACGATTTAAAAAAAATGTCTGACCAGGCAACTATGACCCCCCACCCTGAAAGGTCATTGATAAGCAGTTACAGGAACAGATCAAGACATGCCATAGCCTATGTACTGGCAGACTGACTTACGCTGCTAAAGTAATAAAAATGCATGCACAGCTTTGCAGAACTTTCTAGGAAATATTCAGCATGCTCCTATGTTTGCTGTTGGCAGACATGAAAGCACAAGGACACAAAGAAGAACACAGATGCCAGGCATGCACACACATGTACACAGCTTTATCTTACCTGATTGAATGGTGATCCTCCTCTGGCTCTCTCACACACAGCTCTGCGGTGACAATACTCCGCTCAGTACTTTATGTGTCTGACTCATCCCACTTTCCCACAGTCACCATAGGGGGGCAGAAGGACAGACTGAAGCATGTTGTACCAACCCCTCCTTCGCAGAGACTAGGTTATCTTGTGTGTGAATTCGTTTACGCATGGAAATTTAATCTCATTCTTTAATTCCAGGATTCTACTCTATTGTATGAAAACTGTATCACTCCGTCTAATCTCATCAAGGAATAAAACTGATTTGTATCAGCATGCAGTATAATCGGTTTTAGTCCTAATCATCGTATGCGAGCGCATGTCCATATATCGCTTTGTGAACGGAAGAAAGCGATGGCGCTGGTTGAGCGAGTTCGGAGGAGGGGGTGCATGGAAGAAAAGTCTACCGGCTTAAAACTTCCAACCTTAACCAGTTTGGCTCCAGAGCAATTTTTTTGCATACATGTCAAAATCTTGAACAGAACATTACAGTACATATTTTCTGAAAGCAGAGGCCCTGTAGAATAAAAAGGTGATAGTTTCAAATTTTTGTTTCACGTGATATTTGCGCTACTGTTTATTAAAACGCACATTTTCAAGAAAAAATATTTGAAAAAATGAATTTTAGTGCAAAATTGTTCTGCATAATACCCATTTGGTTAAAATATAAAAGATGAGGTTGCATCGAGTAAACAGATATCAAACATTCCATGTCTTAAAATTTCATGCACCCGCAATATCGCCAAAAATTATGGCGCCCACAAATCCCCATAAGTGATGCTTTAAAAGCCTTTACAGCTCATCAGTTTAGAGTTAAAGAGGAAGTAAACCTTCCTGTATACTTTGTACCTATAGGCAAGCCTGACTATTGTCAGGAATACCCGATAAGAAAATCAGGCGAAAATTTCCGTTTGGTGAACGATCGGCCGAATTTCTACTCATTGATGCCCAGCAAGTAATACCCGATATCGATATTGTGAACGAAAAAGACCAATTGAAAAATGGAAAATTTGCGTCGTATTGTTTGCGAATTAACGATATTCTATTCGTTGGTGTGAAGGTCGTCAGGAAAAAATCTCTTGAACCTTATCGCGCATGGGTAGAACCCATGCGTGAGTTCCCATCACAAGCAGAACATTTACTTGTACGCGGGATGTGAACACTACGTATGAAATCAATTGCTCTATTAAAGATTTTTTTCGATGGGTTAATGTTGGCGCAGATTTCAACCAATGAAAGCGGTTTTGTTGGTCGGCGGTCGAGTGATCGGCCAATTTTCTAACCGAGTATTCCTGCTATAACAGTAAAGGACTAACTCAGGAGAAAAGCTGACTACATTGCCGCATAAATAATATTTTTCTTTTCACAATAGTATTATATGCAACCGGCTATGGCATCCAGATATTAAATATCATCTTTTGGCAGTCTTGTATTTCCTGGAGAAGTACTTTTCAACCAGGGTGCCATTTGAGTTCACCGGTGGTGCCGTGAGCATGAGACCCAGTTTGCCCCGGATCAGAGATGGATGGGAGGACTCTGATGGAAGGGAACTTTGTGGTGATGGGGGAACTCTGCTGTGATGAGGGGGGTTCTCATGCATAGAGGGGACTCTGATGTGATGAGGGCCTTTGGCTCTGTGGTAGGGGGCCCCTGTGGAAATGGGGGCCCCTGATGTACAGTATAGGGGTCATCTGATGTGAACACAGGTCTCTGAGGTGAAGGATGGGGGAACCTCTGATGTGCAGGAGAGCTTCTAACTTGAAGTTAAATGGGAGGTCCATCCAAAAGTGGAACTTCCATTGGCCGGATTCCTCCCCCCCTCGTGTGTCACAATTGGCACCTTTTGGGGGGGGAGGGGGTAGAGGACACCTGTCCTTTACTCCACATCCAGGAGCTCGGGCCGGGCCAATAGCAGAGCACAGCGGAGCCTAGCGCAGTAGGGCGCCCAGCGTGAAGCTGTAGTGCTACAATGCCAGGTTCCCTTACCCCCAATGGACACGGCTGCACCCCATATGAAGATCGGCGGCGGTGCCGACATTGCTGGACTCGAGGACAGGTTAAGTGACGTTAGCCGACAGCAGACTTTAACCCGCTGTCAGTTGAATACAGGTCACAGGAGTGCAGAAGTGCACTCCTTTGACCCCCAGGAGAAGCAAGGCCAAATAAGCTTTGGCCCTACTTCATTTATTTATTTTATTTCAGGTACTTAAAGCTTTAATAGTCAGCGCCTTTACAACACTAGAGTTCATGGTTCAAATCCCAGTTAGAGAACTATCTGCATGGAGTAGACACGTTCTTCCTGTTATTGCGTTCCTCCAACACTCCAAAGACAAGCTGGTAGGTTATACAATTCGCCCTTGTTTGTGTGTATGCATGCATATTACATAGGGTCCTTGATTTGTAAGCGCCTTGCAAGCAGGGACTGGTGTGAATTTACAGTATGTAAAGCACTGCGTAAATGGTCGACGAAATATAAATACCTGCAATAATAAAATCCTGAAATTTTAAAACATCTAGGTGGATTAGAATTCACAGACTGTTGCACACATTCTCTGGATGCTGTTCCCTATTCTAGCAATCCATTCAATATATTGGCTTATAAGCGTTCCTTGAAATCTTTGAAGTTCCTGGCTGGTACTTGGGTGGTGCTCACTAGAAAGCAGGAGGATCATCCCCTTTGAAGTTTATGTAGGCTAGTATTTTGTTCTGGGTGAAGTCACACTGAACTGTAGGCTAGTCTTTTGTTCTGCTTTGAGTCACTCTGTAATGGATGTGGGCTGAAGGCACTGTCCACTTTGATACTTAAATCCTTGTTCTTCGTAATTCTTCCCCCAAGCATTTCCTGCACCATTGCGTGGGAGAGCACGAAGGATTTGAAGCAAAAATACAAAAGCGACATGAAAGGTAGCAGTGAAGCATCAGGTATATAAAGAAAAAAAAAAAAAAAAAAAAGTCTAAAGCCTCGTACACACGGTTCGATTGTCGTACGACCACGCTTCTGATTTTTGTCAAAAGTGCGTGTCCATGATTTTGTAAAGCATACTGACTAACCGAAAATTTTCGTTCGACCAAATTAACGTTAGAAGTGACGTCATGTTTTGCATCTTTTTTTCCTTTCTGAGCATGCGTAGTCTCGGTCGTACAAATTTTTTCCGGACGAAAACCGTACTAATGGAATGAAAATCGGATGTGGCGTTGTCGTACGCCAAAAATTTACTAACCTGTACATCCAGCTTTTGTCTGACGAAAAATGTCAATCGGCTGTCGAAAGGAGCGTACTAAACGGTAAGAATTTCAGACAACAGGCTGTAGAACGACAATTCCCATCTGAATTTCGCGTCTTGTGTACGGGCCTTAAGGGTATCGCTTCCACACAAGGATTTAGCCCCTGTTCACACCGGTGTGACTTGTCATGTGATTTGACAGTTCCAAATTGCATGACAAGTCGCACCCCATTGTCGGCAATAGAACCATTCATATGACTCATGTCGCAGCAATTATGAAAAAGGTTCATGCACTACTTTTTACCGATTTCATTATGACTTGCATAGACTTCTGGTAAATAAAGTCACAAGCCACAAAGAAATCGGCAGTACAAATTGCACCGATGTGAGGCTTTGAAATCTGAAGTAGCGTGATTTCAAAGCTGCATCGGTGTGAACCAGAGCTAAAACCGTTTGCACCAAACAATGTATACCATTGTAAGAGTTATCTCTTGCAAGCAAGACCTTCTTTCTGTTCGTTGTACTGTAAATTTCCCTTCTAATAAAAAGGATTGCATAATTCAATGTCCATTCATTGTCTGGAGCAGTGGTCTCCAAACTGCGGCCCTTTGCTTGCCTTTATCCAGCCCTTGAGACATTATTCCTAACACTGACCCCAACAATGAGGCATAATTCCCACCACTGACTCAAACAATGGGGCATAATTCCTGCCAATGACGCCAACTATTTCTCCCCTAATACTAAAGATCAGGCATTGTTTGTTCCCACTAGGCACAGTCCGGCCCCCTAAAGTCTGAAGGACAGTAAACTGGCCCCTTCTTTAGAAAGTTTGGAGACCCCTGGTCTAGAGCAGAGATCTCCAAACTGCGGCTGGTGGGCCAGATGCGGTCCTCTGCTTGCCCTAACACGGCGCTTGGGGAATTATGCTTTGCACTGACACCAATGATGGGACACTATTCCTTCCACTGAAACCAATGATGAGACACTGTTCCTTCCACTGACACCAATGATGGAACACTATTCTTCCCACTTACACCAATGATGGAGCACTATTCCACCCACTGACACCAATGATGGGGTACTATTCCTTCCACTGACACCAATGATGGGACACTAATCCTTCCACTGACACCACTGATGGGACACTATTCCTTCCACTGACACCAATGATGGGGCACTATTCCTTCCACTGACACCAATGATGGGGCACTATTCCTTCCACTGATACCAATGATGGGGCACTATTCTTCCCACTTACACCAATGATGGGACACTATTCCACCCACTGACACCAATGATGGGTTACTATTCTTCTCCACTGACACCAATGATGGAGCACTATTCCACTGACACCAATGATGGAGCACTATCCTACCTACTGACACCAATGATGGGGCACTGTACCACTGACACCAATGATGGGGCACTGTACCACTGACACCAATGATGGGGCACTGTACCACTGACACCAATGATGGGGCACTGTGCCACTGACACCAATGATGGGGCACTGTGCCACTGACACCAATGATGTAAAAGTTTTACTCCCACTGACCTCCAAGCCAATGGCATTGTTTACTCCTAGTACGGATGCAGGGCATTTTCTACTTCCACTGGCAACAGTCTACCCCAACCCCCCGCCCCACACACACACACCCCTAAATTATGAAGGGAAATAAACTGGCCCTTTGTTTCAAAAGTTTGGAGATCCCTGGTCTACAGCAGAGAAGATCAACTTTGATGTCAGGGGTCGCAATTGAGGCTCCCTATAGCAACAAAGGGCCACACATAACATTAATTGAATGTAATGCTACAGGTAGCTGTCAGAGTCTGCAGACGTGCACTAAGAAATGGTCAAATACTGCACACAAGCTATAGGTGGGAGATGGTCAGGAGCTACAAGCATGCCATAGGATATGGTCAGAGAATGAAGACATGCTATAGGAGATGAACAGATAATGTGGAGATGGTACAGGGATTGTTGGAGACTGGGGACATGCTTCAGGAGATGGTTATGGGTTGGGGAAACATTACAGTAGAGATGACTGTTAGACATCATTGCTAAAGCAACAAATTAATCAAGGCTTCCACATTTGGGCTCCTTACAGCGCCCCTACAAATTACTTCTACACATTTGATCCTTGTCTCAGCAAGTTCCATTAAAAGGGGATGGGCAGTGCAGAAAAAAAGTAGGAGTATTGTGAACGAAAAGCCAAAACTTTAACTACAAAGAGTACCGGTCTTAAGAATATTTTCCATCACTGGCCTAAGTAAGCATCTAAATAGACAAACACAGACTGCAATACGCCGCCGAAGGGTCGCATGCAGCCCCCGGGCTGCAGGTTGGACAGGTTGCAGGTTGGGTCCCAGAGGTCCACAGTTACAAAACATGTTAGTATTTTAGGATTATAAAAGTGAATTATAAAAGTTATTAAATGCATTGCCCATCCTTAGGAGTATGTGACTTGTTTCTTGAACCAATGGATATTCAAGGGACACTAAACTCTGGTTTTAAAAAATAAATATATATTCATTCATTCATGTATTCTTAAAGTGGTTGTTAAGCCACTTCCATAAAATGTTCCAATCCCCTCTGTGTTATAACAATAAGTTCCCCTGTGTCTGTGTTATATAATAAATATGTTCATCTGTAACACAGCTTCTTCCTGCGCTCAGGTGCCTCCTCTCTCCTCTCCTCTGCCTGGCTGAAAATTCCAGTGGGCGGGGCCGAGCACTGCCATTGACATCAGCCGGAGAGTAGAGAGGAGAGCTGAGGAGTCACATAATTGCAGGGAGCCGCTGCGTTATCGGTACAGATAAGCATATTTGTTATATAACATAGGGTGGATGGGAGTTTTTAATATTAAATATGAAAGCAGCAGGAGCGGACGCTGACACGAGCCGATAACTGGCTACTGACATTTATAGGTAAAGTTGATCCAGGGTGAATCCGATTGCCTCTCGGGGAATCAGGAGGGAATTCATTCCCCCGCTATAGCAAATTGGATCATGCTTTGCTGGGGTTTTTTGCCTTCCTCTGGATCAACTGTGGGTAAAGGATTGTGTATATGGGATTGGATGTTTTATATATATATATATATATATACACACACACACATATGCATATATACACACACACACACACACACACATATGCATTCATTCATTTTCAACCTAACTATAACTATGACAGGCAGGGAGGGAGGGGGGGAGAGGATGGATGAGAGCACACAGGAGACAGACAGAAGAGCTGCGGATGACAGAGGCACGTAAACTGACCATGGTGTGAGGGCTCAGCAGCCCTGATATATCATGGTCAGTTTACAGGGGGGGGAGGTATAGCCAGGTAAAAATCAGCCAGGTATTTCAGGTGTTACAGGGGGCCAAATGGCACAGCACAAGCGCTGTGCTGTAGAACATGCTTTAAAGGGAACAGGATCGGTTTTCTTTTTGGGGGTTAACAAACGCTTTTACTCAAACGTATATGCTCTCAGGCTCCTCTAAATTCGTTTTTTTTTGCTGCGGAGATCCAACTCCCTGTTAGAGGGTGACTATGTTTGTACTCCATGGTCCTACTGTATGTTGGAAGGTAACCACCTTGCTCACTTCTGAGATGGAAAAGAAAATGACTGGGAGCTCATGGGAGAAAGTATATACGGCAGAAAAATTGCCGTATATACTCGAGTATAAGCCAAGACTTTCAGCACATTTTTTATGCTGAAAAAGGCCCACCTTGGCTTATACTCGAGTGAGGGTTCCACATCGCTCATCTGCGGGCGCCTGCGGGTGGTCCGATGCTGCTTCTATGTGGACCTTCTCCAGGGCTTGGTCCTAAAAGTCTATGTATGTGCGCTGAACAGCTCACATACATAGACTGATTGGCTGCCCAGTGACTGCCAGTGATTGGCTTGTCACTGTGCTGTGGGCGGGTCCAGAGCTGCTGACTCCTGACTCGAGGACGAGGAGAGGAGGACTCGAAGGTACTGTGCTGCTATGTAATTGCTCCCTGTCCCTGTGTAATGGCTGAGTCCATGTCCCTGTGTAATGGCTGAGTTCCTGTGTAATGGCTACAATACCTGTGTAATGGTTGATAATACCCACCCCCTAGGCTTATACTCGAGTCAATACGTTTTCCCAGTTTTTTTTAGGTAAAATTAGGTGCCTCGGCTTATATTTGGGTCAGCTTATACTCAAGTATATACGGTATTTAATGGAAGAGGGTTTCCGGGGCTAATTAGTGGCTATGTATGGATTTTTGGAGAATAAGGCTATAGTTTTGTGTCACTTTAATGATTCTTGTTTCAATACAGCAAATATGCTTAGGCCATCCACAAAAGACAACAGCCAACCTTATTCAAAAGGTTTTCCCGCCACCACCCGCACATTTGTGAAACAAGGTATAGATTAAAATAACCACTGAGATAATTATTCTAAGCTACTACATCATAGCAACTTTTTTTTGTAGAGAATTGGGTATGATTTACATTTTACCTGCCCCTTTATGTAGATATTGCCATGTATCTTAAATTGTTACACTATAATGCTCCTCTTTATTATAAACCAGACTGGGGTCTACTTATTGATACTGACTTATAGTTGCGTACAGAATATTTATCTTTGTGCTCTTAAAGCGGGGTTCCACCCAAAAGTAGAACTTCTCCTTGCCCCCTTACATACCACATTTGGCATGCAATTTTTTTTTTTTGGGGGGGGGGGCTACCTAGTTTTGACAGGCACCCAGCTCCCACTTCTGCTCAGCCGCCTAGGCGACTCCTCCTCTTCTCCTCCCTCCATGCAATCACCTGGGACACATCACAGGTCCCAGACAGAAGATTGCCTGGCCACCAATAAGGCGCAGCGCGAAGCTGTCACCACCGGGTGCCCACGCTTGCAATGACGGTGCCGCGGAGAGGAGAAAGAGGAGCGAGGTTTCAGGCGGTCGCATCGCTGCATTGTAGGACAGGTGAGGTTGTGGTTATTACCAATGTTGCAGGGAAAAGTAGGATGACAGTCGTACAATAGTTGCGTTGTACCAGTATGAACCCCGCTGAAGTCTGAGAATAGCAGAAAAAAGGCTGGGTTCACACTGGTAAGACAACTGTTGTACGACTGTCATCCTACTTTGCCCTGCACCATCGGTCCTTCTTTGGTCCTACTTCCATCCCACTTGAATGAACAAGATAAGATTTTGCTCTGACTTTCAAATAGTCTGACTTGTCCTTTGACCAATCAAAACATTCCCAGTGTGACAAATTCCTTTTCCTGCTGCTGTAATCACAATGTCAGATGTCACAATTCAGATGGGTAGGACAAGGATCTTACTTTGATCTGACCTTAATGATATTCAATGGGCTGAAGTATTTTATTTCAGGTACTTAAATAGCGCTGTCAATTTACTCAGCGCTTTACATATACATTGTACATTCACATCAGTCCCAACCCTCAAGGAGCTTACAATCTAAGGTCCCTAACTCACATTCATACACATACTAGGGCCAATTTAGACAGGATCCAAATAACCTACCAGCATGTCTTTGGAGTGTTGGAGGAAACCGGAGTACCCGGAGGAAACCCACGCAGGCACAGGGAGAACATGCAAACTCCAGGCAGGTAGTGTCATGGCTGGGATCTGAACCAGCGACCCTTTTGCTGATAGGCGAAAGTGCTATCCACTACACCACAGTGCCGCCAAAGTAGGACCAAAGCAGTGCAGGAACCTTTTTCAAAGTTGTCGTACCAGTGTGAACCCAGCCTGAGAGATCAAACAATGGAAAGAGATAGAAGGTACATTCTACTTATATTTAAACATTTTATTTTAAAAAATGAGTTTTGTGTCACTTTAAGTGCTGTGTGCACAGAAATGTATGTTTTAGGCAGCTTATGAAAGGCTTTCAGTTTCTTATTTGAACAATACTGTGCAGCATCCTTTTCTTTTTAGACCACCCAGCTATTCGTTAAGGAGAAATCTGGGAAAGTAAAGAATCAGACTCTGGGTGACTTTACACTGTGCAAGGGCAGTTTTTACACTCAATTGGTGTTGGTTGGAATGCAGTACAATTTCATTAACGGTAGTTAGCACAAATCATCATCATCATCATCAGACCTCCCAATTTTCTAAGATGGGAGATAGGAACAGCTTTTAGCACAGAACATTCAGGAAAGGGACACTCCTTTAACTCTCAACGCCTGCCACAATCCCTTCTCATGTGGACCGGAATACATAAAAGTGCAGAGATTGAGCATCTAAAACGCACTGTATTTTTTCTCTACTTGACAAATGTAACAGAATGAAGGATTGTAAAAAAAAAAATGTTTATTGCAAAAGAAAAAAGAAAAAGCACCATTGCATTTAAAGGAGTATTTGCAGATCTCTATACTGCCCAACTTTCTGAGATGAGAAAAAGGGGCACATTTTTAGCACAAAGTATGTAGACAAAGGGCACCCCCTGCCATGCCTATAAGCATTAATACACAAAAATTATTTCTTAGGCCTCATTTAGGCTGGATTCACACCATTGCGGTGCGAATTCCAGCCTCTCTGCTGCCGGGAAGGGACGGAGCCGCCGTTCGGAGGCTCCTGTCCGTTCCCACAGCGCAGCAGCTGCGGGGGGAGAGATGGGGGAGGAGCTGTGAGCAGGGGAAAATATCCCCGTTCAGTGCGGAGTGCATCTCCATGTTAGATGCGCTCCCACTGGACTCAACGGGCTGGGAATTCGCACCGCATTGCACAAAAAAATGTGTGCGGTTTTTGTGCAATGCGGAGTGCGAATGCACCGCACATATGTGAACTGGACACATTGAAAACAATGTGTTTTCAAGTGTCCTGCGAATTGGATGCGGTTTAAGCCGCATCCAATTCGCATAGGTGTGAAACCAGCCTTACACTGCTGCTGGTAAACGGACGTTTAGAGGCATTTGGGCGTTTTTTTCAGCTGCCCCGAACTCTCCTCTATGTTATCTTATCAGTACATATACACAAAGTCGTTTAAAGCGGTAGTAAACTCACAAACAAAACGATAATCTAAGCAATAATCAAAGCCCTATAAACAAATATAATCTATAAATCCTACCTAGCATGCTTTTAAAGATCGATTGCTGGCAAAATCTTTTAGTTATCAAAAGCTCCCCCTCGGTGTTAGATGGCGCCATTCTAACTCCTGTCTTCCACGTCTATACAGTGCAGTACTTCCGCCCATAGTTTGTTCACTTGCTGAAAAACTCTTGCATGCGTATCGAGTCACAAGCAGTCCCACTGTACTCCCCTCAAGGAAGAATGATCTCCAGATATCGTGGGATGCCGGGGCTGACGTCTATTATAGGAAATGACGCAGCCCCGGCATAGAAACTGCAATTTTGAGGCAGAGTCTAGGCTTGCCGGAAAATGCAGACACAGGGAGCATGCGCGGCTGACGTCAACACATAAATATAGCGATATCCCCGAAAGGAAGCAGGTAAGGTAATGGAGAAGCAGAGGAAATCATTTTTTAAACTGGGATTAGTTGCAATATGAAAATGTGTCAGACTGGGTTTACTACCGCTTTAAGGTAGTTTCCAGGCAGTTGAGTTTGGAGGCTTTTTTGGAACGCAAAAAAGTGGGTTCAGATGCCAGTTCAGAGGCATTTGAAAAACCAAACAGCTTGCAAACGCAGTAACACGCATCTAGGAGCTTTTTGGTTTACAGGCATTTCCATTTAAAAAAAAAATAAAATGTTTTTTTCAAAAACGTTCCTAGACGCAAACGAGGCAAATCGCGGCTAAACATGGCATGCAAAACGGACGTTTTAGACGCCGGCTTCTAGCTGTCAAAATAAAACTTTAAGGGGAGATTGAAACAGCGTCCCGTGTAAATGGAGCCTTGAATTCAAGTTTTTTTTACCAGTATTTTTTCTTTAGATTGGCTTTGCAAAATAACAAATATCATAATATAGAGCAGGGATAAGCAATTAGCGGACCTCTAGCTGTTGCAAAACTACCTAACAGAGGTCCACTTAGACCAAAAAGAAGGGCAATTGAGGAGGAAAGTAGGACATAAGGGGGTTTGGGTCAAAAAGAGGGGGAGCCCCTCCAAATGAGAGACAGAAAAGAAAATGTCAGATTTTGCTCCAAAGGAGAAAGGCTTTCCAAATAAGTCAGTCTGGGTTAATAGCTGGCAGTTCACAAAGCATTCTGTGTATTGTGAAGTTCGATCCCTTACTGGACTACAGAGGAGGGTGTTGCTCATACATAAACACTGTAGCTTGATTGTGCTTCATAAACAGTGATGAGAAACAAACTGTAGCATAGCATATATATAAGACAATATATTATAAGACAAAGATACTTTTTTGGTCATGTCTCCAGAAAAAATAAAAAAACAAAAACATTTACCAAGGACAACCAGACCAAAACGGTAGCAGAGTCCAAATTGATTCATTTGTTTGCACTAAAAGATCCTCAAACGCGTTTTGTGGTCGAGAACACACACCCTCCTTCATTGGGCCCCAGTCAAAGTCAGACGCTTTAATGAACTCAAAATAGGGCGTTCTTGTGTAAATGTATAAAGAAGCTAAAGCGGAATTCCACACATTTTTTTAGTTTATTATTATTAATAAACAGAAACGTACCTGTCTCCCGGTCCAGAGATGGCTGCGCGCCCGAAGCCTCGCTTCTCTCCCCCCTCCTCCCGACGGCCCCGCCATTCCTAGTGTGAGCACCCGGCCCGGCTTCACGGCCGGGCATGCACTGCGCGTTCCTAGTGGCCAGGCAATCTTCTGGGACCAATTTGAAAGGTGTGATTGCCTTAGGCAGCGCTTGTCCTCTGGTATGGATATAATAACCTGCGTGCAGGCTGCTGTTTTAGCCCAAAATTTATGGGGAGTGACGTGATTTGTGTGAACAGTTGTGTGTTCTAACAGCGCTTGCACTCTCTATTATGATATTATACAACTTCCTGTGTAAACGTGGTTACATAGATAAATAAATAAATATAATTCACATACAAATTCACATTTCTCAAATAAATGCCATGAGTAAATAAATATATAAGAAAAAATAGAATAAAATTAGAATAAAAATAGTGCAAATATATAAAGTCCAAAATAAGGTGCTGTGCTCTGTGCCAAACGATTATCTGATGTGCAATCCGTGGTATACAATGTGAAGGTGCTGATTCAATTCCGGACTATCAATGCTTTAAAATTTCTTGTGTGTGGAACAGTTCTTTATGCTTTAGGTGCTCGTGCTACATTGGGGTGTTGAGTGATGAAAATAATGATGACTCAGGGTATTATGCCCTGCTTACTAGAATCCGTTGACCCTCCAACCGTACGGTATGGAGGAGTCAAATCGCGCTTTAGGTCTACAATCCGACCTTAGGATATAGTTGTCCTCTGCTTTCTCTCGCTCTCCTCCGCGTTCAATATTCCATGCGTGGGTAAAGAAAGGAATAACTCATCGTGTATCTCTTTGGAAAATTTTATTGGCCAAAACTATTTCACAGTGCAAATAACATAGTATCATTCATTTGCCAAAGTCTGTGAAGTGCTCTGAGGATATGTGCCTGCAGTTAGTGCTATTTGCGCTTCCTGCTTACAGTCCTACTGAGCGTGGCCTCTCTCACCGTGTAATCATCTGACGCGTTTCGTCACTACCGATGACGTCACAGTACCAATTGGTTCATTCATAAGTGAAGCATAGTAAACTGTTTTTACTATACTTCTGTTTCTGAATGAATGGGAGGCTCGGTGCACAGCTATTCCTGACCATTCATTCTGTGCAGCTGAGGCTACTCAGATGGAATTTGAGAGCTGAGGTTTGTTTAGACCCCTGATATCTCATCAAAGCCTCCCCAACAGAGCTCCTAAATAAATTGTAAAAAAAAAATTGTAAAAATAAATAAAAATTGTAAAATAAAATGAAATGTAAAAAAAAAAATAATAAAATTAAAATAAAAACTAAAAACTACTGACACCAGTGAGGGAACTATCAGGATTGCAAAGGTTGCAATTGCAACTGAGACCTGGCATTTCACCACCATGGGGGCGGCCGGAAGATGGCAGAAAGGGGGCCCGCTGCAGAACTTGTGAAAGGGCCCCGCTGCAGTACCGTAATAAAGGGACCCGCAATAGGAGTAAAGGGCCCCAGGATCAGTGGGAAGGGCCCTGGCCAGGGGTCGGCCTTTCATAATTTCTTGCACCGGGGCCCTGAAGGTTCTAGTTACGCCTCTGCCTACAGTCCCAAAAAGTGATCCCAGCTTCTAGATGACAGGTGGAGTTGCTAGAATGATATGACCATAGTAATAGATCATTCTGGACAGGTTTGTGCATAAAACATTCACATTCACAGTGCCCGAGGGTTGCATATTAATGCTATGGAAGTGAAAGTGGGAACAGTAAGAAGACAAGGGCTTCAAACACATCCAAACCTTCTCTCCCAATGAGAACAGTCAGATTTTTTTTTGATGTTCCTGCATACAGCTGGGTTTGGGACCTGATCATCTAATACCTATGGCCAGTGTAACACTTTAAATAGCAGCGTACAAATAAAATGCTCATTAAAACAGAAATCTCATTACTTGTGTATCATGCATTCTGTAATGTGGCAGGATAAATTGTGTGGTAATGTTCCTGGCTCACTTTCTTTGTGTACTTGGCCCATGTGTACACAACCATCAAGGAAGCCTTTCTTCTAGATTCAGGAATAATGTGGTCTATATAGTAATTGAAGTGTGAGTTAGATACCTGTCCTGCAGATCAACTGCTTCCTGCTCAAACAATGTGGGCCTGCGGAGAAAGATTACCTGCTATTGTTTCACTTATACAGCCGGGGCTGCCACTTAGCACGTTTACTCGCTTCACAACTGCCTTCAATACTGGCACAATGCAGGAAGTCGCTGTAAGTCACAGATCCCTACTGAGCCCTATTATTGTTGTTAGTCTTTATATGGTACCAGTATATTCCACAACGGCATAAAACAAACAATGCAGATGTCTACCATCTCATCTCCAGGCTATGAGCGGTGGCGGTAATTAAAATCACACAACCCTCACATATTTCGAGCTGCAATAAAGCGATTTATTAATGCATCTCTTTATTGACAGCAGATTTCTTCTGAAAGAGACCATCAACCATAAGACCATTTCACATGGTGTATAGAAGTGTTTCTCAACCTTTTTACCTACGAGGAACCCCTGGCAAAAAGTCTGAGATCTCCGGAAACCCCTAAAATAATCAACAATTAATCTTAGAAATAGCATTAAAAAATAGAATAAATGTTAAAAACTTACCACTTAATGTGAAAGTTGTGCTTGCTTTTTTTGCACAGATGCTCAATTCTGGGTCAAACCTGAGATAAGCAGAACAGGGGATCAGCAGGGCTGAGCACAGGGGATCCAGGTGGGAACAGTCGGGGGGGGGGGAGCACAGCACAGTACAGGGGGCCA
>BLSH010017146.1:421124-447550 GCA_018402905.1 Glandirana rugosa | reverse complement strand
TTTATTCTCTAGGGTGTTTGAAAAAAAAAAATATAATGTTTGGGGGTTCTAAGTAATTCTCTAGCAAAAAAAATGTTTTTAACTTGTGACCACCAAATGTAAAAAAGTGGCTCGGTAGGTAAGTGGTTAAAGTAACGCAGTGCCATACCTGGTCATGAAGGGGGTAAATTTTCTGGAGCTGAAGTAGTTAAAAAAAGAGAAAACAACAAACATGTCATACTTACTTGCTCTGTGAAGTGGTTTTGCACAGAGCAACCCAGATCCTCCTCTTCTCTGGTCCCCCACCAGCACTTTGGACCCCTCACCCTTGCCGAGTGCCCCCATAGCAAGCAGCTTGCTGTGGAAACACTTGTGTGTGCTCACTCCTGAGCCGGCTCTCTGTGTCCATAAGACACAAAGAGAGTGGTTCAGCCCAGCTCCCCGATCCCACCTCACTGGCTGTGATTGACAGCAGTGGGAGCCAATGGCTCCTGCATCTCAGCCAATCAGAAGGGAGAGACCCGGGAGAGCCTTGGGTGTCTTGCACATCGCTGGATCGAGACATGCCTTAGGTAAGTATTAGACCCCGTTTACACGAAGGCATTTTTCAGGGGTTTTTGCTCTAAAATTAGCACATAAAAAGCGCATCAAAAACGCTCCCCATGCATCTCAATGGATACTTTCACACTGCGGCGTCGCGCTTGCTAGGCGTTGCTAAAAGTCCTGCAAGCAGCATCTTTTCAGCATGTTTTGTGCGCTCAAAATAGCGCTTCAAAAATGCCCATGTCCATTGAGAATAATGGTTACGCGCTTGAAAAGTGCACTGAGGCTGTGGGGAAGGTCACATGATCGGAATGCAGTGTAGAATGCTGGGAAACCAGGAAATCCTGTTGAGAGGAGAAGAGGAAAGAGAAACACACACATTGTCTCTATTTCTTTCTCTGTTTAAGGAGGTTTTCCCAAAAAAGTAGCACAAATATCAGGAGCAGCTCATAATACTCATCTTCAATCTGCACTCTCTCTTCCCCCACGAGATACCAGGAAGTGAACAGTATTTGATGTAGAGGGGTGGGGTTGTTAACCAATGCCAATGCTTCAAAAGCGCTTAAAAAGTGCTTCAATAACGCCATTAGCGGTGCGCTATTTTTAGCGCAAGCGCTTCTAAAGCACAGCAAAAACGCACACTTAGCTCATGTCATTTTACAGGCTTTTTTTTACAATGCCTTGATATGAAAGGGGTCTTAGGGGGGCTGAGGGGGGAGCTGCACACTGCAGGTTTTTTACCTTCATGCATAGAATGCATAAAGGCAAAAAACCTTCAGCCTGGGTTCACACTGCTGTTGGAAACTTTAACTGGATCAGCAGCTGAAGCAAGTCAGCTGCTGCCACTTGAACAGTGTACTCTGACAGTTCATGAATGTGCCGGGGAAGTGGAGTATTCCTTCATCCACCTAGTTTGTGTGGCTAGCGGAATCTGCTAGCGTATGGCCAGCTGTAAGCAGCTAGTGTTCTATAAAATCTGTGGGCGATTTATCCGGTGTGTTCAGGCATTCCAAATAAGAAAATGTTATTTCTGCATAGGCGATTTTCCATATCCTCCAGTCCAAGATTGTGATTAGCAAGTTTAGCAGAGGTAGCATGTATATCACGTATTTATGGAGCCATACCAACTTCCACAATTCTATAGAAGCCCTCCATGGCAGGCATAGATGTGCGCAGCCTATTGCATTAGGGGGTGCCCAACCTTTTGAAGGGTAGAGGCCACTTTAGCGACTTGGTAGCCCGTTGCACACCACAATGAGCGTAACAAACGGATGACAGGCCTGTGTCCACTCTGCATATGCTCGGACACAGCCTGCTCTACTTTATGGGACCTCCGATCCAGACAGAAGGGGTTAGACCCCCTTCTGTTTTTTAAGTGGATCAGATTGAAGATAGGCGGGTGTAAATGGACACAAGTCCATTTACATCTGCTGCTCTACTGAGGTGAATGGAGAGTCAGTTTGGGTCTGCATGAAAAATGGACAGGTAGACCCGATCGGACCAATCGCATAAAAGGGGTCTAAGGTTGCTTTCACACTGATGCACTGCGGTATTCCTGCAGGTACTGCTGGCTGCTGCTGTCCCACAAGCAGCTATGGCTGGCGGCTGCTGCGATCCCTAGGGCAGGTATAGCTGGTGGCTGCTGCTGGCTGTCCTTCAGGACAGGAACTGCTGGTGGGCATCGCTGACAGCTACTGCTGGCTGGTATTGCTGATAGGTACCGCTGGTGGACACTGCTAACGGGTACTGCTGGCAGGTATGGCTGGTGGCTGCTGCTGGCTGTCTTCCAGGGCAGGTACTGCTGGTGGGCACCACTGACAGGTACTGCTGGTGGGTATCCCTGGTGGCTGCTGTCCCAGATTGCGGGTTCCCAACCCACCATCCTTGAGCATCAGTATGACAGTCAGGAGCCAGCGCTGGGAGGAAGCATGCGGCAGCAGTGTAGAGCAGAGCCGATGCTTCCTGTGTCATGCTGGCGCCTGTCACAGGCAAGGTATGTTTGGTATCACTCCACCATAAAAGGAAGCATAGGCTCTGCTTCCTCTAGCGCCAGCTCAGTTTTCTTTACACTGATGCTCGAGGATGGTGGGTCGGGAACCCACAATCTGGGATGCCAATCCACCATCCAAGAACAGGAGGTGGCAAGCCACATCAGAGGGAGCCGTGGGCCACATGCACCCCTGCATTAGGGTGTGCACCCCAAAGCTAAAACGCACTTGTGTGCGTGTATATACATATGCACAAACAAAACATGGTCGGTGTCAGTAGGGCAGAGATTGGGGGTCAGTAAATTTTTAATTTTTTTCCCAAGTTTACTTTCTTGTTTTACAATATTTTTTACTGACATTTACAGGATCCATTTTACCGCTCTCCATGCGGAAAATATCCCCTTGTGTGTCTGCAGCAGCCGGTGAGGGAGGAGGGAAGCAGACAGCACTGCAGGGGGGGGGGGGGGCAGCAGGGTAAATGTGGGTGAATATGCGCCTATTACATCCCGTGCACACACCTTTGATAGCAGGGGTGTGCGCCTGTGTTTTTGCATCTTCCTCCCTTAGGATTGGCAATGAGGTATCGCATGTATGAACTGCAGTCTGATGCCCATATTTACAACCACTGAGATCTACTTTTCATAAGCAATTCATTTGTTTATTGCCAGTCTGTAAAATGATGGAGTTAATTGCATCTAAAGCACAGTAGGTTTGATTGTAAAATGGAATTAGGACCAGTTTAGATAAGAGAACAGAGGAGGACATAGTGCCGCACCCCCCCCCCCCCTTTTTTTTATATTGTTCTTTACAAAGCTGTTATTTCACTCTCATTGTGTAATCCTGACAGCTCTCAGTCTTCTAGACCGGTCCATTGTCTGTGACTGGTCTAATCAACATTGTGTAGAATTTTCTTTTTGTTAAAAGAAAAGAAACCCAGGGCTATAATTGCTTTTACTTGTGATGGTTCTTCACACTGAAACCCCCTTAAAGGTAGTAGAGCCAAGTACAGAAATCAGAGAGTAGGGATGAGGTTTCCCCACTGCCATGGGTTTGCAATCCCCGCAAATTAATGTACAATTAATCCATAATAACCGTAATGCACTGCCTGTCCTATGAATTTTGGTCACCTGGCTTGAGGACCAATAAGGGGGCTTTTGGATAAGCCAGCCCCTTCTTATGTACTATAATGGTGCATTCACACCATCGCATGCACTCGACAAGCAGTCTGTGTCCAGGGCCGATGAGTCGCATGTGATCACTGCATGAGCGATAAAATGTGACCGGCCACCACTAGCTGCGGGAGCAGGCAGCCTCCCATTGCGTTTCATAGGGCTGCCTCCCACAGCTAATTGCTGGGAACCCCCTCTGGGGTTCTTGCATATTAACAGTGGGCTTTAGCTTGGGATATGAAAAGCTGCTGATAAAATGCAACAAGAGCATACTGATCCATCCTTGACCCCGAGTAGTCCATGGATATGATCGCTTGTGAGAGTTTAAAGCCACAGATTTAAAAAACGCAGATCACCATTACTAGTATAAAAAAAAATAATAATAATAATAAAAGCGGCATAAAATTCTCATTGTAGATGCTATAACTTTTGAGCAAACCAATCAATATACGCTTATTGCGATTTTTTTTGCCAAGAATATGTAGAAGAATATATATTGGCCTAAACTGATGAATACATTTTTTATATATGTTTTTGGATATGTATCATAACAAAAAGTAAGAAATATTGGGTTTTTTTTTTCAAAATGGTCGCTATTTTTTTGTTTATAGCGCAAAAAATAAAAAACCGCAGGAGAAGATCAAATACTACCAAAAGAAAGCTCTATTTGTGGGAAAAAAACATTAATTTTGTTTAGGTACAATGTTGCACGACCGCGCAATTGTCAGTTAAATCAATGCAGTGCCGTATCGCAAAAAGTGCTCGGGTCAGGAAGGGGGCAAATCCTTCCGGGGCTGAAGTGGTTAAACAATGCTCAGTTGGCACTAAGGGGCATAAAATGTGTCAAGAAGATACATGGATTGAAATATGGCCAGTTCAACAGGGGCTGGACCAATTTTGATCCCATCTGTGGCTGTTCCCATTCAAAAGCAGTCGATCGAAGGACTGACTGCTCTCGAATGGGTTTGCAGCACTGATCGGTGTACTCTGATGGTGGGCGAGTCCTGCTGTCAGTATACAATGGCACACATGGGGAGGATCCCCCCTATCCACCTTCATTGTCTGGATGGGAGAATTTGTTCAGTTTGTTGGCTGATCAAAAAGAACTGATATGTGTATGGCCAGCTTTACAGCCTTCATTTTTCTTTTCCCTCGCTAGGTCATCTCTGCCTTAGGTACACCTTGCTAGTAGTGGGTTGGACCTCCTTTTGCTTTCATTCTTCATGAAATAGATTCAACAAGGTGTTGAAAACATTCCTTGAGAGATTTTGTTCCATGGTGACATGATAGCATCACACAGTTGCTGCAGATCTGTCAGCTGCACATCCATGATGCAAATCTCCCGTTCCACCACATCCCAAAGGTGCTCTATTGGATGAGATGTGGGGAGTGTGGAGGCCATTGGAGTGCAGTGACCTCATTGTCCAGTGGTGAGATGATTGGAGCTTTGTGACTTGGTGCATTATCCTGCTGGAAGGAGCCATCAGAAGATGGGGACACTGCAGTCATAAAGGGATGGACATGGTCAGCAACAATACTCAGGTTATGCCGTGGCATTTAAGCACTTGCCGACCGCATTGCATGAATATAAGGCAGCAAAGTGGCTCTGCTGCGCAAATCGCCGTATATAAACCGCGATTCGCACAGCTGCAGTTGCGGGTGGGCACTCAGCGCCGCACTCTCGTGCCAGCAGCGCGCTCTGCGAGTGGGGCTGAGGGTCGGGCAGACTCGATGTTCGCCGGTGACCCTCGATCGCCCAGTACAGAAGAACGACGGGCAACCACCAATGTAAACACGGCGGTTCCCCGTTCTGACAGGGGACATGACAGTGATCTACTGATCTCTGTAATCGGGATCAGTTAGATCTGTCATGCTCCTGCCAGCCCAGCCCCCAAACAGTTAGAAGACACACAGGGAACACATTAAACCGCTTGATTGCCCCCTACAGGTTAACCCCTTCACTGCCAGTGACATTTATACAGTAATCAGTGACTATTTTTAGCTCTGATCGCTGTATAAATGCCAATGGTCCCAAAAAAGTGTCAAAAATGTCCGACATGTCCGCCGCAATGTCGCAGTCCTGATAAAAAACGCAGATCACCATTACTAGTAAAAAAAAAAAAAATAATAATAATAATAATAGCCGCATAAATTCTCATTGTTTGTAGACGCTATAACTTTTGCGCAAACCAATCAATATACACTTATTGTGATTTTTTTTACCAAGAATATGTAGAAGAAAGTATATTGGCCTAAACTGATGAATACATTTTTTTTATATAGGTTTTTGGATATGTATCATAGCAAAAAAGTAAGAAATATTGTTTTTTTTTTCAAAATGGTCGCTATTTTTTTGCTTATAGCGCAAAAAATAAAAAAAACGCAGGAGAAGATCAAATACTACCAAAAGAAAACTCTATTTGTGGGAAAAAAACATCAATTTTGTTTAGGTATAACGTTGCACGACTGCGCAATTGTCAGTTAAATCAATGCAGTGCCGTATCGCAAAAAGTGCTCGGGTCAGGAAGGGGGCAAATCCTTCCGGGCTGAAGTGGTTAAACAATGCTCAATTGGTACTAAGGGGCATAAAATGTGTCAAGAAAATATCCCCCACACCATTACACCACCACCAGACTGAACCGGTGATACAAGGCAGGATGGTTCCATGCTTTCATGTTGTTTACACCAAATTCTGACCCCACCATCTGAATGTCGCAGCTGAAATCGAGACTCATCAGACCAGACAACGTTTTTCCAATCTTCTATTGTCCAATTTTGGTGATCCTGTGCAAATTGTAGCCTCAGTTTCCTGTTCTTAGCTGACAGGAGTGGCACCCGGTGTGGTCTTCTGCTGCTGTACCCCATCTGCTTCAAGGTTCAATGTGTCGTGTGTACAGAGATGGTATTCTGCCTACCTTGGATGTAACGAGTAGTTATTTGAGTTACTGTTGCCTATCATCTCCAGCCAGTCTGCCCATTCTCCTCTGACATCAACAAGGCATTTTCCTCCACACAACCACTGCTCACTGGATATTTTCTCTTTTTCGGATCATTCTCTGTAAACCCGAGAGATGGTTGTGCGTGAAAATCCCAGTAGATCAGCAGTTTTTGAAATACACCAACAACCATGACACGTTCAAAGTCACTTAAATCACCTTTTCCATTTCTGATGCTTGGTTTAAACTTCAGTAAGTCATCTTCACCATGTCTAGATGCCTAAATGCATGGAGTTGCTGCATGCGATTGGCTGATTAGCAAGTTGTGTTGCCAAGTAATTGAACAGGCGTACCTAATAAAGTGGCCGGTGAGTGTATATATATTTATTTATTGTGACGGTATGCGAGGCAAAGTGGTAGACGGACGCTACCTGACGCCTCGTATGCGTTCATTTGGACTGGATTAACCCCTTCCTTACTGGGCACTTAAACCCCCCTCCTGCCCAGACCAATTTTTGGCTTTCAGCGCTGTCGCATTTTGAATGACAATTGCGTGGTTGTGCGACGTTGCACCCAAATAAAATTTGCGTCCTTTTTTTCCCACAAATAGAGCTTTCTTTTGGTGGTATTTGATCACCTCTGCGTTATTTCTGATCGCCGCTATAAACAAAAAATGAGTGACAATTTTGCAAAAAAGAACAATATTTTTTACTATTTGCTAAAGTACAAATCCATTAAAAAAAATATTCATCAGTTTTGGCCGATTTATATTCTTCTACATATTTTTGGTAAAAAAAAAAAAAAAAAAAAAAAAAAAATCGCAATCGGCGTATATTGATTGGTTTGCGCAAAAGTTATCGCATCTACAAACTGGGAATTGATTTATGGCGTTTTTATTATTATTTTTTTTTTTTTACTAGTAATGGCGGCTATCTGCGATTTTTATCGGGACTGCGATATTGCCGCAGAAATGACGGACATTTTTTACACATTTTTGGGACCAATGACATTTATACAGCGATCAGAAATTTAAATATCCACTGATTACTGTGTAAATGTCATTGGCAGTGAAGGGGTTAACCTGCAGGGGGCAGTGAAGGGGTTAAATATGTTCCCTGGGTGTGTTCTAACTGTGGGGGGGGGGCAGGGCTGGCCGGGACATAACAGATCTAACTGATCCCAGTGACAGGGATCAGTAGATCTGGTATGTCCCCTGTCACAGAACGAGGAACCGCCGTGTTTACATCGGCGGTTCCCCGTTCTGAGGCTCCTAAAAGAGATCGGCGAGTCTCGGGCGAGCCACGGGCACGCTCGCGCAGCGTGCGCTGCCGCTAGGGGGCGCGCGAGGAGCGTGCACAGGGGACGACGTCCATGGACGTCGTCCCGGCATTCCAGATCCGCGCTGGAGCCGTACTATGGCAATAGCGCGGATCTGGAGTGGTTAAACGGAGTCCGGTCTTTACCAGCCCCCCGTGGCAGGGCTGGTTCTGGTATGGAGTTTGTGGTCCACCAGCAGGTGGCTTAAATAATCAGGAAGATATCTCACTTTAGCTCTGCCATGGAACTCAGAGAGGAAATCTGAGGGAGCTCTGTTTGTTTGGACTTTAAGGCCTCATACAAATGGACGTTTCTAAAAAAATAAACAAAACATCGGGCCCGACGTCAAGGAAAAAAAGTCGGCGTTTTTCGGCGTTATGCATCGGCATTTTTGAGCGTTAGTGAGCGTCGGCGTCAATAGGCGTTTTTTAAAAAAAATCATCCCTCTGCTATTTTTCAACCTAAAAACGTTGGCGTCAAAAAACGCCGGAAAACGCCGGTATAATATTAGGTGGCGTTTGTTGGCATATTGTGGCGTCGGCGTCAAAAAATGCCAAAACGTTACAGCCTCAGAACGCGATGGCTGTGGGTTCTAGTTTCAGCTCACTAACGCCGACGTCATCTACAGTTTAAAAAAGCCGACGTTTTTATGGGGCCATTGACTAACATGGAGAGCTGCAAAAAAAAAACACCGGCGTCAAAAAACGTCCGTGTGTATGAGGCCTAAAAAGACAAGGTTTGCATTTTGGCTTGTGCTTTGTGGGTGTCGGGGGCCAGCCCCACACCGTATAGTGAGGAAACTGTGCTGTTTAGTTTAGTACCGGACGGCAAGGACTTATTTTCTGTTTTTTTTTTTGTTTTAACCTGCAAACCTATTTTTTTTTTTTTAAATACAAAACAAGGGGGGGGGAAGGCGGGACTTTTTCTCCACTGAGACTGTGCCGCGACTGGCGGCTCTCGCCTGCATGCGCGGGAGTGACGTCACGCAACTCCGGCCAGTCACAGAGCTGGAGTCGCGGCCCTGGAAGGAAGAGGGCTGAAGATGGACGCCGCCAGCACAGGGGACATCGCTGGCTTTGTTTGCAGGTAAGTGCCACATAATGGGTTACTATGAAATGCATAGTAGCCCATTATGCTTCTAATTTACAGGGGTATGTAAAGGAAGTAAACCCAATCTGGATTTACTTCCTCTTTAAATCCTACTAGTTCTGGGGTTTTTTTCCCCAGCCAAAAGACACTGATAACAGCCTGTGTACACATGAACACATAGGATAACATTGCTGGGGAGTTTACGGGCTGCAGAAAAAAACTGCCTGAAGCCAAAAACAGCCCCTATAACGTTCAGTGTGCATGAGGTCTTAATATTCACAGCAAACTCTCCCCCATCCAGTAGTGGTGCACCAAATGGAAATTTTGGTGCCGAAACCAAAAATGAAGGATGCACTTGGCCGAAAACAGAAACCGAAAATGAGTTTTTTTTAAAAATATTTATATAAAATTGTATTATATTTTTTAATTAACCACTTCCGGACCAGTGCCGTCATGTGACGGCGGCCTCTTTGCAGTGGAATACCGTTGTCATGGTAGCAGATAGCTACCATAACCCCCAGTATTTTTTTTTTTCAGCCGGCGATTCTGTTTAAGATAACAGTGGTCTCATCGTCGGATTCACCGCAAGATCACTTTTATCAGCGGTGGGAGAGGTGCCCCGCCCCTCCCGCCGTTTTCTCGTCATCTCCGCTGCTTAACGAACCCACCGGTAGCAGCGGAGTCGATCGGGTCCCCTCCCCCCCCCCCCGGCCTGGAGTGATTGGAAGATGCCGCCCACTCAACTCCATAGCATTGCAGGGCGGAAGCAACATCACAAGTCACTTCCGCCCATAGCTCTTAAAGGGGACATTTTTTGCACTGCCATTTTTTTTTGTGCATTTAAGTGCAAATATGAGATTTGAAGTCTTTTTGACAGATCTCATATTTAAGAGGTCCTGGCATGCTTTTTTTTTTATTACAAGGAATGTTTACAAAAAGGACAGTGTAAAAATAAAAACTAAAACGCAGGAGCGAACGGATACATAAGTCCCGCCTGCATATGAAAACTGTGTTAAAACCACACATGAGGTATCGCCACGATCGTTAGAGTGAGTGCAATAATTCAAGCACAATACCTTCTCCGTAACTCAAAACTGGTAACTGTAGACATTTTTAAATGTCGCTAATGGAGATTTTTAAGTTGCAAAGTGCGTCGCCATTCTGCAAGCAGACGCAATTTTGAAGCATGACATGTTGGGTATCAATTTACTTGGTATAACATTATCTTTCACAATATGGAAAAAAATTGGGCTAACTTTACGGAGGTCTTATTTTTTAACTCAAAAATGTAATTAATAAAAAAGAAGAAAAAAAAAAAAAAAGAAATCGGTGTGACAATCCCCGGGTTACAAACAAGATAGGGACTGTAGGTTTGTTCTTAAGTTGAATTTGTTTGTAAGTCGGAACAGGTACAGGTACAGGTACATTTCAGCCAAAAAAAATATTTCTCAAGTCATTCTTCCAGGACGGCACAGCTGAGAGATGAGTGGTCTCACCTGGACAGGAAACACAATCAAGAACAGAGTTTAAAAGGCCCCACCCTCCCTCTGCCCTTCAGTTTTTGCGTTTCCCACAGGATGCAGCGAAACATTTATTATTTTTTCTTCCATGGGATCAAGGCCTGGGGCTCAGATCCTCCTCTCGGACACCGACCCTGGGGCAGCCAGTGGTGGATGCTGGTCGGAGGCAAGCTTGCTCCAGTCCCAGAGGGATTTCCGTAAGTCGGGGGGCAGCCGGAAGGGATGGCAGGGGTTCCCCCCCCCCCCAAACTGAGGATTCTGGGCGCAGTGGTGCTTTCCCAGAACCCTGGGGACCATATTCCCACTCCTCCCCTACTTGAAAATGTTGAGGGGATGGGGAGGCCGTCTGTAGGGCTGCGCTGGTGCTTGTCGGTATAGGGGCTCAGCAGATCCAGGGTTGCCCGGCGTGCGGCACGAGCGGGGGAAGCTCTCCAAACGGCGGAACGGGATGCCGGGTGACGAGGTGGCGCGCATGCGTGCGCACGGCTGACGTCATTTCCGCCAATAGAGGCCATATCCGGGACTCCGGCAATATGGCGGCAGCCAGTGGCGTGTGTTACACACGTGAAGACGGCGGAGAGGGGGTCTAGGTTTTTTCCCTACTGACGGCCAGTACGGCGCCTGGAAAGTGCGGCAGCCGAATGGAGAAGGGAAGCGGGCCTGAAGAGCCCTCAGCGATCGAGGAGGCCACGGGGGGGGGGGGGGGGTGAGTCTACCTGATTGCAATAGGGGGGAGGGGGAAGGTTAGGGGGGCAGCCCTATTCCTTACCTTCACCCCCACTGATGGCAGTTTGGGACAGGCGGGGCGTTCTTGAGAGGGGGCTTGTAAAGGAACGTCCCGGGGCCTGTTAAATCTAACCGGGTTTGGATGTGTTTTTGCTTTTTCTTCAGGAACAGTACGCCTAGCCCAGGGGTCGGCCACCAGAGCTATAAAGACCCCGTCCCGCTCTAAACGTTGCAGTTATTGCAACGATAAACTGCCTAATGCCTCGTACACATGGGACGACGATCGTATACAACAGGTCGTACTAACGAGCATTGTATGCAATATCGATCGTTCGTATGCGCGGTTAGAACAGCCGGACATACGACGGTCGTACAAGGGAGTTGTATGAGCAAACTAGAAAACTTGGTTGTACCAACAAGTGCTCATACGACCGTTGTATCGTGTGTACAGAGCAGTTGGTACAAGTTGTATTGTGCAAAACACGCATGCTCAGAAGTCAGGAACGGCCGGATGCTAATTACATGCACCTGAACGTTCTTTCTGTGCTCGTACGATCGTGTAGTGCAGTCAGTATGCAAGTTACATTATGCAACTTACGATTTGCGACGATCTTACGTACGATCGTCGTCCCGTGTGTACAAGGCTTCAGGGTCACACAAAGCCGTTTTGCTTTAAGTGTATCCATAAACTGACAGGCAAGGAGACCACTCAGGTTATGAAAGATTGTCTGGCCTTACAGTCGGAGATGCTGGCTACCCTCCAGAATTTTAAAACTACTACTAGGACCAGGGGTCGGGCCGAGTCCTTCTCTAGCAGGGAAGATTCCCTATCCCGGGAGGGGTCCTCCTGATGTAGTACAGGAGCATCCGCCAGGACCCCAACCGGGCCTAAGCTCCCCAGAGGAGGGGGAAAATCCAGATCAGGATAGTAATGAATCTAGGCCTGGCAGACACCTGTTCTCCGCAGAAGATATGGAAGGCCTCCTGGAGGGCGATCTATTCGTGGGATCCAACAGCCAGCACCAAAGGTTTCAACACAGAATGTACAGGGGGCTGTCTAAACCTCAGTCAAAATCTCTCCCGGTTCACCAGTCTCTCAGGGATATAATTCTGAGGGAATGGAAGGAACCGGAGAGGAAAATCCTAAAGCTGAAAACCTGGAAACGCAGGTGCCCCTTTAGCGAGGCGGAGGAGTAATAGTTCCTCAAAATCCCCAAGCTGGATGCCTCCTTGGCACAGGTATCTAAGCGTTCTGATCTGTTCTTCGAGGACGCGGGCAATATCCCCGATCAGATGGACAGGAAGTCTGAAACCTTGCTACGTAGGGCTTGGGAAGCTAATGCAGCAGCCATGGGCCCTGCATTGGCCTCAGCCTGTGCGGCCAGGAACACAGACGCCTGGGTGAACAGACTAGTGGACCAGGTATCCAGGGGAATGAGTCCCAAGGGGGTTGCAGATTCCCTGGAAGTGATCGGGAAAGCGGTAGCTTTCCTGGCTGACTCAGCGGTGGAAGGGCAACGGCCAAGTCAGCAGCCCTTCTAAATGCCTCTAGGAGAGCACTTTGGGTAAAAACTTGGGATGGAGATTTTACGTCCAAGTCCCGTCTTTGTGGGTTACCCTTTGAGGGCTCCCTGATCTTCGGGGCAGGCTTAGAGCAGGTGTTGTCCCGGTCAACCGAGAAAGGAAAAAAAAATTCCTGTGCAGCCAAAAAAGGGCAAGGATAAAAAAAATTTTTGAGGCCCCCCTACCAAGGACAAATTCAAAGGTAAAAGGGAGGCAGGAAAAAAGTGGGGGTTCCGTAAGGAGAAACAAAAAGGAAGAAACCTTTTTTCCAGTCCCGGCCCTTCCTCTAAGGAAACTAAGTGATGCCACGGGTTGGTGGAAGGCTCAGGTGGTTTCTCCCCCAGTGGAGGAAAATCACCCAGAGCCTGTACATTCTCCACCTACTAGAAGAGCGGTACAGGTTGGAGTTTCTGTCCATCCCTCCTCCAAATGTTGTCCTAACACATTTGTCCAGAGATCCGCAGAAAGCGGAGGGGCTCCTGCAAAGCATCCGGTAATTGGCGACTCAGGAGGTTGTCGCACCAGTTCCAGGGGACCAGCAGGGGCGGGGGTTTTACTCCAATATTTTCGTGGTAGTAAAGCTCTCAGGAAAATTCCGACTGATTATAAATCTTCGGAAGCTAAACAAGCACTTGAGATACAAAAAGTTCCGGATGAAAAGTACCTACACAGTCAGAAGACACCTCTGGGAGGGGGTGTTCATGATCACGTTGGATCTGAAGGATGCCTACCTCCATGTCCCAATTGCCCCCGGGAACATCAGAAATTTCTGCGCTTCGCAATCAAGATGAGGCAAGGCGTTCAGCACTGGCAATTCAGGGCCCTTCCCTTTGGGCTTCCAGCCCAAGGATCTTCACAAAAGTCCTTACCAAGGTGGTATCATATCTCTACCTCCAGGGAATTGCCCTGATTCCATACTTGGACGACATGCTGGATTACAACTCGTCCCTGGAGCGGGTGTTGTCGGAACGGGACAGAGTGATTTCCACCCTGGAAAACCTAGGATGGATGATCAGCTGGGAGAAATCCTCCCTAGAGCCTTTGCAGACTAAGGGTTTTTTGGGCGACCGGGTGGATTCGGTAGCACAGAAAATGTTTCTCCCTCGAGAAAAGGTAGCCAAGGTTCAGGAAGCAGTTTCGGCCTTGTGCGACGCCAAGCTGGTGTCACTGAGGGCCATCATGAGGGTTCTGGGCCTCATGACATCATGTATTCCCAAGGTACCCTGGGCCCAGCTACACTCTCGAGAACTCCAGAGGCTCCTACTTGCCAGTTGGGACAGGAGGGAGTCGTCCTTGGAAGGAAAAGTGTCGCTCCCGGGGAACGTGAGGGAAGCACTGGGTTGGTACCTCAGTCCAGGGTGGGGGTCAAAAGGCCGCCCCTGGACCCAACAAAAGCCTCTAAGTGTCACCACTGACGCGAGCGCTTGGGGTTGGGGGGGCCCACCTGGAAGACCTTAGAGCCCAGGAAGCCTGGGATCAGGCTCAGAGCAGAACCTCATCCAAACTTCAGGGAGCTCCTGGCAGTCGGAGAAGCACTGAAGGTATTCAGGGATCGGATTCAGGACAAGTCCCGAAGGCTAGCCAGGTTGGCAGAGGAGATCCTAGAGTGGGCCGAGAAGAGGATTCCCTCAATCTCCGCAGTCCACATAAGGGTAGATCTCAATGTGAAAGGGGACTTTCTGAGCAGACGGCTCGTTCACCAAGGAGAATGGGAATTATGCGAGGAAGTCTTTGCTCTAATAAAGCAGCAGTTCGGTGCACCAGAAGTGGACCTCTTTGCCTCCAGGGAGAACAAGAAGGTTTCAAAATTCTTTTCTCTCACCAAAGAGTTAGAGTCAAGAGGGGTAGATGCTCTAGCTCACAGATGGGACTTCGGACTGGCGTATGCTTTCCATCCTCTTGCTCTCATCCCCAGAGTACTGCAGAAGCTAAGCCGGACAGGGATCCGTCTCATCCTCATCACTCCTTGGTGGCCAAGGAGGGCGTGGTTTCCAACGCTGAAGAGATGGTCAGTCGCCCCGCTGTTTCCTCTACCTCTCAGGCTGGATCTCCTCCGCCAGGGCCCGGTGTTTCATCCCGATCCAGGGTTCCTAGTCCTGACGGTGTGGTGCGTGAGAGGGAGCTCCTTAGAGGAAAAGGTTGCTCAGAGAGGGTAATTGATACCCTCTTGCTGAGCAGGAAGCCGGTCACCAGGCGCATTTACGCCAAGATCTGGGGGGGTCTTCTCTCGCTGGCGCGCGGCAAGAAAAGTCCCGGGATGGACGACCCCATCCGTTCTAGATATTCTCCAGGATGGGGTGGATTTGGGTCTAGCAGTAAAGACCCTCAGGGTTCAGGTGGTGGCCCTATCAGCATTTTTAGATAGGAGGCTAGCTGTGGACCTGCTCATAAAAAGATTTTTGTTAGTCAGGGAAAGGGTGACCCTGGTAAAGGTAAAAAGTTTTCCACCATGGGATTTATCCTTGGTTCTGGATGCCCTGACCAAGGAGCCTTTTGAGTCGGTAGCTCAGGCGACCTTTAAGTTTCTCTCTTTCTTTCAAGATCGCTTTCCTTTTGGCAATTACATCAGCCAGAAGGACAGGGGACTTACAGGCTCTGACAGTTAAAGAGCCTTTTTTGTTGATTTTGGAGGAGAGGGTTGTACTCAGGCAGGACCCCCTATACCTCCCTAAGGTGGCTTCACAGTTTCATAGGAGCCAGGAAATTGCTCTCACCTCATTTTGCACAGCCCCTCGGAATGAGAGAGAGGCAAACTTACATACTTTAGACGTTAGACGTTGTCTATTAGTTTACTTAGACTGTGTCAAAGGGTTTAGAAGGTCTAACTTGTTAATTTGTTAATTTCTGGAGCCAGAAGAAGGGTCTCCAGGCATCTAAGTTGACATTGGCAAGATGGATAAGGCAGGCAATTTTAGTAGCTTATGAGCAGGCTGGTAAACCAGCCCCTGCTCGATTGAAAGCTCATTCCACTAGGTCTCTGGCGACCTCCTGGGCTGAAAAGGTGGGCGCTTCGATTGACCAGATCTGTAAAGCGGCCACGTGGACAAGCCAGAACACATTCCTGAGGCACTACAGGGTTGAGTTGTTGTCACCTCAGGACCTGGCGTTCGGGAGAAAAGTCCTGCAGGCAGTGGTCCCACCCTAAAGGTAGGCCTGGGCTCCTTGCTGATCATCTCAGCTGTGCCGTCCTGGAAAAATGACTTGAGAAAATTGCAGTTGCACTTACCGGTAACAGTGTTTCTGGGAATTCTTCCAGGACGGCAGGTCTACTTCCCACCCGTTTATGTGTTGGTGTTGTTTGTTGGCACGGTAGGATACATGCATTAGTGTTGGCTAATACTTTGTCTCAACTGAGGGGCAGAGGGAGGGTGGGGCCTTTTAAACTCTGTTCTTGATTGTGTTTCCTGTCCAGGTGAGACCACTCATCTCTCAGCTGTGCCGTCCTGGAAGAATTCCCAGAAACACCATTGCCGGTAAGTATAACTGGAATTTAAGCTTTTTGGATAGCATAGGGAAGGGTTAACACCCCTGTAATGTTTGTTTTGCTGTCTATGTTTCTGTTCAGAAGATTTCACCTCACTTCCTGTCCCAATGGATTTTGAAAATTTTGGGTTGTTGTGGAAACAAACCTTGGACATCTTTTTCCCATAATAACTCTTACAGGAGTGAATTTCCCTTCCTAGGGGGAGATTTCCTCTCACTTCTTGTTGTCTCCCTTGGTTTGTAAGTAGGAGTCGTTCGTAAGTCGGATGTTTGTAACTAGGGGACCACTTGTATATATAATGTTTGTGGGTTCTAAGTAATTTTATAGAAAAAAAAAAAAAACACTGGTTTTAACTTGTAAACACCGAACCCAAATAAAGAGCCCTAAAAATAACCCAAAAAAGAGGCTCAGTCTTAAAGTGGTTAATTTAAATTAAAGCGGAGGTCCGGGCTAAAAAAAAAAATTAAAAGTCAGCAGCTACACATACAGTAGCTGCTGACTTTTAATATTAGGACACTTACCTGTCCTGGACTCCAGCGATGTCGGCACCCGCCGCTGATCTTCGGATCGGGGGACGGGTGCAGCCGCCTCCATCGCGGGTAAGGGAACCCGGACGTGTAAGCAGTACAGCTTCACGCCGGGCACCTTACCGCGCATGCGCGAGCTCTGCCACGCTCTGCTACTGGCCAGGCGGCCAGTAGCAGAGCGAGCAGGGAGGAGGGAGCCGGCTTCTGATGTCAGCGGCCGCGTCCGCCGGCCAGAACTCCCGGAAGTGTGGAAAAGGACACCTGTCTAAAGACAGGTGTCCTCTTCCCCCTCCCCCCCGAAAGGTGCCAAATGTGACACCTGAGGGGGGGAGGAATCCAACCAGCGGAAGTTCCACTTTAGGGTGGAACTCCGCTTTAATATGCAGTCTGCACTCTCTAACCATCTCTTGTATCATGTCTGCAATCTCTTACTTAAACTTAAAACACACTGCTAATATTAGCAAAATTTCCATTTGGTGCACCTCTAGCAAACATGATACAGGAGATGTTCAGAGACTGCAGACATGTTAAAAGAGATCAATGCAGCCTCGCCAGTGCCTGTGGGATGCAGCCTCGCCAGTGCCCATCAGATGCAGCATCACCAGTGCCTGTGGGATGCAGCCTTGCCAGTGCCTGTGGATGCAGCCTGCCTGTGCCCATCAGATGAAGCATCACCAGTGCCTGTGGGATGCAGCCTTGCCAGTGCCTGTGGATGCAGCCTGCCTGTGCCCATCAGATGAAGCATCACCAGTGCCTGTGGGATGCAGCTTTGCCAGTGCCTGTGGCTGCAGCTTGCCTGTGCCCATCAGATGCAGCCTCAATTCAAAGCTGCAGGTCAGTGAGATTTGCACCTCTTATTTCTTTGCAGCTTGTGACATCGTTTAACAGAAGTCTATGCAAGTCACAGTCGTAAAAAAGTGCAGGAAACTTTTTCAAGGTCGCTGCGACAGGAGTTGCCGCAATTTGAACTGTTCCATTGCAGGCGCTAGGGTATGACTTGTCATGCGATTTGGAACAAATTGCATAACAAATCACACCGATGTGAATGAGTGCTTAAACCCAGATTTCTAAACATTTACATTGTGACAATGTATTTCTACTAATTTTTCCCTACACAATCCACACAAACATATAAAAACTGGTTTCTACATATACGCTTAGCCAGATGCAATTTTTCCATGGAAAGATTGGTGCATTCCACCACAGAGTTACAGCAGAAAATGTATAAAGTAGAATGCATTTACTCAAGAAGCCGGGGATTACATCAGTTTATACATCCTGTATACGCTGGGATGGATCTGGAGACCTTTGTACAGAACATTACATCTTATAAGGCATGCCAGCTTTACCAATAAACAAGAGTCAATCATTGACCTCTCAAAATAAGTCTGAATGGTATTTGTACAATTTTATATTCTGAAAGCATGAAAGTGCATCGATATATTGACAATATACATCTGATAAAGTATGATTATAGTGATTAGCTCAGTGCTTCTCAAACTTTTTTGTCTTGCGCCTCACCAAAAAGATCTAAACATTTTCACGGCACACCTGAAAAGATTTAACAATTTTTATGGTGAAGAACTTATTTATTTTTGCATATATATCCAATTTAAAATTTAATGTGAAGGATGTGCCTGCTTTTGAGCAAATCAGACTGAATCGAGGCTCCAAAGTCGACAAACAAGCACGCATTTCATCGCCGATTTTAAGAAGTCTCTCTCTTTTTCGATTTGATTTGAGTCAGTACTGAAAATTCAAACTCACAAAACCACGAAGACACACATGGCAGAATTACAACTACTAATAAGTGGGAATGGAATGGTCTCTATTATAATAGAATTAGAGCGATCAAGTTCTTCCAAGATCTCGCACAAATCTTGCGTTACGAAAGGTACCAATGAATGACAGACTGACAGAGATTGCGTTTCTATATATGTTACTTTAACTTTTGCGATAGTGATTCATTTTTCAAAATGCTCAAGGTTTCAAAACGCTAGCAATTTTAAATGTTCTTCAAAACTCCCAGGGCACACCTGCAAATCTCACGCGGCACACAGTTTGAGAAATCGCTGAACTCCGGAATAGGCAAGTATTGTCTAAATCAGGGTTTCTCAACGAGGGTTCCTCCAGAGGTTGCTAGGGGTTCCTTGAGCAATGGTCAAATTCTACCTCTCAGATAAATTCCCAATGATACCATTGATCTTTTCAGCTATCTGTAAGGGGGTAATTCTTCCCAATGACCACAAGTGTAAGAAGTATTCTTCCCATTGACCATCACACTAATGTATCATGAGTTGTAGATTTTTAGCAGGGGTTCTCTGAGACCAGAGAACTATGTCAAGGGTTCCTCTGTGTTGAAAAGGTTGAGAAAGGCTGGTCAAAATACAAGAGCCGTGTGTGCATTTTTACATTGATAGATGGGTTAAAAGCATCATGGGAAAAATGTATAGTTCACAGCCTGTAAATTTCACTTTGGGAATCCTGTAAATTCCTGAACAGGAATGCCCCCAGTTCAAACTTTCACTTAAGGAATGTAATCTATATCAGTCACTTTTTTTTTACATTTTCCCAACAAACTTACATTGCTCCGATACAGGGTGTTTGTACTACCATAAATGGACCAATTCTCACAAATGAAGCTCCTAATTCGAGCATCCACTATCAGAGGCCCCTTATGCAAGGACATTCTGTCTACGCCAACATGTTGAGGAGGACAAGGGCTTCTTCCCCACAACCCTGGCCTGGGGTTTGTGGGGGTCTGGAAGCAGGGGGCTTATTGGAATCTGAAAGTCTCCTTTACCAATAATAGGGCCACCAGATCCTGCTACCCCTACTCATTCACCAAAAAAAGTCAAATGTAATGTCAACAATTCTCAAAAACATCATCCTGGACACGTCCATATCTGGACAATGACTTTACTGTGTGACTCCGCCCCTTTGTTAAATTTCTCTCCCCCCCGATGGGTTGCCCCTGATGACATCAGTGTGACAAAATATGAAGGGCGTGGCTTACAGAAATCCTGGATTGAGAGCAGTGTGTGGGCTGGCTGGGCCAAGTTACCATTGAAGCATACACACCCATTTGGATAAGCAGCAGCACCGTTAGATTTTAAAGAGATATGCAGCTCCTGTGAGTGAATTTTTTTTGCAGTCTTAAATAAATGAATAATAATAATAGTTTACAGCGAGCACTGTGTGCAGCACATTTTTTTTTTTTTTTTGATTGGGAGATCGTTTGACCCTACACCACCTGAGCCACTGAGGGTTGTGCGATTAAGGCTAGATTTACACTGCTGCAATCAGACTTAGAGTGCGATTATGTAGTGCAATATGGATGCAATTTTCATAAGGTCAGCATATTCTTTGGGACCAAAATTCACACTGGATTTGCACCAAGTAGTACAGAAACCTTTTACAAAATCGCACCGTGCTAAGTCACATTCATGTGAACAGGCATCATTGAAAACAATGCAAATTCCATCATGCGATTCTGTGCGACTCAAGTCACATTTGAACTTGCACTAGTGTGAACGGAGCCATTTTTTCACTGGATAGAGTATTTATGGTGGGCTTTTTCTCACAAATTTATCATTGTGTATTTAATTACTTTGGTTTGTACTTACCACTTTGATATTGATATTTATGACACATTGGTTCATTAGCTCATGTGTGTATTTGATGATTTGCCATTTATTGTAGATCATCATTATAAATGTCTATGAATTTCAAGTGTTACTAAACCCACAACAGTAAAATCAGTCTGTATGCGCAGTAAAGTATGCTTGGTATACTCACTGTGGAAACTAAGGGGTTAATCCTCTGCATTGTGTAAAATGGCTGTTTGATCCCATCTTCTCTGATCCTCCCCATCTTCCACTGACTCCTAATAACACACAGTCTATGGAGTCAGGCCGCATGTGATCACCACAGGGCCAATCAGTACTGTCTAGACAGAGGGTCAGGAGTCTTGCAGTCTCATATGGGAGTCACAAAAATCCTCCTACAAGCTTTAACCGGTGCTTGGTTGGACACTAGAAGTCACAAGACTGCTATATACTGCTGATGAGAAAAGGTATTCATTGTTTATATTTACTAAAATAATTGCATTTCCATGTTCTGTGGGAGACCAGATACAGAGAGTGCAGGCTCCTGGGTTTAGTAACATTAAGTTATTTTTGGTTGAAGGAATGCAGTAAACATTTATACACAATTTTGGGGCGATTTTCTTGCTTGCAGCTGAGGTTTTGCTTAATTTGTGTGCATATTTTTTTTTCATATACAAAAAACAGCTCTCTCTTTGCCAATGCTACACAAGCTGTAATATCCTGCATGAACATTAGGATGCATACTATCAGAGCTGACACCTCAATAGCCTGACCAATAAAATACCAACCCTGTGACCACTGTGATGGAAAAAAATATTTTGCAACTTCCTCCCCAATCCAGGAAATTATGTAAAAAATTCCAGTAATGACATTTACGATTGTGCGTGTCGGCACAAGCCCCAATTACTAAGAAAACAGCCACCGGTTTCTCCAGAATGTTGTACATTCAAGAAGTAGTCAATGATGTAAAAATATCACATAATGTATGCAATTCAGTTTGAATGCTTTCATGCCCCTATATTGAAACACAAAACGTGTATCTGTATTACACAGTATTCGGTTTATTGTGGATTATACTGGTGTCTGGCATGCAAAATTGATTAGCCCCTTGCATTTCAGGAGGGAAAGGAATGGTGTTTTTACTAATAGAGGTGTGGGCAGAAAAGAACACGTGTGGGCTTAACAGTGGTTCAGGAGACTTGGCAATGTGGCTCTTAATGGCATTCTTATTAAGAGAGTCAACAAGCAAAGGGTTTACCAAGAGGGTAAGTCTACAGGGTAGCAATAAGGTGCAGCAAAGGGTAAACCTAGGATCACAAGACAGCAAAGGACAGGTAGCCGAATTACAAGGCAGCAGTAAGGTACAGTAAAGAAAAAAGCCAAGGTCACAGGGCGGCAATCTGGCCAGAGCAAGGGACAGGCTGGGCGCAGGCTCTCTCACCTCCTGATGGCCACACAATCCACTGGAATCAGAGCATTTGCCTCCGGGCAGCAGGGAACTGCACACTCAGGAATGAGCTTCTTTGCTGGTGTCCGTATGGTGGTGCACCCAGCGGTCACCCCTTTGATCAAGAGTAGGGAGGCTTTCATCTTCTGACTGCTTGCCATTTAATCGTTCAAAGCCACCTGTGGCTCTGTTGGAGGTCTACAAAGGAGCCAGGGGGTGTCCTTGCTGGCATCTGGGTTAGGAACTGGCATATAAACAGCAAGGACACCCCAAAAAACTTTTTTTTTAAGGTTTTGGAGTAGGGAAGGATTAGAATCTCTTGAGTTTTTAATGCTGTCTGAGGCTCCATTACAGAGGTTTCTCATTACTTAGGCTGCTTTCATACTGAGGCATTTTACAGACGCAATTTAGCTAAAAATAGCGTCTGTAAAGTGCCTCAAAAGTCCCCCCCCCAATCTACCCCAATGTGAAAGTCCTGAGTGCTTTCACACTGGAGCGGTGCACTTGCAGGACGTTACAAAAAGTCCTGCAAGCAGCATCTTTGGAGCGGTGAGGGGAGCGGTAATATACCGCTCCTCTACCTCCCCTGACATTGAAATGAATGGCAAGCGCTTCCGAATCGGCTGCACACCGCCTCGGTAGCGCTGAGCACCGGCACTTTTAACCCCTTGTGGGGGGTTAAAAGCGCGGCGCTCACGCCCGCATAGCAGAGCCCTATCGCTGGTAAAACTCTGCTAAAACTAGCGGGGTTTTACCGCGACCGTGGCTACCGCCTCAGTGTGAAAGTAGCATTACTGTCTTGGAGACAACTATTGCCCCTGACAGGAAATTAGGGTCATTTTCTAACATTGCTACAGACTGACTATATTGGTTTGTTTTTCCTGTAGAGAAGGGGGATGAAAAAAAGCAAACAAACAATCATCTTTCCATTACTGTTTGCGCCCTTCTTACCGATTTTCTTTTGTCCGTTTTGGCTTGTAAAATGTTAGAGGGGACATCTCTCCAAGGCCCCTCTCATACTAGCGGTTCAATCGGGTCCACCTGTCGGTTTTTCAGGCGGACCTGATCTGACCCTCCACTCTCCTCTATGGAGGACACCCGCCGACATCCAATCTGCAAAGAACAGACAGATGTGGATCTGTTCCCCATCCGTCTGGCAGATCGGATCAGGTGGCAGTCGGTTGTAAAAACGGACAGGCGATCCATTTACATCCGACCGCCCCTATAGGTAAGCCGACTGTGTCTGCTATGCATAAGCAGAACGGACACAGACCAGCCATCTGCCTGCTCAGCAGGAATCAGCGGACAGATTCTTAACAGAGCAGTTGGATGCCAAAAGAACCTGGCCCTTGTGGAAGGGGCCTAACAGAGCCCCAGATAGCAGTAAATGCCCAAGGGGGTTCTAATCCTTCCCCACTTTATTCACAACTATAGAAAAGAAAAGCTTTGTCTGGACTTACACTTTAAGCCGTGCCTACTCTCTGCTCATAAGCCTGCATAGCGGTGTCATTCACTCACAGAGATTTGTGAATAAGTGAACCATAAATCTTGTCATTCTCAATGGAATGTGAGTGCGGCAACACTTCCTCCAGCTCTCGGTTTGAAAGTCCATATCTTGGTATGGACAGGGACCTGGAAGAAGAGGTTCCAGGAGCCTGGCATTGCACCTATGATCTACTGATCATAGTTGGGACACCTGCCTTTACACACACATGAACTTTAATGGCATCCCAGTCTTAGTCCGTAGGGTTCAATAGTGAGTTGGCCCACCCTTTGCAGCTATAACAGCTTCAACTCTTCTGGAAAGGCTGTCCACAAGGCTTAGGAGTGTCTATGGGAATGTTTGACTATTCTTCCAGAACTGCATTTGTGAGGTCAGGCACTGATTTTGGATGAGAAGGCCTAGCTCGCAGTCTCCTCTCTATTTCATCCCAAAGGTGTTCTATTGGGTTGAGGTCAGGACTCTGTGCAGGCCAGTCAAGTTCCTCCACCCCAAACTCGCTCATCCATGTCTTTATGGACCTTGTTTTGTGCTCTGGTGCGCAGTCATGTTGGATCAGGAAGGGTCATCCCCAAACTGTTCCCACAAAGTTGGGAGGATGAAATTCTCCAAAATGTCTTGGTATGCTGATGCCCTAAGAGTTCCATTCGCTGGAACTAAGGGGCCAAGCCCAACCCCTGAAAAACAACCCCACACCATAATTCCCCCCCCCCCCCCTCCACCAAATGATTTGGACCAGTGCACAAAGCAAAGTCCATAAAGACATGGATGAGCGAGTTTGGTATGGAGGAACTTGACTGGCCTGCACAGAGTCCTGACCTCAACCTGATAGAACACCTTTGGGACGCGTTGGTGCAGAGACTGAGCCAGGCCTCCTCGTCCAACATCAGTGCTTGGCCTCACAAATGTGCTTCTAGAAGAATAGTCAAACATTCCCATAGACACTCCTAAACCTTGTGGACAGCCTTCCCAGAAGAGTTGCAGCGGTTATAGCTGCAAAGGGTGGGCCAACTCAATAATAATAATTAAAATATATAAGTTTATTTTATACACACATATAAATACACACACACACACACACACACACACACACACACACACACACACACACATTTTTTTTAAATTTTATTTAATCTATTAAAAAGCACCTTTTACTTGCAAATATGAATACATGTATTATTTCTTTGTAAAATGTTGACTTAGCCTTCAATGCTTTCCTTACCAATATTATTCCACAAACTGTCACAGTACCTTATAGGTCTTAATGCTGAGGGTTACCTATCCACGCATTTCATATGCATATTTTTCGTATAGCTGAGTGACTCCCCTTGCAGTAAAGAAAGGCAAGCATGCCAGCCCTGGAACATGCACCTTCAACAATAAGTCAGCAGTGGTAGCTCCATTATATTCACTCTCTTACAGAGTGCAATTAGCAGATTATGCCCAACTGGCTTGTGTATAGGCAACTGTAAATAAAAGTAATGATGCCACGGGGCTCAGATTGTTCTAGAAACAAAAGGCTGCAATTACAAGGAAGTTTTGAAAAACTGTCCCCTATGACAGCTGTGTATTGTGTATATCCTGCTGATACGCAAAACAAGAACGTTCACCAGTGAAGACAGATTATTTACCTAGGGCTTGTTTGCATACGTGTTGGGTGAAAAGCATATTTCCTAATGGAAATGTAGGCCTCAGGATAAATGATCTCAACGTATCATGTCCACAGAGGCACCTAAACCTGACTAACTGCTATTGCTTCCATGTATGGAGAAGAGCATGTCTTAAAAAAAAAAAAAAAAAAGGAAAGAAAGAAAAATAAACAAACAAACAAAACAAAACAAAATAAATTATTGTATGCCACGAGGGAACTGTCGCTGTCAGGATGGATTTGATGCGGAGTTCCACTCAAAAGTGGAACTTCCGCTTTAAGACCTCCTCCCCAGCTTCTGATGGTGAAACGGAGCTTTTGAGGAGGGGGGGGGGGGGGGTTCGGGTAACCGATTTTAAACAGCAACTTCCATTCCGGTCACCTTAGGCGATCAGAAGTGGAAGGTCTCGTTCCCCCTCCCTCCCGAAGTCTTCTGGAACACAGGACAGGTCCTAGAAGACTTCGGGATCAATCACGGAGCGCGGCGCCAAACCGGTCACGGCTGGGAGCCCACTGTAGCAATGACGATGCCGCGGAGGAGAGGGGGAAAAAAAGCGAGCCTTCAGGTAGCCGCATCACTGGACCGGGAGACAGGTGAGTGTCTGTTTATTAAAAGTCAGCAGCTACACTTTTTGTACCTGCTGACTTTTAATAAGCTTAGAAAACAGTGGAACTCCGATTTAAATAAAGTCAATTTAAATCGGGATTTAAATCACTAGTAAAAAGACTTGAATTAAATCATAATGTTTAAAAGAGCAACTGTCATCTCTGACCCGCTGTTGACTCACCTACAGTCCCATTCACGTTAATGGGCTGGCTGGTGATGCGGCAGTGACACAACAAGGTGAGGGACGTGGCAGCAGCAGGTGAGTGGATGCCCGCTAACAGGCGCTGCCATGATGGATCTGAAATGACAGATGCTCTATAAATGTAAGGACTTATTCTTGCTGGTAGTTAGAATCTTAAATATGTGCAAACCACATCAAAACAAAATTAAGGTTTCCTATTCAGAATAATAAGCTGTCAGGTTAGTAAAACAGCGATATCAGACCAATTCAAATCATACAGTTTGTATTGTAGATAAAGGAATATTCTTGAACTTTGTTTTATCTGTGAAATTGTGTGAATGCATCAATGCAGTGCATGTTATCTCAGCTTGCAGAGCTTCGATTCATTGAATGAGTTTACCAAAAATGTAAATATTTCGGAATATAAAGCCTCATGCTACATAACTAAGCTCCATTTCATGCTGAATAAACTACATTATTACTGTATCTTAAATAGAAAGCTATCTTTGGATAGATTTTTACTCCAAAAGCATTTTATTAAAATAAATTTGATAAAAATCAACAAAATCCAATTTAAATTTAAAAAGATTTAA
>BLSH010017146.1:407592-418141 GCA_018402905.1 Glandirana rugosa | reverse complement strand
TATATATATATATATATATATATATATATATATATATATATATATATATATATATACATACATATATATATATACACACACACACACACACACGCTCATAAGGTTACATACCCTGGCAGAATTTATGATTTCTTGGCCATTTTTCAGAGAAGATGAACGATAACACAAAAACATTTCTTTCACTCATGTTTAGTGTTTGGCTGAAGCCATTTATTATCAAATCAACTGTCTTTACTCTATTTAACCACTTCAGCCCTGGAAGAATTTACCCCCTTCCTGACTGCACTTTTTGCGATTCGGCACTGCGTCGCAATTGCTCGGTCGTGCAACATTGAAATGTACGAATGAAATTAAAATGAAATGGACGTCCTTTTTTTCCCCCACAAATAGAGCTTTGTTTTGGTGGCATTTGATCACATCTGCGTCACTTCTGATAACAGCTATAAATAAAAAAGAAGAGCGACAATTTTGAAAAATAAAAACAAACAATATTCCTTAATTTTCGCTATAACACATATCCAAAAATATATATAAAAAACAAATTTATTCATCAACTTAGGCCAAAATGTATTCTTCTACATATTTACATCAGCGGTTCCCCGTTCTTCCTCTCTCACAGGCAATCGCAGGTCGCCGGCGGACAACTAGTGCGCCCGACCCACGGCCCCACTTGTGGAGCGTGCACAAGAGCGTGTCGGCAGCGCTCGCCCGCTATTGCGCTTATCGCCGTTTATAAGCAGCGATCTACGCTATGCTGTCACCTTGTTGCCCTATAATGACAACAGAGACTACCCAAAAGTCAACACAATGTGGTTTGAATGGCTATTAAAATATATATATATATATATATATATATATATAGTCAAGGTGTTTCTGGACTCCTGACAGACCCTTGCATCTTTCATCCAGTGCTGCACTGACGTTTCTGGATTCTGAGTCATGGGGAAAGCAAAAGAATTGTCAAAGGATCTGCGGGAAAAGGTAGTTGAACCCAAGGAATTGAGACTGCCAATCATCAGTGTTCAGACTCTAATCAAGAAGTAGAAAATGAGGGGTTCTGTTGAAACCAAACCACAGTCAGGTAAACCAACTAAAATTTCAGCCACAACTGCCAGGAAAATTGTTTGGGATGCAAAGAAAAACCCACAAATAACTTGAGGTGAAATACAGGACTCTCTGAAAAAGTGGTGTGGCTTTTTCAAGATGCACAATAAGGAGGCGCTTGAAGAAAGATGGGCTGCATGGTCGAGTCGCCAGAAGAAAGCCATTACTATGCAAATGCCACAAAATATCCCACTTACAGTACACCAAACAGCACAGAGACAAGCCTCAAACCTTCTGGCACAAAGTTATTTGGAGTGATGAGACCAAAATTGAGCTTTTTGGCCACAACCATAAACGCTTCATTTGGAGAGGAGTCAACAAGGCCTATGATGAAAGGTACACCATTCCTACTGTGAAACACGGAGGTGGTTCGCTGATGTTTTGGGGATGTGTGAGCTACAAAAGCACAGCAAAATTGATGGCAAGATGAATGCAGTATGTTATCAAAAAATATTGGAGGAACATTTGCATTCATCAGCCAGGAATCTGCACATGGGACCTACTTGGACATTCCAACATGATAATGATCCAAAACACAAGGCCAACTCGACCTGTCATTGGCTACAACAGAATAAAGTGAAGGTTCAGGAGTGGCCGTCTCAGTCTCCTGACCTCAATAGCATTGAGAATTTCCAGTAACTGGAGGCTTTTTGCCAAGAGGAATGGGCAACGTTACCATCTGAGAAGATAAAGAGCCTTCCAAAGACTTTCGAACATTCGCCATGATGTTTTTGGGTTATTCATATTCTCTGAAAAATGTCCAAGAAATCATAAATTCTGAATACACACACACACTTTTTTTGGTTTGCTCATGATAGGTTGGTGGCGGAAGTATATACTACAAATTCTTCAATGTACCTTTACTATCTTTTTTAGGGTGCGTGTTTGAAAAAAAACAAATAAATAAAAATATAATTTTTTTTATTTCATTTACTTTTATAGCGCCGTCAATTTACGCGGTGCTTTACACATATATTGTACATTCACATCAGTCCCTGCTCTCAGGTAGCTTACAATCTAAGGTCCCTAACTTATATTCACACATACTAGGGCCAATTTAGACAGGGTCCAATTAACCTACCAGCATGTCTTTGGCGTGTGGGTGGAAACAGGAGCACCCGGAGGAAAAAAAAAAAAAAAAAAAGCTGATAGAGTATTTATCTGTGATATACTTTACATTGGAGTATAGCGGCACAGCATCAAACATATTACCTTTACTGAATCTGCAGAACAAATATATCCTGAAATAAAAATTCCAAATAATTCATAAAAAATCCCTAAATCCAATCAAATCAGTGCCTAAAATTTTTGTACAAAAAAAGTCCAAACTCTTTAATTTGACACGAAGTGAAAAAAATATATAGCGCAAAAATATAGAAGAAATAGTAAAAATATCACCCAATGTTTTTCACCGCAAAAAAAAAAAAACACACATCTCACCTCCCCCAAAATATGGTTTTGTTATGCAGATTGATTTATTTTGCTCATTTATACACATTTTTGCGTTCATGGTGACCGCAGCTTAATTTTTTTACACTTTTGTGCAATGGATTAATCTATTTCCAGCTACTGTATTGCTATTATTATTATCAGTATTATATAGCATCAAACAACCATCCCATCCCCCAAGCGCCACCCCCCAAAGGGTCAACCCCCCACACTGTTTGCCGGTCGGTCACTTAGCCCATCACGGCGGGCAGCCTGGTGCAGCGACTCGGCTCAGAGTCCTCTCCTCCATGGCGGCTTCTAGGTCCTCCCCTTCTCCTAGGCATCCAATAGGATCGCTTGTCCTTTCAGCCAATGGGGTGACAGATGTCAAAACCCGCTTCCTGATTGGCTGGAAGGGGGATCAGTGTTACAACAGTGAATATTAATTCGCTGTTGTAACACACCCAAGTGGGCAGAGTGCAATCTCTGCGCCCCGAGCCCACCCTATATTAGAGCCTCCGGCTCTAATCGGTGCTTCAAAAAAAAAAAAAAAAAGAGAAAAAAAAAAAAGCCGCCCCCCTCAATTGCAATTCATGCACCGGCGTCCTGAAAGGGGGCCGGATGCATGGACAGGGGATGAGGCAATGGAAGGGGGGGGGGGGGAGCGCCTATGCAACCTTAAAGCGGAGGTCCGAGGGCTAAAAAAAAAATTAAAAGTCAGCAGCTACACATACAGTAGCTGCTGACTTTTAAGATTAGGACACTTACCTGTCCTGGAGTCCAGCGATGTCAGCACCCGCCGCCGATCTTCGGATCGGGGGACGGGTGCAGCCGCCTCCATCGCGGGTAAGGGAACCCGGACGTGTAAGCAGTACAGCTTCACGCCGGGCACCTTACTGCGCATGCGCGAGCTCTGCCGCGCTCTGCTACTGGCCAGGCGGCCAGTAGCAGAGCGAGCAGGGAGGAGGGAGCCGGGCTTCTGACGTCAGCGGCCGCGTCCGCCGGCCAGAGCTCCCGGAAGTGTGGAAAAGGACACCTGGTCTAAAGACAGGTGTCCTCTTCCCCCTCCCCCCCGAAAGGTGCCAAATGTGACACCTGAGGGGGGGAGGAATCCAACCAGCGGAAGTTCCACTTTAGGGTGGAACTCCGCTTTAATGGACGGTCCACCCCTGGTTCTTAAGTGGAGGTGGGGTAAACTTGCCTGAATAAGGGAGTTTCCAGGGATCATCTAAAGGCAGGACAGGATAGGGGCTGACCGAACATACTGGGGCAGAGAGTGGCTCTGGAGAAGTCCTGGGAGGTGAGCATGGGAAGAGGTAACAAGGGAGTGGTCTTGGGAGGAGCAAAAAGGAAGATTTGGGCGAGATCTGTAAATGAGGTTGGTGATGTAGCTGGGGGCGATGTATGTAACCCATGCTACTAGGTGTCATGAACCTGAGCTGTCACAAAGATTTGCAGATAAAGGAAAAACCTTGCAGGTTGCACAAGTAAAACCAAAAATAATGGCTATAGTAGAGGCTTAGAGCACACTGCGACCCCCATAATACTATTCCTTTTCCTACTCTTTTCACGCAATTTAAAGTAAATTCAGTAGCATGACCATTCTTCCATGGCTTATTCTGCCCCACCCATCCACAGTGATGACTATAGTAGTATAAAAATCGTCATAAAAAAGTAGCCGTACTCAAAACAAATTATTTTAGTAGACTAGAGCTGGTACATGAATTTGCATGTACAGTCTGCAAAACAAGCACTCAGCTGTAAGTAGCGATAGCAAATACATGTGACAATTCAGATAAACTCGAGAAAGAAATAAAAGCAAGAAGCGCAGTGCACTAATAATACAAATCACACCGTGATAGAGCGGACACTGGGGGTTATTTACTAAAACTGGAGAGTGCAAAATCTGATGCAACTCTGCATAGAAACCAATCAGCTTCCAGGTTTTATTGCCAAAGCTTAATTGAACAAGCTGAAGTTAGAAGCTGATTGGTTACCATGCACAGCTGTACCAGATTCTTTGTGCTCCAGTTTTAGTAGATCTCTCCCACTGGCCACTGCCCGCACAGTAATGCTGTGTTTTACCAACATGCTAGTGTGACCCTAAACTTACTGATTTCTGTGTAGGGACACCTTTGCTCCTCACATGACACTCAACAAAGCTAAAGTGACAGCTGCTCAGATCAAATGATAACTAGCACATGGGAAGAGAAATACATAGAACGATACAAAAATGTCACAGCACAATCTCAAGTTGGCACAAAACACTAATTTTGTGCTATTGTATTGTTCTCATTTATTTCTAAAGCCCCTAAAACTGTTGTACGACAGCCTGTCGTGCGGTAATCCGACCGTTAGTACGCTCCATTCGACAGCCGATTTTGAATGATCGTCCAACAGAAGTTGTATGAGCAGACTATTGTCTGCCGACAAGGCGTCATATTTTCGGCTCGTGTGTACAAAAGTTGGAAGTGCAAACACGCATGCTTGGAATCCAGGAAGTATTCGGGCGTGTAAACCTGCATTCGTAATTCACAATTCACATTCACCTGAACTTCATTATAGACTCGTAACCCATCACTACGTTTGGCTGTCGAACGATAATTTGACTACCGTCAGTACACTAGATCACAGAGAGCCGATTTTGAGAAAAGTTGGATGTGCGGTCGTACAACAATCGCATCATGTGTACGAGGCTTTGCTTTTTATTTTTATTTTACATGACGAGGAGTCTTTTGCATGCCGCACCTGTCGATCCAAGGCGGCATTTCGACTCACTGACATGTAATGCATCAATGCCATCAACCTTTTATTCCCATTTCGTTAAGCACCGATTGACAGTTTTTTCCTTCACTTGTTTTTCGGTTGAACTAGCAGCTTATGAAGCATAAGTACTTATTGCTACACCCGATCCCCACCTCCATGAATAAGGCCAACTAAGCAAAGAGCCAATTTCTTTCAAACTCACTCCATTGCCCCATCAATGCGAAAATCCCTCCTGCCGAGCCATTGACTTCTCCCAGCAGGAGAGGCGGGGGAAGCTATCCCTGCTGGGAGAAGACAGTAAATCATTGCTATCAGCTATACAATATGAGCCACTAGTGATAATCACAAGAGAATCCGGTAGGCTGGTTGTACCCAAGTTGATCGGTCAACTTGGTACATTCAGGCTGCCCATGAACAGTTCGAATCTCGAACTGTGTATGGCTGGCCTAAGCACTGTGGGCAGAACAAAACACATTAGAAGCATGGACTGGATAGAGCCGAGCTGAAGCATCTTTTTGGCTCATACCCCAGTAAACCATTTGTTAAAGGGAAATAGACTGTAAAGCCTTCATAACCGGTTTCCTACTGGGCATGCGCAAGTCAAGCTGTGCTTTCTGAATGGTCCCGCCATCTTCTGGGACACAAACACACATATCCCAGATGGCAACAGGGAAAGGAGGGGCTGGAAATGACGCAGATCGCCGCGTGGAGATCTTACCGGAAAGGTTTTGTCAGGTACCTGCTCTCCCTGCCCCACAAAAAGTACCTAATGTAGAAGATAGGTAGATAGGATACGATACACACACACGTGAAAATGATTTGATCCCCTGCAGATTTTGTAAGTTTGCCCACTTACAAGATATGAAGGGTCTAGAATGTTTTATCATAGGTGGGTTTTGAATGATTGAGACAGAATATCAACCAAAAATCCAGAACAAAAAAACACAATACAAATATTATAAATTGAGCTGCAGTTCAGTGAGTAAAATAAGTAGCATTTGATCCCCAAGTACAACATGACTTATTACTTGGTGGAGAAACCCTTGTTGGCAAGCACAGAGGTCAGACGTTTCTTGTAGTTGGTGACCAGGCTTGCACACATCTCAGGAGGGATTTTGGTTCACTCTTCTTTACAGATCTTCTCTAAATCTTTAAGGTTTCTTGGCTGTCTCTTGGCAACTCAAAGTTTTAGCTCCCTCCTTAAATTTTCTATAGGATTAAAGGTCTTCTTCTTGAGCCACTCCTTTGTTGACCTGGCAGTAGGTTTTGGGTCATTGTTATGCTGGAAAACACATCCACAACCCTTTTTCAGTGTTCTGGCTGAAAGAAAAAGGTCCTCATCCAAGATTTTACAATACATGGCTCATCCATTGGCCTTTCAATGTGGCAAGGTTGGCCTGTACTGTACTTTTAGCAGAGACACTGCCCCAAAGCATAATGTTTCCACCCCCATGCTTGACTGTAGGGATGGTGTTCTTAGGGTCATAGACAGCATTTTTCTTCTTCCAAACACAGCGAGATGAGTTAATGCTAAAGAGCTCAATTTTGGTCTCATCTGACAACAGCACTTTCTCCAAACCCTTCTCTGAATCATTTAGATGTTAATTGGCAAACTTCAGATGGGCCTGTACATGTGCCTTCTTGAGGAGAGGGACCTTGCGGGTCCTGCAAGATTTCAATCCATAACAGTGTATTGTGTTACCAATGGTTTGATTGGTGACTGTGGTCCCAACTGTCTTGAGATCATTCAAGAGTTCCTCCTGTGTAGTTCTGGGCTGATCCCTCACTTTTCCCATAATCATCCTAACCTCATGAGGCAAAATCTTGCATGGATCTCCAGACCGAGGGCGATTGATGGTTGTTTTGTATTTCTTCCATTTGCGAATAATTGCTCCAACAGTTGTCTCCTTCTCACCAAGCTTCTTGTTGATGGTCTTGTAGCCCATTCCAGCCTTGTGTAGGTCTACAATCTTGCCCCTGACGTTCTTTGACAGCTCTTTGGTCTTGCCCATGATGGTGAGGTTTGAATGAAAGGAAGAGATTATGTGGACAGGTGTCTTTTATACATATAAACAAGTTGTCATTAGGAGCACTTTCTTAAAATTGACAGGACTAATCTGTGTACCGCATGAGCACCTGCTGTAGCCAGTTTGTGGAAGCCAGAATTATTGTTGGTTGGTAGGGGATCAAATACTTATTTTACTCACCGAGCTGCAACTCAATTCATAACATTTGTGGCGTGTTTTTTTTCTGGATCGATTTTTTGGTCCATATTCTGTCTCTATCATTGAAAATACACCTATGATAAAAAATTATATAGATCCTTCATTTCTTTGTAAGGGGGCAAACTTACAAAATCTGCAGAGGATCAAATAATTATTTTCCCCCACTGTATCTATCTAAACACACAGTCACTATATTACCAAGATTATTGGGGTGCCTGCCTTTACACGCACATGAACTTTAATAGCTTTGAGTCTTCAGTCTATAACAGCTTCAACTCTTCTGGGAAGGTTGTCCACAAGGTTTAGGAGTGTGTCTATGGGAATGTTTGACCATTCTTCTCAGAAGCGCATTGGTGAGGTCAGGCACTCATGTTGGATGAGAAAGCCGGCTCGCAGTCTCCATTATAATTCATGCAAAAGGTGTTCTATCAGGTTAAGGTCAGGACTCTGTGCAGGCCAGTCAAGTTCCTCCATCCCAAACTCGCTCATCCATGTCTTTATGGACCTTGCTTTGTGCACTGGTCCAAATCATTTGGTGGAGGGGGGATTATGGTGTGGGGCTGTTTTTCAGGGGTTGGGCTTGGCCTCTTGAAGGGAACTCTTAAGGCCCGTACCCACGGTATGGATTATCGGCCAACAAAAGTTCATCCGATGGCTTGTTGGCCGATTATTCGATCGTTAGTACGCACGATTCTACAGCCGATTTCGTCCAACAGAAGTTTGCTGACAAGACTAGAAAACTTTTGTTGGCCAACAAGGCATTGGCCGATTGTTGGCACGGGTGTACAGAAGTTGGCCCAACCAAAAGTTGGAAGTGCAAACATGCATGCCCGGAATCCAGGAAGTGTTCGGTCGTGTAAACCTGCATCCGTAATTCACAAATCACATTCACCTGAACTTCCTCATGTTACAATTGTAACACGTCACTACGTTCGGCTTTGTTGGCCGATTACTTGACTACCGTCAGTACGCTAGACACAACCGCCAATTTAGACAAAAGTTGGACGTTCGGTTGGCCAACAATCTGCGCATGTGTACGAGGCTTTAAGGTGTCAGCATACCAAGACATTTTAGATAATTTCATGCTCCCACCCTTGTGGGAACAGTTTGGGGATGGCGCCCAACTGTTCCACCAGTGCACAAAGCAAGGTCCATGAAGACATGGATGAGAGAGTTTGGGGTGGAGGGACTTGACTGGCCTGCACAGAATCCTGACCTTAACCCGATAGAACACCTTTGGGATGAATTACAGTGGAGACTGCGAGCCAGGCCTTTTCGTCCACATCAGTGCCTGACGTCACAAATGTGCTTCTGGAAGAATGGTCAGACTTTCCCACAGACACTTCTAAACCTTGTGGATAGCCTTTCCAGAAGAGTTGAAGCTGCTAAGGGTGGGCCAACTCAATATTGAACCCTACAGAAGTTCATGTGCGTGTAAAAGCAGGTGTCCCAATACTTTTGACATTATATATATATATATATATATGACAGGGGTTATATCCCTCCTTTACTCTATCAAAAAATGAAAAAAAAATGTCTATAGTCCTACTTTAAAGCTAGTATAAGGCAACTGGAATGTTATCAGCCATACACCCAGATGTTAATCTGTTTGCAAATACCATCCCAAGTATGGTAATATGGACATTGGATGGTCTTATGCATATAATTCTTGTAGCAAGTGAGAAAAAAAAAAAAATTAAAAAAAGAAGTTAGAGGAAAGAGATTCCCAAGAATGGATCCAGGGGCGTAACGATAGGGGTTGCAGGGGTTGCAATTGCAACCGGGCCCCATGGTCCAGGGGGCCCGTGTGCCTCCTTTGTACACCTGGATAGGAGGGATGGCGGGGTGGCATTTAGAGGCCCCAATCTCCTCCATTTTCCTCTATCCAGTTTAGCTGTCTTCTGCTGTTCCCAGGGTCCCTGGGTGCTTCCCTGGTGCCCCCTATAGAGCTGCTGTCTCCCCCCCTCCTCTCTCCTGCCAGCTGCTGTAGAAGGTGTGTCATGATGGAGAGATGGGAACGGGTTGGTAAATTTATAATTTGCCTGCTCCTTCCTTTTCTGAATGGACAGAGTCAGTGATTGGTACCAATTGGTTCATTCATAACTTAAGCATAGTAAACTGTTTTTTCTATACTTCTGTTTCTGAATAAATGGGAGGCCCGGTGCACAGCTATTCATGTCCATTCATTCTGTGCAGCTGAGGCTACACAGATAGAAAATGAGGGCTGAGGTTTGTTTAGACCCCTGATATCTCATCAAAGCCCCCCAACAGAAAATAAATTGGAAAAGAAATAAAATGAAATGGTAAAAAAAATTATAAAATTAAAATAAAAATTAAAAACTACTGACACCAGTGAGGGAACTATCAGGATTGCAAAGGTTGCAATTGTGACCGGGCCCTGGCATTTCACCACCATGGGGAGGCCTGAAGATGGCAGAAAGAGGGCCCGCTGCAGAACTTGTGAAAGGGCCCCGCTGCGGGACAGTAATAAAGGGACCCACGATGGGAGTAAAGGGCCCCAGAATCAGTGGGAAGAGGGAAGGGTCCTGGCCAGGGGTCAGGGGGGCCCTTCATAATTTCTTGCACCGGGGCCCTGAAGGTTCTAGTTACGCCTCTGAATGGATCTGATCTGTTTCCAACATAAAACACTGCAACATGCAGACCACTTGATAGTATGCACAGATTAGAATTAGAACAAATCACTAACACAGTTCAAATGTACAAGATGTGAAAGAGTTACCCGGCCGACACCGCTCCCTGCTTGAGGCGTCCTTCACCTTCACCCATGGACAGTTTTGGTTCATAGAGGGGGGTGGCTAGGGGTTTACACCGTGACCTCTCCCCTCCTCCGTCTGTTCACCTTGAAGGGAAAAACCCACCTCGGGACGAAATTCTAAACATGACGCGGTTCGATGATAGAACATGTAAACTTGACACAATCACTAAACAAGATTAAGATTAGACACGTATGATAGTTCACCAGACGTACAACGTCACAAAATACAACCTTTGTCTAGTCTAGGTAA
>BLSH010017146.1:365566-395005 GCA_018402905.1 Glandirana rugosa | reverse complement strand
AATCGCAAATCAGCGTTTATTGATTGGTTTGCGCAACAGTGGTCGCGTTTACGGATGATGAGAATTCATTTTTGGGGTTTTTATTTTTTTTTTAAATTTTTACTAGTAATGGCGGCGATCTGCGATTTTTTGTGGTACTGCGATATTTCAGCGGACATGTCGGAACGTTTTGACACTTTTTTGGGACCATTGGCATTTATACAGCGATCAGTGCTTTAAAAATGCACTGATTACTGTGTAAATGCCATTGGCAGTGAAGGGGTTAACCTGCAGGGGGCGCTCTAAGGGTTAACTATGTTCCCTGGGCGTGTTCTAACTGTAGGGGGACTGCCCTAACAGGAGAAGGGAAGTGGTCACAGCCTTCACGTACAGGAAGGCTGTGATCACAGCCCTTCCCCCTCACACAGAGCGGAGGTCCGTGTTTACTTACACGGACCACCGTTCCTTCACTCCGGGGGGGGACATCGCGGGTAGCCGGCGGCAATCGAAGCCGCCGCACCCGCTCCCTGGCCCCCCCCCCGAACACACGCGCTCACTAGGCTCTGTATCGCGGCCGCCGTCGTATGACGGTGTTTCGCGTTACAGAGCCACTCTGTCGCCGTCACTTGCCGATCAGCCGTCGGCAAGTGGTTAAAGATTAATGACACTCAAACACGGTGCGCTTTGCCACTATTTCAGTGCGATTTGGGATCGTGTGCAGTCTCTGCAATTCTGCCCGTGATCCCTAAACACCAGATGTGAATGGGGCTTCACTGAGGAAGCCAACAGGCTCAAAGGGGCACACTGACAGATGTCTCTGTGGAAAGCTGCAAAAACTGGGAGGGGAGCCCGAAGAGCTGATTGGTACAGCATGGAGGCTCGGATCTAGTGGGAGAGTGTTGCAATTGCAGCGTGACCCTATTGAACTCAATAGGCGAGTTTGACAAGTGATACTGCTTGTCAAACTCTGCATCCCAAGTCAAAAATGCAATGGCATTTGTACAGCCCCATCTGGCTGTTATTTTACAGTTCAGGTGGGCGCTAAGGCTCTTCCTTTCACACTTGTGCGACTTGGATTTGACTTGTGAGACCCAAAGTCATAGGACATGTGAAATGCCATGTATCTCTATGAGTCGTTCCAATTGACCAGTAGCGACTCTTCCAATAGGGGCGCCCAGCCCCTAATCTACATGCCGGGCGCCAGACACATGGATTTCAATGTTTTTTTTCAAAGCACACGATTAGAGCCTGAGGCTCTAAATGGCTTTAAAAAAGGGTGGGCTCAGGGCGCAGAGAACTTCGCCCTGAGCCCACCCAGTTGTGTCACATTAGCAAATTAATATTCCCTAATGTCTTCCTGCTTCTCCTCCCGGCCAATCAGGAAGCGGGTTCTGAGACCCGTTTGGCCAGGGAGTCTTAGGACTCCCAGCCAATCGGGTCTCAGGACCCACTTCCTGTTCAACTGGGGAAGGGAAGCAATGCTTTCCTGGCTCCGTAGAGCTTGCACTGGGCACCGTCCTCCTAGCAGAGTCTGTAGCTCCAATAAACGAATTCTCCCAGTCAGAAGCCCAGGCAAGGAGCGGATGGATGCAGAGATTGCCATTGCGGTGAGCAGGAGTGGACGGATGCAGAGATTACCGATGCCGGTGTGAGTACCGAGGCTGGCCTGTGCAGGGGGTGGGGGTGACATTATGTGCGAGTGAGGGTGGCAGGTTTGTTTGCCGCCCCAAGAGCCCCCATCCAAAGTATAGAGCACCAGCTGCCACTGCAATTGACACTACTAAAATCGTTGCGACTTCACAAATGGTTCCTGCACTACTTTGATCCGACTTTGACACAGCTTCAATGCCAGAGAGAGTAAATGAAAGAAATGGATGGTACTGCGCAGCCTATTTCTGTAGGTGTCAATATATAGTGATCTCATACGAGAGAGTAAAAGTCTTATCAAAGTCGAACTCCAAAGTTGCACTGAAAATCGCACAACTTTTGAGTCGGCTAGTGTGAAAGGAGCCTAAAACCACAGCTCAGCAGCCCTTTTTTTTTTTCCACTTCTTGATCGCCCGTCTGAAAGAGACCTATTTCATTAGCAGTTATACCCATTATTCCTAGTGCCAGGTGTTTGTTTTTGATCAATTTACATACTTACGGACTTTCCCAGGTCCAAAATTAACATTGAGCAGAATTAAGGCTCCATTCACACTCCTGCAACTTGTCATGCAACTTCCGATATCAAAGTCACATGAAAAGCTGTTCCCTATGTTTTCCAATGATAACCATTCATATATGTGCGACTTAAAGTTGCAGCAACTTCAAAGTAGTTCATGCACTACTTTGGTCTGACTTTCATGCAAATTGAGGGCCAGAGACTCCAATGTTAACCCTCAAAAGTTGCATGAGGGCCGGTTCACACTGGTCCGACATACGCTCCAACTTCCAGAGCACAAGTCGCATGACATGTCAAAATGAATGGCTCCCTATGAAAGCTGTTTTAAAGTGTTACTATACCCAGGAATATACAAACAATACTGCTGCTATATACCTTTTTTTTCATATGTATATTTCAGTCAGGTGATAAACTGCAAGTAGCCAGGGCTTCCCCAGTTTGCATGTGGGAGGAGATTTCACTCTCTGATGTGATGCAACTTCCTTTGCATCAGTGACCCTTCACCCACAATCCGGCCAGAGCGGATTGGCGCTTTGCTAATGACATGTTCAGTTCACAAATAAACAATCACTGCCTCTATAAAAATACACTGTAGTCTGTATCCATGTGAAACAGAAAGATCAAAAAGAGCATGTGCAATGTTTCCACACTGCCTTCATGGAGTATAGTAGTAATGTGGGCATACAAGATAAAACAGCCTTTTTACACAATACAGAGGTTTAACCCCTTAAAGTGGTTGTCAACCCTTGACAACCACTTTAACATATAGGTAAGCCTATAATAAGGCTTACCTGGAGGTTCCCTGCATATCTCCTAAACCTGCACAGTTTAGGAGATAGACAGTGTACTGTGATGTGCCCATGTCATCGGGCACATGCGCAGTGAAGAAACGGCCTCCGTGCCGTTCCTTCACTGAGATTGTGCCATGATTGTCGGCTCCCGTGCGCATGTGTGGGAGTGACGTCACATGACTCCGGTCAGACACAGAGCCGGAGTCCGCGGCCCCAGAAGAAAGAGGGACAGAAGATGGATGCTTCCTACTTCGGGGACACCGCGGGACTTCCAATGCAGGCAAGTGCCACATAATGGGCTAATATGCACAGTGGTGTAGTGGATAGCACTTTAGCCTAACAGCAAAAGGGTTGCTGGTTCAAATCCTAACCACGACACTACCTACCAGGAGTTTGCATGTTCTCCCTGTGTCTGCGTGGGTTGCCTCCGGGTACTCCGGTTTCCTCCCACACTCCAAAGACATGCTAGTAGGTTAATTAGATCCTGTCTAAATTGGCCCTGGTATATGTATGAATGTGAGTTAGGGACCTTAGATTGTAAGCTCCTTGAGGGTAGGGACTGATGTGAATGTACAATGTATATGTAAAGCACTGCGTAAACTGACAGTGCTATATAAGTATCTGAAGTAAATAAAATATGCAATGCAAACTAGCCCATTATGCTTTTACATTGCAGGTTTTACTTCCTCTTTAAGTTACACAGCAAGTATAACAAGCATGCTATTCTGCATATACAGACAGATTTCACTGTTGTGGGTTTAGTAACACTTTAACTGGTCCTACTTGTGTGGGTCCGACTTTGAAAATGCTTCCTGCATTACTTTGGTCCGACTTGGGCATGATTTTAATGGAAGTCGGGATCTTACTCATCTGACTGGAGGGGGAACCCCACACGAAAGACGAGAAGAAGGGGAAGGAAAGAGGAATATCAATATTTTTTTTGTTGCATGGGGTTTCCCCTGAAGACCCATAGCAGACTCAAAGGCTGCATTCACACCTGAGTGACGCGTTTTTGAATCTTTTGGACGCGCGTTTGCAAACGCTAATACGCGCGACTGACGCTTTTCCATTGATAGAATGGCAATATAAAATGTTCCAGAAACACCGGAATATGCCCAATTCGCGCAACAAAAATACCTCCGGGACTAGTTTGAGCGTTTGGCTTCAGGTGTTTTTGAGTGGAGATGTGAGCCATCTCCACAGGGAATCATTGATTTTTTTTTTTTTTTTCCCCCCTCCACCATTTTGTAACTTCAGGCATATGTAGGGTTGCCACCTCATCCCTTTAAACCTGAACACTTAGGGCCGGTTCACACTGTAGCGAGGCGGAGCGGCGCGATGTGGCGCTCCAGGCGATCTCAAAGCGGCTTGCTAGGAGACTTCTATCATAGAAGTCAATGCAAGCCGCCTGAGATCGCCCTAAAAATAGTGCAGGGACCATTTTTCTAATGCGGAGCGAAGCGATTCGCTCCTATTAGAACGGTCCCATTTGCACAGCATTGAGGCGAATTGTCAGGCGACTCAAGTCGCCTGACAATTCGCCTAGATGTGAACGGGGCGCGAAGTCGCGCCGCTCCGCCCCGCTGCAGTGTGAACCGGCCCTTATGAATTACACAGGTTCTGTGGCTGATTAAAGTGGTAATTAAACTCACTTGGTGCCTTATCTGCATTTAATTAGCCACAGGACCTGTGTAATTCATATATGTTCGGGTTTAAAGGGATGAGGTGGCAACCCTAGGCATATTCAAGCTACAAAACAATGAGGTGTGACTGGGCCCAAAGGGCCTGGTATGGAGCTTGGGAGGGGGGTTCCAAACCATTTAAATATTATACAATATACACACACACACACACACACCAGAAGCAAAGGATTTGTTTTGATTGATCAAAGGACAAGTGGCAATCATCTCAAAGTTGGATCTTGTTCACTGAAGTCAGACATTAAGTCGCAGGGCAAAGTGGGATCAGAAGCCAAAGTCGTATCCAAGTTGCACCCATCCAAAGTTGCACTCTAAAGTCAGTGCAACTTTGGAGTCGTACAAGTGTGAATGGAGCCCAAGTTCAGCCGTCCTCAACAGTCCCAGATTCTCAGGTGCCCCCTTGGAAAATGATTTGCCTACCCCTGATTACTCCAAACACTCCAGGGTTCACCCCTAAAGCCAAGTCCACACGGCTGGGTTGAAAAAAAAAAAAAAAAAAAAACACACACCAACAACTCAGGTCAGAGCCCCTGTACTACAGTGATCTCCCCCCGCTATGCTCTTGTGTTGGGATGGGATGGGATGGGATGGGATGACCGACCCCCCCCCACTGCCAGAACACTCCAGTCTGCGCTCTCAGCCATTGGCTAAGAACGCTGATTTGGAGTCGGTCGGCTGCTGGTTTTCCAGCATGCACGTCCAACAGAACGGCTGCCATACACACGGGTCAAATGTCGGCTGCTTTTTACTGAACCGGCCGATATCCTCCAACATTCGGCCGTGCATACTAAGCTTAATGGACTGCTTTCATTTTATGCATAGAATACACAGTCACAATCCAGTATTTCATACTCATTTGTGCCAGAGAGCTTGCAATCTAAAACAAGTCTACCACAGGACAAAATTTGCTTAAGCTGAAAGACACAATAGAATAAGCTTAGAGAAGAGCTCCAATGAAATGATATAACAAGATGATAGTAAACAACAGGCTAATGACATCATAATGCAGCTCTTTACAAAAACCCATTGACAGATCAAACTGAAGGCATCACTCTGTAGTGTTGCAATCTAAATATTCAGCCGTGATCTGTAAAACAATGTCCAATCCGATCATATAGCAACAGATCAGACAGCTATACCATAGACTGCAACCAAACAGGTCACTGCCTGACAAAACTATTTCCACTCTGTAACAACATTGTCAGATCTAATGTCAACTGATCGGATTTTAAAGCGCCACCGTCCTGGCAATAGCTTTACCATCAGCCAATATTGTCTCCCCCCCTATTAGTAAATAGCATAGGTAAGTCCAAACCAGGACACTTACCTGTAAAAGGTGAAGCAGAATTTATTGATTTCCCTGGTCCTGATTATTCAAGTTGTGCTCACACTCACCTCACTCATGTTCAGTAGGGAAGCAGTAACCAGACACCCAGCTGTTACAGATTGGATGGAAACCTTGTTAAGATCATGTCCCCCTCCCCTTCTCCAATCCCCCAACCCATCCATGGCTCAAGTCCTCCCCTCTTCCCATTGCTGTAGGCACCTCATTCTGTGTCATGTTTAGAATTTTTGCTATTTAACCCTTCGCAGCTCGTGAAAAGTTGTTTGTTGGAATGCTATAGAAGTATAATGCTGCAGGACTGTCTTGGAAGCTCTTTGAGCCATAACCTGAAAGCAAAGAAGCTGACTTCCATATGTAATACAAGCACCTCCTTACCTCCTTTTTTTTTTTTTTTTATCAATACATTTTTATTGAAAGTTTTCAGACACGTCCATTTTTAAAGTGGTTGTAAAGTCTCACCAAAAAAACAAAACAAAACAAACCCTTGCAAAATAAAGGATATGTAAACATTTGTTTTTTGTTTAACCCCTTCCTTACCGGGCACTTAAACCCCCCTCCTGCCCAGACCAATTTTTGGCTTTCAGCGCTGTCGCATTTTGAATGACAATTGTGCGGTCATGCGACGTTGCACCCAAATAAAATTTGCGTCCTTTTTTTCCCACAAATAGAGCTTTCTTTTGGTGGTATTTGATCCCCTCTGCGTCATTTCTGATCGCCGCTATAAACAAGAAATGAGCGACAATTTTGCAAAAAAGAACAATATTTTTTACTTTTTGCTAAAGTACAAATCCATTAAAAAAATTATTCATCAGTTTTGGCCGATTTATATTCTTCTACATATTTTTGGTAAAAAAAAAAAAAAAATCGCAATCGGCGTATATTGATTGGTTTGCGCAAAAGTTATCGCGTCTGCAAACTGGGAATTGATTTATGGCGTTTTTATTATTTTTTTTTTACTAGTAATGGCGGCGATCTGCGATTTTTATCAGGACTGCGATATTGGGGGGGACATGTCGGACATTTTTGACACTTTTTTGGGACCAATGACATTTATACAGCGATCAGAAATTTAAATGTCCACTGATTACTGTGTAAATGTCATTGGCAGTGAAGGGGTTAACCAGCAGGGGGCAGTGAAGGGGTTAATAAATGTTCCCTGGGTGTGTTCTAACTGTGGGGGGGCGGGGCTGGCCGGGACATAACAGATCTAACTGATCCCAGTGACAGGGATCAGTAGATCTGCTTGTCCCCTGTCACAGAACGGGGAACCGCCGTGTTTACAACGGCGGTTCCCCGTTCTGAGGCTCCTAAATGTGATCGGCGGGTCTCGATGTCCGCCCGACTCGCGGGCACGCTCGCGCCGCCGCTACCGCCAGGGGGCGCACTGGGGCATGCGCAGTGGAGAACGTCCATGGACGTCCTCCCGGCATTTCAGATCCGTGCTGGAGCCGTATTTTGGCAATAGCGCGGATCTGAAGTGGTTAAAAAACAAACATGTTATACTTACTTCCTCTGTGCAGCGGTTTTACACAGAGTGGCCCCGATCCTCCTCTTCTGGGGTCCCTCAGTGGTGCTCCTGGCTCCTCCTTGTCTTGAGTGCCCCGTTGGAGATCCGCTCTCCCTTGGGGCACCCGTGCACGTGCGGGCGCGCTCCCGTGTCCTGCTGCTGCGCCCATTGACACAGCCAGCAGGACTCGGCTCCGCGCCCCGGCTCCCGTGTCATTGGTTTTGATTGACAGCAGCGGGAGCCAATGGTTGTGCTGCTATCAATCTATCCGATGAAGACCCGAGATACCGGCTGGAGCGGGTGTGCTCGTCCCCGGCGCTGGAACGATCAGGTTCAGGTAAGTAAAAGGGGAGCTCTGCATTGAGGTAAAAACCACGAGGGTTTACAACCCCTTTAAGGGCATAATGTGCACTGCATACTAGTGCATTATGAAAGATTTAGGCTAGCCATACATTACACAATTTTCTTGTACAGTTTTCCTCTCGATTAACCAAAACTAGGGTAGCACTGATACGAAGCATTTGCACTCATACTCGTGCAAATGCTCCAATACCTGAAACCGATACCTTTGCGGGGCGATTTGAGCCCATACAAAATGAATGGGCTCAAATCGCATTGCAAAGAATTGCATGCGATTTGAACAGGAATGTGGTGCAATTCCTATCTGAATCGCATGTGTATTTCCCCCACCACTCCTTTGTGAACCCAGGCTTGTTATAGTGACTTCAGCCTGGGTTCACACAGCATGCAATACAGACCGGAATCGCACCGTATTCCTGTTCAAATCACATGCAATTTTTTGCAGCGCGATACAAGCCCATTTATTTTGTATGGGCTCAAATTGCATCGCAAAGGTATCAATACTCAGTATCAGTGAGTACTTGACCAAAAGTATTGGTACTCCCCGGTAAGGATGGGCTCGGTGCGTGTTCGCAAGTGCATGTGCCCAAGCCCGCCGGAAAGTGAACCCTTCACTGCGCTAATAAGAGACAGTAAGACATTTCCCGATCGATGCAGCCGCGCATTGGGAAAATGTCTCACTGCCTGTGATTGGCGCAGTGCAGGGTTCCCTTCCCATCGGGCTCAGGCACGTGCACTTGCGAACGCGCCTGAGCCCATCCTTACTCCCCGGTAAAAAAATGTATCAGTGCAACCCTAACCAAAAGCATATAATATGAGATCAAACCTAAACACATTTAATTTGTACGCAATCAGGCAGCCCCCTGCACTACATAGTTTAAGGTAAATCTAAAGGAAATTGAATAAAAAAAAAATTGTATAATATATGGCCAGCTTTACCTGTAAAAGGGATCCCTCCAGCAGCATGCTGTCAATGCTCCCGAGCCACTGTTGTATGCATCCAGAAGACACATAGAGCCACTGCTCCCCCCCCTGCCCCGCCGCCGCTCTCTCCTCATTGGCTCACTGGCTGTGATTAACAGCAGTGGGAGCCAATTGGCTCCTGCTGCGGTCTTTGCCAATGAGGAATGAGAGTACTGGGACAGCCAAGGCTATCATGAACATCGTTGGATCAGAGGGGGCTCAGGTGGGGATTGGGGTCTAGACACAGGGCTTGACAGAAGCTTTTTTTACTACTTTAGAATGTATTTTTTATTTTAATTCATAGAACAAATATTACAAACCCTTTTTATGGTATATTCAAATTGTAAGAAAATCCCAAATTTTGGGTTGACATCAAAATAGTAATAGAGGGCAATCTTCAAATGGGGACACTAGTTGTAGTGACACACCAGGATTCCCTTACGTTAGAAGATTTCCTCTCACTTCCTGTTAAGGCTATGGGACAGGAAGTGAAGGTAAATCTTCCCAATGGGACACAGGTAGCAAAAAAAAAAACCTAAGAGGGTTTAACCTCCCTTTTTTATCCAAAAAAAAAAAAAAAAGTTTTTGTTGAGTTACACTTTAACATACCAAAAGGAAGCATCATTCTCATCTCTTGGTTTGCCAGGAAAATGTTACCTACTTCATACCTAGTTGATTTCTCTTAGTGGACTGTCTATGGTTGTCTTCTCTCGGAGATCCGTCAGCCAGGGCCCGGGATTCTGCTGCAGTCACACAGTAGACAGCGACTGTTTCCAGATCTGATCGAATTCAGATGATCAGCTTATGGATACCTTTAGGGCAGCTAAGCAAAATATAAAGATATCATTAAGGGCTTACTTATATCTACTGTATGCATGTGCATCAGGGTTGCCAACCGTCAGTAAATTTACTGACAGTCTGTAAAAATCAGTGATTTTTACAGCTGTCAGTAAATGTCCATTAGAGAAATGTAATGTCAGTGAGAATCAGTCCTTTTTTCAGGCAGGTTAGTGTTGGCTTGGCAAGTATAAGAAAGAAGCCCTTGACGACCTGATGCAGCACCAGCAGCCACTTATCCAGGCGGAGTTTGGAGCCAGTTGGGATTGTATTTAATTAGAAGCAGGCTGGAGCTGGCAGTGGAAGGAGCAGGTGGCTGCATATGCCGCTCTCAACTGTGCTCCGCCTGCCGCCTCTCTGCATAGATAAGTATCTGGAAGCTGGTGCTTGTAAACGGTGGCAACAGCTCCTGAAGCCTGTGCCCACGGCCCCACGTGCCCCCCAACTATACTACTCTCTCCTTTTAAATAACATATCCTGCTCTTCTGTAGCCAAGGAGGGGGATTTAGGAGTGGGACTAGAGCACTGTACTGGGGGAGGTGGCAATTTGGGGGAATATGGAGCATCCCTCAACTTGGTACTCTGTATGCAGCACACCCCTGAACCCTGCACTCTGTATGCAGTGCACCCCTAAACTAGGGTTGCCACATCATCCCTTTAATCCAGGACACACATTAATTTCACAGGTTCTGTGGCTGATTAAGGAGGTAATTAAACTCACTTGGTGTCTAATTAGCCTCAGAACCTGTGTAATTCATATGCGTCCTGGATTAAAAGGATGATGTGGCAACCCTACCCTAAACCCTGCACTCTGTATGCAGTGCACCCCTAAACCCTGCACTCTGTATGCAGCGCACCTCTGAACCCTGCACTCTGTATGCAATGCACCCCTGAACCCTGCACTCTGTATGCAGTGGACCCCTGAACTCTGTACGGAGCGCACCCCTGAACCCTGCACTCTGTATGCAGTGCACCCCTGAACCATGCACTCTGTATGCAGCGCACCCCTGAACCCTGCACTCTGTATGCAGCACACCTCTGAACCCTGCACTCTGTATGCAATGCACCCCTGAACCCTGCACTCTGTATGGAGCATACCCCTGAATCCTGCACTTTGTATGCAGTGCACCCCTGAACTCTGTACAGAGCATACCCCTGGACCCTGCACTCTGTATGCAGTGCACCCCTGAACCCTGCATTCTGTATGCAGCACACACCTGAACCCTGCACTCTGTATGCAGTGGACCCCTGAACTCTGTACAGAGCGTACCTCTGAACCCTGCACTCTGTATGCAGTGCACCCCTGAACCCTGCACTCTGTATGCAGTGCACCCCTGAACCCTGCATTCTGTATGCAGCACACCCCTGAACCCTGTCAGTAAAATAAAAAAAAACAACACAAACCCTGCTCTGTCAGTAAATTTTCCATGTTCTGTCAGAAAAAAAAGTTGCGAAAGGTTGGCAACCCTGATGTGCATGCCTTTGATGCATCAACATGCAATGTAGTATAGAATTTTTTTTCTTAATCATACTTACCTAGGTGAATGCAGCATCACTCCAATGCTGCATCTGTCCCCCGCCAGCTCAAAGGCTGAGAACTGAGCGATCAAACACCGGTTCTCAGTGCTCACTGAGCAGAGAGTTGGTGATGTCAGTCACCGCTCTCTGTTCTGCCCCCCCCACACACACTCACTGGAGCGCTGGGCTGTGGAGGGGGCGGGATCAGCTGGCTTAGCTTCTCAGTGGCTGGCTGAGAGGCTGAGCCGGGTGTTGGTCCAGGCATGTGGGCAGATCCTGACCATATGGTCATGATCTTTCCCGAGTCTGGACCGTCTCTGTGATGTCAGCCGACAGCGGGCCTCAGCCTGCTATCTGCTGAAAATGGGTCACAGGAGTGCACGAAGATCTGCACTCCTGTGATCCACAGGAGAAGTACAGCCAAACAAGCTTTATGTAGACACATGAGATAACTGCTCCAGGTGAAATCCAGTCAGCTGTAAGTGAATCGGCATTGAGTGGGGTGCACGCCCTGTCACTGCTGCAGACACAGCCAAACAAGCTTTGTTGAGTTCCACAAAAGGAAGCACCATTCTCATCTCTTGGGAATAATAGTGGTTTGCCAGAAAAATGTTACTTACCTCATACCTAGTTGATTTCTGTTATTGGAATGTCTCTGGCTGTCTTCTCTTTGAGATCCGTCAGCCAGGATGATTCTGCAGCAGTCACACAGTGGGCAGCAACTGTTTCCAGATCTGAATGGATTCAGATGATCAGCTTATGGATACCTTTAGGGCAGCTAAGCAAAATATAAACATAGAAAGATATCATTAAAGGCTTATTTATACCTATGCATGCCTTGATGCATCAACGTGCTGTATAGTAAGCTGACCAGATTTTTAAAATGAAATCCGGGGACATATTTTTTTTTACTAGTAATTGTGGCAATCAGCGACTTATAGTGGGACTGCGATATTGCAGCGGACAAATCAGACACCAAGTGACACTTTTGACACTTTGTGGGAACCAGTGACACTAATACAGTGATCAGTTTAAAAAATATGCACTGTCACTGTACTAATGACTCCGGATGGGAAGGGGTTATCAGGGGCGATGAAAGGGTTAAATGTGTTCCTAACCAGTGCTTTCTCACTGTGGGGGAGGTGCTTTTACTAAGGGAAGGCATAGATCCCTGTCCCTGCTTTGCAGGAACACAGGATCAATGTCTTCCATACTGAAAAAATGGTGATCTGCTTTGTTTACACAGGCAGACCGCTGTTCTGCCTGTGTACAGAACGATCGTCAGGTACCGACAGACATCGAGTCCGCCAGACCCACTGATCAGCTCTGATACCCAGAAATGCAGGATCACATATATATATATATATATACACATGATCCTGCACAGTACAACCGTCCTGTAGCAGTAACTCTGCTATGGAGCAGTCAACAACTGGTTAAGATCAGCATTATGATAAGACACAGGCAGCAGGCACTCTACCATGGCTCAGGCTGGCTGTCACAATGTGTCACATGATATGGCTGCTGGGTGCTGATACTTCTGAACAATAAGTTAACAAAATCAGCACCCAGCAGCCATGTCATGTGACACTGTGACAGCCAGCCTGAGCCATGATAGAGTGCCTGCTGCCTGTGAGCTATGATACCACCCATTATGCCAGAGAGACACACACAGTGCAATGTAGTCTATTCACAGACACCCCCAAAGCACACCGGTGTTGAAGCCTTGAAGGCACTGGCAGCCCCACGATCGGATCCGCTTCCCCTCTGTTCCTGCTGCTGGACACTGTCAGCTGAGTTCAGTGGCCCCTGTTCAAATCTAATCCGGGGACAGACTTGGTCCGGGGACAATCCCCTCAATCTGGGGACTGTCCCCTGAAACCGGGGACGTCTGGTCATCCTAGTGTAGTACCAGGCTGCATTAATTTCCTGTTGTCCTAAACACGTGCCAACCCAACAAGGCATACCTCACTGAGTTGTAAACATGTTACAATCACTCCTTTTGAAACCACAGCAAGTGCATATGTGCACTAAGGCCACTTTCACACTGCAACGAGCGTCGATTTACCAGCGCCGCTATTGAGACGGGAGCGGGGCGCTTTTAACCCCCCCAAGGGGGTTTAATAAGGGGTTAAAAGCGCCAGTGTAGCGCCGCTGCTGAAGCACCTGCCCATTTATTCAAACGGCCAGGGCGGAGTAGGAGCGGTGTATACATCGCTCCTACACCGCCCCAAAGGTGCTGCTTGCAGGAGTTCTGTGAATGTCCCGCAAGCGCACCGCCCCAGTGTGAAGAGTCACACTGAGAAGAATGGGCAGAAGATTTGAGGCGGTTTTCAGGCATTGTTTAGAGCAGTGGTTCTCAACTCCTGTCCTCGGGACCCACCAACAGGCCAGATTTTAAGTATTACCTTGGGGAGATGCAGACTAGAATACTGCAATTACTGAGCAACAAATGATATCACCTGTTATGTATTTCAGTTATCTTGCAAACCTGGCCTGTTAGTAGGGTTGCCACCTTTTCTTCAAGTCAAACCCGAACACTTTAGTGGTGCACAGCTATTTTTTTTTATAATATAAATTACACATATATATATTGCAATTAACCACTTCAGCCCCGGAAGGATTTCCAGCTTTAGGACCGGAGCCCTTTTTGCGATTCGGCACTGCGTCGCTTTAACTGAAAATTGCGCGGTCGTGCGGCGTTGTACCCAAACGAAATTTGCGTCCTTTTTTCCCCACAAATAGAGCCTTCTTTTGGTGGTATTTGATCACCGCTGCGTCATTTCTGATCACCGCTATAAACAAAAGAAGAGTGACAATTTTGCAAAAAAACCCACATTTCTTACTTTTTGCTAGAATACAAATCCAAAAAAATATATAAAAAAACATTTTTTTCACTGTTTTTGGCCGATTTATATTCTTCCTCATATTTGCGATAAAAAAAATCACAATCGGCGTTTATTGATTGGTTTGCGCAAAAGTGGTCGCGTTTACGGATGATGAGAATTAATTTCTGGGTTTTTTTTTTTTTTAACTAGTAATGGCGGCGATCTGCGATTTTTAGCGGTACTGCGATATTTCAGCGGACATGTCGGACCATTTTGACACTTTTTTGGGACCATTGGCATTTATACAGCGATCAGTGCTATAAAAATGCACTGATTACTGTGTAAATGCCATTGGCAGTGAAGGGGTTAACCTGCAGGGGGCGCTCTAAGGGTTAACTATGTTCCCTGGGCGTGTTCTAACTGTAGGGGGACTGCACTATCTGGGGAAGGGAAGTGGTCACAGCCTTCGTATACAGGAAGGCTGTGATCACAGCCCTTCCCCCTCACACAGAGCGGAGGTCCGTGTTTACATACACGGACCACCGTTCCTTCGCTCCGGGGGGGCCATCGCGGGTAGCCGGCGGCAATCGAAGCCGCCGCACCCGCTCCCTGGCCCTCCCCGAACACAGTGAGCGCGTTATCGCAGCTGCCATCGTATGACGGCGATTTGCGATAACGAGCCACTTTGTCGCCGTCAACCTGCGGTTGGCGGTCGGCAAGTGGTTAAATAGCATTTCTAATCATATGACGTTAATCACAAGAGTGCCCCTTTACATCGGAGTCCACAGAGTTCCCCTTTTATATCTGAATCCACAGAGTTCCCCTTTTACATCTACAGACTCTGATGTAAGGGAGAACTCTAGAGACTCTAACATAAGGGATGCTCTGGGAACGCTGAGAAAACTTTGATGTACGTACTTTGTGTGGCTTTTAGTGTAAAGGGGAACTCTGATATAAGGGGTGCTCTGAGAACCCAGATTTACCTTAGTGTACTCACTCAGAGCCAGGAGAGAGAAGGTGGGAGACTCTAGTCACAGAAAGGGATGGATGGTGAGCTCACTCACCCCTTGGCGGTCATCACATCTCATCCAAATGTATGTGAGGTTGCTGGACTTCAAATTTGTGGCCCCCACTTCCCTTTTCTGAGGCACAGCACCAGGGATTGTAGTGTGGGCAGACACAGAGGGATAGGGGACGGAGGAAGAGGAGTACAACTCCTCTCCTGTCTGTGTGTGGGGGGACTGTTAGTGCTGGCTTTGGGCAGTGAGAAAGAGAGTGTAACAGACATTCTCAGATTACACAACTGCAGCCAGCAACCTTGCTGGGAAGCCATAGTCCGGTCTGAATAATGTGTCCGTGTTTCAGAAGGTCTGAAACCCGGACGCTTGGGTCCAAATCCCGGACAGGTGGCAACCCTACCTGTTAGTGGGTCCCGAGGACAGAAGTTGAGAACCACTGGTTTAGAGGCTATTTCTAGAGCTAAAACACCTGAAAACCACCTCAGTGTGAAAGTGGCCTAAGGCAGGCCAAAAAAGGTTGAATTTCGAACAAATTTTATTTTCAATATCAGAAATTTTGTGAGGTTTGTGATCCGGTGGTGCCACCATTGATTTTTGAAATTCGGCCAAGCAAGCTTTCACCTCATGTTGCTACAGAAAAGAGTTTCCGTGGCTGAGAATCTTCTTTTCTTTCCAGGAATTTTCTTTTCTTGCACTCATGTGCATTCCTGTTTTCTATTACATTTCTCGCACGATTTTCCCATCATTGATTAGAAAATCGTTTGTTTTTCAAAAAATTTCCAACATGCCCGATTTCTCAAATATGATTGCCGCACGAAAATCGGCTGTTGCTGCAGCCCACTAATGGTGCGAAATACGAACGAAAATTCTTAGATAAGATTTTCGAAAGAATTCGACCCATGTATGGCCAGCCTTAGGGCTTGTTCACACTACTCCGAACATGGAGATTGCATATGATTCACATTGCACTGCAGTGTGAGTCACATGCGATCTCTGTGCAATGCAAATTCAGCCATAGAGATTGTATCGCAATCGGTGCAAACTCGCACAGGACCCTTTTTTTCACAGGGTCAGAATCGGATCGCATGGTGGTTCACACCATGCGATCCGATTCCTGTACGAGTTTGCAGTTCGCAGTGCGATATGGGAACTGATTTTGGGGTGTCATTAACATTGTACTGGCACTCCCCACAGTTTGCATATGGCAGTGTGAACTGCTGCCCGGACACATGCGATACGGGAACCGCAGGGTTCCCGCATCGCTGCAGTGTGAACCGGCCCTGAATCTCAAGAACTGCCTTGTTTACAAACAAAAATTAGTACAAATATTTACACAGAAAACATTCCTGAACCTTTTTTCCATAGGCACCATCCCCAACATAGCACCTATGCTATGCATTGTGGGGCGGGGGAAATTGTTCCTCTCGGCACCACAAAAAATGTCAATTAAAAAATCCACTGAGCCAGGTGTAAGTTTGGTGGCCAAAAATAACAGCATCCAATCAGCTGCAGTCACTGTTTGGGTATTCAGAATGCTGTGACTGCCTGAATACCATAGGTGGCAGTGGATATTCCTCCATCCACACTGTTTAGCATTACAGGAGAACCAATTGATTCTCTCTGAACGAGAAAAAAAACCGAAACGTATTGGCTATATTTCCCTGTGTGTAGCTCGACGTGCAACTAAACCCTCCTATTCTGCAATAAGCCAGACAGTATGTAATCTTGAAGCTTTATTAACAAAACAGGGTGGGGTGAATCTATTGAGAAAAAACAAATACATATAAACAGTATACAAATAAGCTAGGCTGTAGATAGCAATAAGTAATTCTCACCAGCGATTATACATTTAGAGGATGCAAGTTCTGGTCCAACATGTGGTCTGATAGCTGGTTCCCTCTTTCAGTCTCTAAAAATGGAGTCTGAGTTCCCAGGATGCACCTGTTTCTCTTCCTAAGCCTGAAGACTGATGGGAAGTTTTGTTAAAGGTGAACCGTTTCTAGTTTCTTCAAAAACTGTAAATTTACCACTGACTCCATCTTGTGGTCAAATCTGATATTGCATGCAAACAACTTAAAGCGGTTGTATCACCAAAATTTGATTTTTACCTACAGGTAAGCCTATAATAAACCTGTACGTTTTAGGAGATATTCTCACTGACGTCAGTGGTGCATGCGCAGTAATGTGCTGGCGAAGGCCAGGAACCGGACCCTACCGGAAAGTCCGCCGTAAAGACGTAATGCGCAGGAGTGACGTCTCGCTGCTCCGGCCACTCACAGCACTGGAGCCACATACCCAGAAGTGTCCACAGAGGGAACATGTCAGCTTCCTCTGTGGGGACCAGGCGGACCAGCGGGAGCTTCATTCTGAAGTAAGTATTACATAATGTGCTAGTATGCGGTGGATACTAGTTCATTATGCCTTTGCCCTGCAGATGTTTTTTGTTTTTGTTTTTTACACGGGGATACAACCGCTTTAATGATTATCCTGCTGAGGCCAAACAGGCTAGCTTTATAGCTTTAGGTAGCTGTGTCTAAATTGGATTGAGAGATAACACGATGGAGAACATAAGCTAGCCCTGCAGGCTGAACAAGAGAAATAATTTGATTCCCACATCTATGCTAAACAGCATGGATGGAACAATCTCCCCAACTGGCTATTGTATTCAGACAGCCACAGCACCTGCAGCTGTCAGAGTACCCAAACAGCGCCTGCACGTCTGATTGGATACACTTGGTCACTTGGATTGGATTGGTCACATTTTGGCCAATGATTTTCCACCTCGGTCCCTCAACATTTTTCAAGTGACTTCTGTGAAGACAGGTGGTCCAAAAGGACCACCCACAGTTCAAATCTTGGTCAATTCAGCAGGAATTGGCCGAAAACCAAGCCATGTATGGCCAGCTTTATGTACACAGCTCTGTTGGCTAGATCTACAATAACCATGGACAACTTCAGTGCTATTGCAAGCAAATTACATCCGGCTGTTTGGTGAAAGGTAGCCAGTTAAAGTGGAACTGTAATGAGAAAATTAAGTCCTGCTAGATCATTCAGGTTGGCCCCTTTTGCAGGTATAGCTATGGAAAACATCAAAAATAAGTGCCTATCCTGTTCAAAATCCAGTAATAGCCTGCCTCACCCTGCTCTGCACATGCTCAGCTGCTCTCCATTTTTAGGCACTGCCAAATATGTAGAGGCCGATCTGCTGGCAGCCTTAAAGAGGAAGTAAATTCAGATTGGGTTTACGTCCTCTGTATTCCCCTGCAAAGTAGAAGCATAATGGGCTACAATGCATCGCATAGTAGCCCATTATGTGTCACTTACCTGCAAACGAAGACTGCGTTGTCCAGCGATGTTCCTACTCCAGGCCGCGTCCATCTTCAGCCCCTCTTCCTTCCGGGGGCCGCGGCTCCGGCTCTGTGACTGGCCGGAGTTGTGTGACGTCACTCCTGCGCATGCGCGAGGGAGCCGACAGTCACAGCACGATCACAGTGAAGGAATGGCACGGAGGCCGTTTCTTCACTGCGCATGTGCCCGATGATGTGGGCACATGTAAGTACACTGTATATCTCCTAAACCGTGCAGGTTTGGGAGATATGCAGGGCACCTACCTTATTATAGGCTTACCTGTAGGTTAAAGTAGTTGTCACGAGTTGACAATCACTTTAAAGTGGTTGTAAACCCTCAAGGTTTTTCACCTTAATACATTCTATGCATTAAGGTGAAAAACCTTTTCATCTGCAGCAGACCCCCCCCCCCCCCCCCCTTACTTACCTGAGCTCAAAACTAACCCGCGGCGGGGACAAGCCTCGCAGCTCACCCGAGTTGCTCTGGTTCTCATTGGCTGGATTGATAGCTGGGGGCCATTGGCTCCCGCTGCTGTCAATCAAGTCCAGTGACCCGGGAGCCAGGGGTGGGGGCGGGGCCGAGTCCCGCTGTTTGTGTGAATACACGGAACAGCAGGACTCAGGAGTACCCCTGCACGGGTGACCCCAGGGAAGCAAGGCGGTCACTCGAGAAGAGGAGGAGCCCAGAGCACCGCTGGAGGACGCCAGAAAACAGGGTTAGGGGCCACTCTGTGCAAAACCGCTGAACAGAAGAGGTGAGTATAACATGTTTGTTATAAAAAAAAAAAAAAAAAAAAGTGTGCCTTTACAATCACTTTAAAGCGAAGTTAAACCATTCTATCCTTTACAGCCAAGGAAGCTGCTTCTGTTTGATCTGTAACTGCCATGATGCTGCACATGCGATCAGTTATTACACCAGCCATTTGATGGTTTGACAGTTCGGTTGAGGACACAAGCAAATGTGAAAGTTAGCAATCCCGGCATCCCAGGGATGTAACTGTTTTTTGTTAAATCGATGAGTTTAGTACCACTTTATGATTTACTGCTGCTCAGGGTCTCTGGGCTTTGGCAAAATGGCCGCATCCAGCAAGAAGAAACAGGAGCAATGCTGGAGGCAATTTACAGCATACACTGATCTTGGTAGTATAATTATTAATGGGGAATGTACAGGTGTGTTCCTTGCTAAAGAAAATTATTTTTATCAAGTTATGGGTAAAGTTCTGCTTTAACCACTTAAGGACCACCCTATAGCAGATACACTGCTACAGGCAGGATTGCTGCTTCATCTCTTTAAACCTGAACACATATTAATTACACAGATTCTGTGGCTGATTAAGGTGGTAATTACTAATTAAACTCACTTGGTGCCTCATCTGCATTAAATTAGCTTCAGAACCTGTGTAATTTATATGTGTTCAGGATTAAAGAGATGAGGCGGCAATCCTAGCTACAGGGCGGCCCTATTGTGCAGAATCACACATATATATATATGCAGATTCTGCACTTCCAACTAGGGGGCACACCATTTCTGCTATGATTACTCACAGCAGAAGCCAATCTGCGGGTGCTGGGCACTGGATGTCTGCTGGCACCCGCTGATCACCGAGCAGAGACACAAAACAGAGCTCTGCCTATGTCAACAAGGCAGAGCTCCATTCTGACAGGGGTTGAAGAGATGTGTTCCTGCAAAACAGGGTATAAAACCCTTCACTTCCCTTAGTAAAAGCTGCACATAGTTTACACCAAAACACTGGCTAGGCACACATTTAAACCTTTGATCACCCTAGATGTTTAACCTCTTCCCAGCCAGTGTCATTAGTACAGTGACAGTGCGTATTTTTAGCACTGTTCACTGTATTAGTGTCACTGGTTCCAACCAAGTATCACAAGTGTCAGTTGGTGTCCATTAGTTCGCCGCGATATTGCAGCCCCGATATAAGTCGCTGATCGCCGACATTACTAGTGTAAAAAAAATAAAACCAATCAATATACACTTATTGGAATCTTTTTTTACTAAAAATATTATTGAATATCCCAGATAGCAAGGATAACTTGCCACAAATTTGTAGCAGTGTTGAATTGTAAGTCTGTTAACTTGCTGCCCATTTTCACTGGCAAGTTGTACACTTGCAGAGCACTTGAAGCACAAGTTCTTGTTGACACTTTTCCAATTTGTAGAAAATTAGTGTGGCAAGTCTCTAGCAAGAGCAAAGTTGTAGCGGCGAGTCTACAGCAAGAGCTCTGCAAGTCCATACCTCCCAACTTTTTGAGATGGGAAGGAGGGACACCTATTAGCAAAGGTATGTAGGCATAGGACACACCCCCTGCCACACCCCCTTAAAGGGGAATTATAAAAAAAATGATTAGTTAAACCCACAAGTGCTTTTTTTTCACCTCTACTATTCCTTTATATTGGCTTTTGGAATTTACAAATGCAGCAATTGAGAAATTGGATGAAAGATGTAGCACTGGGAAACGCTTTTTGAAAGATAAATGTATTTTATATACAGCTATATAGATCAGACCAAAATGAGGGACAAATGAGGGGGAAAGAGGGACAGAGGGACTTTGGTCCAAATCAGGGACAGTCCCTCGATATCAGTTACAGTCCCTCGAAATCAGGGACAGTCCCTCGATATCAGTGACAGTCCCTCGAAATCAGGGACAGTCCCTCAAAATCAGGGACAGTTGGGAGCTCTGCAAGTCTACAGCGTGAAAATTCCTCCACAGTGACCCCTGTGATGGGATGACTATTGCACAATATAACTGAACCGGAACAGTGGTGTAGTGGATAGCTCTTTCGCCTGGCAGCAAAAGGGTCGCTGGTTCAAATCCCAACCACGACACTACCTGCCTGGAGTTTGCATGTTCTCCCTGTGCCTGCATGGGTTTCCTCCGGGTACTCCGGTTTCCTCCCACACTCCAAAGACATGCTGGTAGGTAAATTAGATCCTGTCTAAATTGTCCCTAGTATATGTGTGAGTTAGGGATCTTAGATTGTAAGCTCCTTGAGGTTAGGGACTGATGTGAATGTACAATATATATATATGTAAAGCGCTGCGTAAATTGACAGCGCTATATAAGTACCTGAAATAAATAGACTTGCAGAATGTTTGCAAAGAAAGTTGATCTGGAGTCATGCAATGTTGCAATTGTGCAACAAACTTGTGAAGCCTGGCAAGTCTAGCAATAGCTTAGCAAGTCATTTCCAAACTTACAGTTCAATTGCTTGCTATCTAGGACAGGGTTTCTCAACCAGGGTTCCATGGAGCTCCAGGGTTCCTCCAACGGTTGCTAGGGGTTCCTTGAGCAGTGAGCGATTCCTGTCTCTCAGATAAATTCCCACTGACACCATTGATCTTTTTAGCTTTCTGTAAGAGGGTAATTCTTCCCAATGACCACAAATGTAAGGCACATTCTTTCCACTGACCATCACACTAATGTATCATGAGTTGTACAGTGTGGGCCATTTATATGGATACACCTTAATAAAATGGGAATGGTTGGTGATATTAACTTCCTGTTTGTGGCACATTAGTATATGTGAGGGGGGAAACTTTTCAAGATGGGTGGTGACCATGGCGGCCATTTTGAAGTCGGCCATTTTGAATCCAACTTTTGCAGCACCTGAAACTACGGATACTGGAAGCCTGTGCTATCATTTCTCCTGCAGTGTTGCTATCAGTGTGTGAAGAGTGGGAGAAGAGGGTTGCATTGACAATCCAACACAATGGGCAGCACATTGAACACATTTTATAAGTGGTCAGAAACTTGTAAATAACTCATGAAAGAATAAAGTTACGTTAAAACCAAGCACACCATTGTTTTTCTTGTGAAATTCACAATAAGTTTGATGCGTCACATGACCCTCTCCCTATTGAAAAAACAAAAGTTGGATTCAAAATGGCCAACTTCAAAATGGCCGCCATGGTCACCACCCATCTTGAAAAGTTTCCCCCCTCACATATACTAATGTGCCACAAACAGGAAGTTAATATCACCAACCATTCCCATTTTTATTAAGGTGTATCCATATAAATGGCCCACCCTGTACATATAGTAACTTTTTGCAGGGGTACCCTGAGACCGGAAAGTTATTTCAAGGGCTCCTCTGCTTTGAAAGGGCTGAGAAAGGCTGATCTAGGATGTTGTATAGCAGAAAGTAAAAAATATAATTTTTATTCAAAATTGTTGGTCTTTTTTTGTTTATAGTGCAAAAAAAAAAAACCAACAAAAAAAACACAGAGGTGATCAAATACCAACAAAAGACGGCTCTATTTTTGGGAAAGGAAATTACATCAGTTTTATTTGGGTACAGCTACAGCGTTGCATGAATGTGCAATTGTCAGATAAAGTGACGCAATGCCGTATCGTAAAAAATGGCCTGGTCATGAAGGGGGGTAAATATTCCAGAGGTCAAGCCATAGATTATGCAATCTATCAGGGGCTAATCAGGGGATGAAGGAAAGAAAATTGCTTGATTTCCCTGTCAACGCAGTCAGTGTTAATGGGGGAACCCCTCCCGCTGCGCTATTGTATTCTGACAGCGGTTTCTTGCTAAACTGGCCGAATTTCAATCTGTCTATGGCGGCCACAGTGAAATGTGAGATCTGTGTATATTATTACCCCCCAAGGCTGACCCCACCCAGACCCAACACTACACAACAAATGCAGTCAGCATGCGAATAAATCCAAAACAGCAGCTTTAGTGACTAGCAGGGCACAATTATCCCCCCAAGCAGAGCTCTGCCACTGATCTATGGAAAGGCTCCAATTTCACTACTCGCCTCTTCCAGGATCCATCAATAGGGGGTGTCAGAGGAATGCCATATCCCCGTAATAGGGAACCTTCTACAACACATTTGCAGAATAACACGGCTTACAGCTTCCAATGAAAACCTTTTTTTTAAACTGGCAGAAAACAGACAGCTCACCACCTAAAAGACAGAAAATCCTAAAAAAATATCCAAAAGTCAAAATGATAAAAAACCTGCAGTTTTCTCTCTGCCCTGTGATGAATTGTATCCAGCAAATGCCTTGCATGCACAGAACATCTGTATAGATGGAGAAAACATCTGTTCAATAAAAATGAATGATCTCTCTCAAAACAAAACTCCCGCAGGCTGAGCGAGAGAAACTCAAAGATTCCCCCATCTATGCTGAGCAGTGTGGAGGAAGGAATCTGCATTGCCAGCAATTGTATTCTGACAGCCACGACCTCTACGGCTGCCTGAATACCTGAACAGTGACTCCAGCTGAGAGGACACAATTACTGTTCGGCTGACAATCTTCCAAAAGCTCAGTCGATATTTAAATTGACTTTTGTTGAGTCCTGTGGTGCCGAGAGGGCTAAAATATTTTGCTGATTCAGCGAGATCTGCCAAAGTTCGAGCCGTGTATGGCTGCAGACTCCAGAAGGTGAGAGGTTCTCTCATAGCTTCATTCACACAGCACATGGATATTTTCTGCATGCAACACACAGTGCCTTGGAAAAGTATTCATACCCCTTGAAATGTTCTACATTTTGTCATGTTACAACCAAAATCAGAAACGACCAACACAAAGTGGCACATAATTGTGAAGTGGAAATAAAATGATAAATGGTTTTCAACATTTTATAAAAATAAATATCTTAACCCCTTCCTTACCGGGCACTTAAACCCCCCTCCTGCCCAGACCAATTTTTGGCTTTCAGCACTGTCGCATTTTGAATGACAATTGCGTGGTCGTGCGACGTTGTACCCAAATAAAATTTGTGTCTTTTTTTTCCCACAAATAGAGCTTTCTTTTGGTGGTATTTGATCACCTCTGCGTCATTTCTGATCGCCGCTATAAACAAAAAATGAGCGACAATTTTGCAAAAAAGAACAATATTTTTTACTTTTTGCTAAAGTACAAAACCAGTAAAAAAATTATTCATCAGTTTTGGCCGACATATATTCTTCTACATATTTTTGGTAAAAAAAAAAATCGCAATCGGCGTATATTGATTGGTTTGCGCAAAAGTTATCGCGTCTACAAACTGGGAATTGATTTATGGTGTTTTTATTATTATTATTATTTTTTTTACTAGTAATGGCGGCGATCTGCGATTTTTAGCGGGACTGCGATATTGGGGTGGACATGTCGGACATTTTTTACACATTTTTGGGACCAATGACATTTATACAGCGATCAGAAATTTAAATGTCCACTGATTACTGTGTAAATGTCATTGGCAGTGAAGGGGTTAACCTGCAGGGGGCAGTGAAGGGGTTAAATATGTTCCCTGGGTGTGTTCTAACTGTGGAGGGGCAGGGCTGGCCGGGACATAACAGATCTAACTGATCCCAGTGACAGGGATCAGTAGATCTGTCCTGTGCCCTGTCACAGAACGGGGAACCGCCATGTTTACAACGGCGGTTCCCCGTTCTGAGGCTCCTAAAAGAGATCGGCGGGTCTCGGGCGGACATCGAGTCCGCCCGACCCACGGGCACGCTCGTGCAGCGCGCGGGGCGCGCGCGCCGCCGCTGCCGCCAGAGGGCGTGCAGGAGCGTGCGCAGTGGAGGACGTCCATGGACGTCCTCCGGGCATTTCAGATCCGCGCTGGAGCCATACTTTGGCAATAGCGCGGATCTGAAGTGGTTAAAAGTGTGACGTGCATTTGTATTCAGCCCCCTTTATTCTGATAGCCCTAACTAAAATCTAGTGGAACCAATTGCCTTCAGAAGTCACCAAATTTAGTAAATAGAGTCCTCTTGTGTGTAAGAGAACCTTAGTGAATAAACAGCATCATGAAGGCCAAGGAACACACCAAACAGGTCAGGCATAAAGCTGTGGAGAAGTTTAACCGCTTAAGGCCCACCCCACATACATATACTACAGCAGGGCGGCCCTTTAGCGCAAAATCACGTACCCGTACGTGATTTTATTCCATCGGCTCTGGGGCACACGCTCCCGCTGTGATTGGACATAGTGGGAGCCAATCAGTGGGCCGGGCGGCTGCAATGGCCGCCGGCCACCCACGATCATTCGCTAGAGAGACAGAACGGGCAGACCTTTGTTCTGTCAGCGAGGGAGAGAGAGAGATCTGTGATTCCTGCTAAACAGGAACACAGATGTGTCTCTTCCTCAAGTCAAGTCCATCCCCCACACAATAAGAAAGCACACCCAGGGAACACAGTTAACCCTTTGATTGTTAAAAGCAGATAGTGCAATACTCAGAATCAGTGTAAACCCTTTGCAGGCTTGTGATGAAATCCACAGTGGGTGCGCTGGCTCTGATGCCCTCTCTCACACGGTACAGACATGAATACAAAGAATAGAGCTGGTAACTCCAAACATCCTTGTTGCTTCTTTATTGGTTCATAAAAAAAAGTGAGCAAAAAGATACAGGAGCTCACATGTTCCAGCTTACAAGCCTTGATCACAGCACCCTTAATTGTCCCTGATGTTAACCCCTTCCCTGCCAGTGTCATTTATACAGTGACAGTGCATTTTTCTAGCACTGATCACTGTATTGGTGTCACTGGTCCCCAAAAAGTGTCACCTAGTGTCAGATTTGTCTGCCGCAATGTTGCAGTCCCACTAAAAATCGCTGATTGCCGCCATTACTAGTAAAAACAAAACAAAAAAAAACAAAAAGTCCATAAATATATCCCACAGTTTGTAGACACTATAACTTTTGTGTAAACCAATCAATATACGCTTATTGGGATTTTTTACCAACAATAAGTAGCAGAATACAAATTGGCCTAAACTGATGAAGAAATTAGATTTTTAATTTTTATTTATTGGATATGTTTTATAGCAGAAAGTAAAAAATAGTGGGTTTTTTTTTTTCAAAATTGTCGGTATTTTTTTGTTTATAGCGTAAAAAATAAAAACTGCAGAGGTGATCAAATACCACCAAAAGAAAGCTCTATGTGTGGGACCAAAAGGACATCAATTTTATTTGGGTACAACGTCGCACGACCACGCAATTGTCAGGTAAAGTAACGCAGTGCCGTATCACAAAAAATGGCCTGGTCAGGAAGGGGGTAACACCTTCCGGAGCTGAAGTGATTAATGCAGGCTTAGGTTATAACAAAATATCCCAAGCTTTGAATATCTCACGGAGCGCTGCTCAATTAGGGTTGCCACATCATCCCTTTAATCCAGGACACATACTAATTATACAGGTTCTGTGGCTGATTAAGGTGGTAATTAAACTCACTTGGTACCTTACCTGCATTCAATTAGCCTCAGAACCTGGGTAATTCATATGTATCCTGGATTAAAGGGATGAGGTGGCAACCCTATGCTCAATCCATCAATCTGAAAATGGAATCAACTGCAAATCTACCAAGACATGGCCGTCCACCTAAACTAACAGGCTGGGCAAGGAGAGCATTAATCAGAGAAGCAGCCAAGAGGCCCATGGTGGAGGAGCTGCAGAGATCCACCCACAGCTCAGGTGGGAGAATCTGTCCACAGGACAACTATTAGTGCTGCACTCCACAAATCTGCCCTTTATGGAAGAGTGGCAAGAAGAAAGCCATTGTTGAAAGAAGTCCAGTTTGCAGTTTGCGAGAAGCCATGTGGGGGACACAGCAAGCATGTGGAAGAAGGTTCTCTGGTCAGATGAGACCAAAATTAAACTTTTTGGCCTAAAAGCAAAATGCTATGTGTGGTGGAAAACTAACAACACACATCACGTGAACACACCATCCCCACCGTGAAACATGGTGGTGGCAGCATCATGTGGGGATGATTTTCTTCAGCGGGGACAGGGAAGCTGATCAGAGTTGAAGGGAAGATGGATGGAGCCAAATACAGGGCAAAACCTGTTGGAGTCTGCAAAAGACCTGAGATTGGGGCGGAAGTTCAGTCTTCCAGCAGGACAACAACCCTAAACATACAGCCAGAGCTACAATGGAATGGCTTAGATCAGTGTTTTTCAACTCCAGTCCTCAAGGCACACCAACAGGTCATGTTTTCAGGATTTCCATGAGTTTGCACAGGTGATTTGATCAGTTTCACTGCCTTTGTAATTACCACAGCTGTTTCATCTGAGGGAAATCCTGAAAACATGACCTGTTGGTGTGCCTTGAGGACTGGAGTTGAAAAACACTGGCTTAGATCAAAGCATATTCAAGAGTTAGAATGGCCCAATCAAAGTCCAAACCTAAATTCAATTGAGAATCTGTGGCAAGACTTGAAAATTGCTGTTCACAGGCGCTATCCATCCAATCAGACAGAGCTATTTTAAAAAAGAAGAACGGGCAGAAATTTCACTCCCTAGATGGGCAAAGCTGGTAGAGACTTCCCCAAAAAGACTTGAAGCTGTAATTGCAGGCAAAGGCGGTTCTACAAAATATTCACTCAGGGGGGTGCTATACAAATGCCCCCCACACTTTTCACATTTATTTGTAAAACATTTTGAAAACCATTTATCATTTTCCACCCACTTCACAATTATGTGCCACTTTGTGTTGGTCTATCACAGTGGTTCTCAACTCCGGTCCTCAGGACCCACTAACAGGCCAGATTTTAAGTATTACCTTGGGGAGATGCAGACTAGAATACTGCAATCACTGAGCAGCAAATGATATCACCTGTGATGCATTTCAGTTATCCTGCAAACCTGGCCTGTTAGTGGGTCCCGAGGACAGGAGTTGAGAACCACTGGTCTATCACATAAAATCCCAATAAAATCCATTTATGTTTTTGGTTGTAACATGACAAAATGTGGAAAATTTCAAGGGTTATGAATACTTTTTCAAGACACTGTAGGTTCTTGCTGGCAGAGCTAGCAGAGGATCCTGCGTAAAATATGAACCTAAAGTTCTCTGTATTTAGGGGTGGCTGCTAAAGCAGCTGGGAATGTGCGTAAATCTGACTGTCCCCCAGCAGATGGCGGTGATAGGTTGGCTGTATGTTCTGCCCCCCACCTGCAGACCCAGGACTGACATGTGGGTGCTGCTGGGTAAAGGGAAGGGAGAGCAGCAAACATTAGGGGCATTTTCACACTGGTCATAGCAAAAACATGGTAAAAATTAATTTGTGTTTTTGCCAAGATTTTACCACATTTTTGATGCATTTTTACTGGACATGTCACTCAAAACCACATGAAAAACACAACCGCGGGTGAATTTTTATGAGTTATTAATGTATTTTTGCCGCGTTTTCTATGCATTTCAATGGGGAGGTGATATTTTTTAATTCACCAAAAATGCAGCATGCAGGATTTTACTAAACGCAGTGGATCAGTGTGAAGAGTTCCATAGGATTACATGGTAACGTGTTTTTCTTTGGCTTTTTTCAATGCAAACGCATAAGAAAAAGGGATCGGTGTGAAAGCAGCCTAACTAGCAAGAACCCAGAAGTGACAAGTATTACATCACTTTCAGGTTTGGCTGTCACCTTCCCTGGCTGCAGAAGTTAATGGAGCACGAGACATTGGGAGTACCAGTAAGGGGGTACCACGGTTCCTCCTGTATGGGGCCCGGGCAACTGACTAGCAGAAGGAAGGGGGACCTGGACCAGAGGGGTTGATCGGTGCATTGGGGGCAGAATTTACTGGAACCAACTCCCTATAGTTCTCCTCTGCAGCAGCTGAAAGCAGGCTTCTCCTCCTCTACCCAACTTTCAGCTGCTGCAGGAGACAACTATAGGGGATAATTTCTAATAAACACTGCCCTTGCCACATACAGTCCTGCTCACCATTATTGGCACCCATGAAGTTTATGTACATATTGTGGAATATCTACTGAAGGAAATGTATCAAATTAACCAACATATTACTACAGATAAAGGTGTTATACATGTATTTGAAGTACCCACGGTTATTACCACTCGTCCTGACATACACCGTTCCCGTCACAAATAATCTTTAATAGGGGATATCAACAGAGGACGTCGTCGACTTTCAACCCATCTCCTCCTCTTCGGACGAAAGTCGACGACGTCTCCTCTTGATATCCCTCAACCAAGGTCATTTAAGACGGGGGTTACGTGGCTAGTTGGGGAGACCAGGTCCAGGGGGAAGGAAGACGATCAGTCAACGGGCCCGGGGTATGTCCTCCTTGGCACCATGGGGGAATGACCATGAGGGTTACAGA
>BLSH010017146.1:293527-313647 GCA_018402905.1 Glandirana rugosa | reverse complement strand
ATCTTCATTTTGCAAAGAATTGTGGTAAAAAATTACAACTTCAAAAAATTCACCATAACCCTTACTAAATGCCTTGGAATGTCTACTTTCCAAGAAGGGGTAATTTGGGGGGTATTTGTACTTTCCTGGCTTATTAGGTAGGGTCTCAGGAAATGAGATATGCCTTCAGTATATCAGGTGTGATCAATATTCAGTGATTGGCACCATAGCTTTATAGTCTATAACTTACACAAGGACCAAATAATATACACTAATTATTTTTTTTATACCAAAGATATGTAGCAGTATAAATTTTGGCCAAAATTTATGAAGAAAAATTATTTTTTTTTACAAAATTTTCGGTCTTTTTTTTTTTAAATTATAGCGCAAAAAAATAAAAAACCCAGCGGTGATTAAATACCACCAAAAGAAAGCTCTATTTGTGTGAAAAGGACGACGCAAATTTCATATGGGTACAGGATTGCATGACTGAGTAATTGTCATTCAAAATGTGAGAGCACTGAAAGCTGAAAATTGGTCTGGTTGTTAAGGGGTTTAAGTGCCCAGTGGTTAAAGAGATCGGCCTATATGATTCACATAGATGGTGATCCTTATGAGGTTTGGGGATCAGTACAATTAGGGCCTCCCTAAGGGATTTGGGGAGTGACCCTCTGTCAAAGGCCTCCCTATACATCTCCAGAAGTTTTTGGGCAGAGAATTCATGATGCGTGCAATACCATTCTGTAGGATAGCCATCAGGACCTGGCGTCTTATTAGGTGTGAGTGAGAGCATTGCCGCCTCTATCTCCTGTGCCGTGATGGGGAGATCCAATTCCCCCGACACCTCCCGGGGCAACACGCGCAGAGGAATGTGCTCCAAATATATTAAAATTTCCTCCTCCCCACAGCCCACTTTGTAAGGTGTAAAGGGAAGAATAAAATTGCATAAAAGCCCTCGCTATGTCGTCCAGGGATTTGCAAAGGATCCAGTTGTCATCATAGACGCAGGGAATAGATGCTGAGGGGTGTTGGGAGTGAGCCAAATAGGCCAACAACTTGCTATTCTTATCACCATATTCAAAAATTCTTTGAGACTGATACAGTAGTTTTTTTTTTATTTTGTTTTTTTTTCTATCAGGGTTAAATCCAGTTGTTGTGCTAATTCACGCCAGATCCTGAAGTTTATCTGAGGATGGGTTTCTAATGTACTCCACTTCTGCGGCCGTAGCAGCCTGCTCAGCCTCTCTAATTTTGCAGTCCCTGTCCACTCTTAGACGTATAATAGTACTAGCAATAAAGCCTCTAAGAGTAGCCTTAAAGGCATCCCATGTGGTGTGCAAGGGGACTTCCTCCCTGTTCTCCTCCCAGAACTGTTTGATGGTGGAAGCCGTTTCGCCAGCAAAACATTCCTCTTGCAATCACATAGGGCTCAATCGCCATACGGTGTGCCCAGGCGATTGACCCAAGGTGAAAGTCAGCATTAGGGGCGAGTGGTCCGAGACGCTTCCACCCCCAGACCTCCACTGATTTTACTGAGGCAGCAGGGTTGACAGTGGGGCGCTGCATTTAGTGGCGGTGTTAAAGCGATCCGAATTGGGAGAAAGAACCGTATTCAGGTTGCCTGCTAATATAATAGGGCCCTCTGCCACTTCCAGGATTTTAACCATCACACTTTCCAGAGTTGCCACTGCAAAGGGGGTGGTATGTAGAGCGTCACCAGGGTATACGGCATATTGTCTATCAGTATAACTGCTGCAAATCTACCATACGGGTCAGTGATAATATCCCTGGGGATGCATGAGAGAGATTTAGCTATGAGGATTGATACCCCCCTTGCTTAGTTAGAATACATGGAGTGATATGCATGACCAATATATGCTCTATTAAGAGCCAGCATCTTAGAACCTGTCAAATGTGTCTCCTGCGAAAGAATTACCTAGGGCTTATACCTTTGAATGTATTTAAATACCAGAGCTCTTTTGATCTTGGCATTAAGAACCCTGACATTCCATGAAAAAACATTAAGAGTCCATGCATTAGTCCCCATTACACTCGTTAAAGTAAAAATATATTCTACCACCAACAGGAGGCGGCAGTATGGTTGCAGAGCAGGTAACAGACAATGCTCCAGGTTGCAATAGGAGCCATAGGCGCCCAAGTGTACCCTGGCGCAGCAAGTCAAGGGAGTCATAAACCCAATGGATTAAGCAGCATGTCATAGTGGGAAAAAACAGGCATCAACAGGTCCGCCGACCAAGGAGTTGTACCAAGCCAGTAAATTGCCCTATTGGTGCAAACATCAGCACCTTTGGAAACATGCCCTACCCGCAAACCCCAACATTTTGCAGGCTTCGGTCCCTGTAACAAAGAACGAACCAGTCACACCCCAACAAGGGGAGCCCTCCTTTGGTTTAGGCAAAGAGGGAATGAGGGGGCAGAGGTGAAGCCAGTGAAGGAGCTCCCCGGTACCGTACCTCAACTCTGCATATACATACCGAACAGCCTTAAGTCAAACAAACTGGGATTAACAGGAGATAGGCCAAGAGGCATACATGTTGAGGCCCCTTATTGTGGCCAAGGTCCCGCAGCCTGAGATGTTAGGCGAAGGACAAGTGCACATACATTAAGCGCTGCCTAGGGATTCCAGCCACGCATCTGCCTCCCTGGGGGAGATGAAGAAGTGGGTCTTTCCTTTGTGGACAACTCGGAGCTTCGCTGGATAGAGCATGCCGTATGGTAGGTTGCGTTCCCTCAATCTTTTCTTGACGCTTTGGAAAGCCGCCCTCTGTTTCTGCATAGCTGCTGAGAAGTCAGGAAAAATGGCTATGCGATTACCGTTGAATGTGATGTCCGGCAGGTTTCTGGCGCGTCTTAGGATGAGCTCTTTGTCTTTAACCACTTGCCGACCGCCAACCGCAGGTTGACGGCGACAAGGTGGTTCGTTATCGCAAATCGCCGTCATACGACGGCGGCTGCGATAACGCGCTCACTGTGTTCGGGGAGGGCCAGGGAGCGGGTGCGGCGGCTTCGATTGCCGCCGGCTACCCGCGATGGCCCCCCCGGAGCGAGTGAGCGGAGGTCCGTGTATGTAAACACGGACCTCCGCTCTGTGTGAGGGGGAAGGGCTGTGATCACAGCCTTCCTTTACGTGAAGGCTGTGATAACTTCCCTTCCCCTGTTAGGGCATCCCCCATACAGTTAGAACACGCCCAGGGAACATAGTTAACCCTTAGCGCGCCCCCTGCAGGTTAACCCCTTCACTGCCAATGGCATTTACACAGTAATCAGTGCATTTTTATAGCACTGATCGCTGTATAAATGCCAATGGTCCCAAAGAAGTGTCAAAATGGTCCGACATGTCCGCTGAAATATCGCAGTACCGCAAAAAATCGCCGCCATTTTTAGTAAAAAATAAAAAAAAAATAAAAACCCCAAAAATGAATTCTCATCATCCGTAAACGCGGCCACTTTTGCGCAAACCAATCAATAAACGCCGATTGCGATTTTTTTTATCGCAAATATGAGGAAGAATATAAATCGGCCAAAACGGTGAAAAAACATTTTTTATATTTTTTTTTTGGATTTGTATTTTAGCAAAAAGTAAGAAATTTGGGTTTTTTTGCAAAATTGTGCCTCTTCTTTTGTTTATAGCGGCGATCAGAAATGACGCAGAGGGGATCAAATACCACCAAAAGAAAGCTCTGTTTGTGGGAAAAAAAGGACGCAAATTTCGTTTGGGTACAACGTCGCACGACCGCGCAGTTTTCAGTTAAAGCGACGCAGCGCCGAATCGCAAAAAGGGCTCCGGTCCTAAAGCTGGAAATCCTTCCGGGGCTGAAGTGGTTAAAATAAAGAAACCGGGCCAGCAGGGGTCTGGGGTGGTGACCTGGCGGGGAACCCGATGGGCTCTTTCTATGGCAAACATGCAGGAGAAACCGTCCCCACCAAAGGTCTGCATCAGCCAGGACGGTAGGAATTCCTATGGCTACTTCCCTTCTGAGCCCTCCGGGAAGCCCAGGAATCTAAGATTATTTCTGCGGAGGCGGTCTTCAATGTCCCCCAGCTTGGCCCCCTGGGACCTGTGGTCCGCCCCCATGTCCCTAACTGTTACCATGAGGGGATTCAGGTCATCCTCTATGTCACTGATCCTTTGTTCAGCGTTAGACACCCTGTGTCGGACATTGTGCATGTCCTTCAGAAGCGCTAAGTCCATGCTGATGGTGTCAATCTGCTTGGGTAGGGAGGCATGTGAGGACTTAATGGCCGTCATGATGTTTGTGAGGGGCGGCTCACCCACCTGTGGATCCGGCATGGCCTCTGCCGGGTCCGCTGTTGGTGAGGGGACCGGGCCCGCCAGTGGATCCGTGGTCTCCATCCACTCTCTGTTTCTCCCTCGGCCCAGGCCTAGAGATCTGCGTTCTGCGGCTGATGCTGTGAGGCCCACGTGGCGCGGGCGCCATCTTGACTAGCCCCATGTGCAAACTTAGAGAGTCTCTCAGTGGGCGTAGGCGGCATGCTGGGGCCGTTTTTTTTTTTTTTTTTTTTTATACCATCGCCGGGAGCTGGAGAGTTGGTGATTCGGCTGTACAGGATCAGTCAGGATGTCTGTGTGGTAGGGAGCTCCGGCTTTCTGCTGCTCACATCCCGGAAGTCAGGCCACGCCCCCATAGTGTACATTCTTACATTCGTCCAAGGTGGTAATGTAACTATGTAACAATTGCTGCAGCTATACGTCAGTATTAAATCATTAAGTGACATACCTAATCAGCACATTGATGAACATGAATGCATTTGTTTTCAAGATGGCAGTGTCCTTGTTATATAATGAATCTCTCGGAGGCTGGGTGTTAATGAATTAAAGAGACCCAGTGGGGTAGGAAGATGGAATCCTGCTGGGAATCGGGTGGCAAAATCTAAAGATGTTGCTGTATTGTATCTGTAGTGTGACCGTGCATGCAGAGTCCTGAAGGACAACATGAGGTGTTGCATAGACATGACAATACTTTTGATGGTTCATAGCATAGGGATTTACTCTATCTGCCAACATCCATTTAATCATGAACAAATATAAGCATTGTCTCCCAAGTGGTTGGGACTGTAAAGGCAACCAACTGGGGGGACTGTCCTTATATTTATCCATACTTTTGATGGTGGTATACAGTGTTTGGGGGATACTCCTTTATAAGATCTGCTAGTAAACTGTGGAGTGTTCAACCATAATACTTTTTAAATATGCAGAATGTCAGTAATTTTTGTTGATATCTGCTTCTCCTCATTCTTGTTTTGGTTTTGTTGTCCTTGTGAAAATGTACCACTTTTTTCTTTCCGTGACCAAATGTTCTATCTTCTGACAGATCCAAGATGTAGTTCCGATCAACAGTTATGATACAGCTGGCTCCTTCCTGCTGCTGGGTTGTAACAATGGATCCATCTACTATGTAGGTAAGTGTCAGTACCCGGGTCTGAACCTGCGACCTTTGCTGTGTCTGGTGGTGTCTGTTCTTGCTGGACAGCTCCCTGGACAATTCCTTGAACTATCTTGCCTTGAACCTTGTTTCACTTGAATCTTGAACCCTTTGCTCCTCCCATGAATTTCCTATTGTAGCCATGCCTTTCCTGTTTGCCAGATTATTGTACTCTCTCCCGCTTTTGTCACTCCTGTTGCCATCTGTATCTTTTCTACCACTTGTTATCGACCTTTGGCTTGTTCCTTTGACTACACTTCTGCTTGATCCCAACCTGCAACCACTTGTTACCGACATTTTGGCTTTTATACTGACTACTAGTCAGCTTGCTCCCTACCTGTTATATTTGCTACTGTACCCCAGCTTTCTCACCTCCATGGTGGGATGATCCTGAGGTCTGTGACCTGGTACTAACATGCAGCAAAAAACCCATCTCCACCATGATGATCTCTGGTAAATACTGGGTAGTGCTTAGACTCCGCAGCTCGGATGAGCCCATGTCATCCACCAGGGTGACCTGCTTTTGTACTTATCCAGCTGGTCGGTGGGAGCGTCTCTACTGCTGTAGCTACTGGTCTCCAAGCCTGACACCTAACCTTGACAGTAAAGCCCTGTTCACATGTGCCGATTTGGAATCATTGACAGAATTGTTTCGATTCTGCCCACGATTCCAAATCGCTTTGCGATAGTGGCAAAACGCATCAAGTGTGTTTGGGTGCCATTCATGTATAATGGCACCTCAAATGTGTTGTAGTTTTGCCATGATTGTCGCACGATAAATTGCAGCAAAGCTTATTGCCCAAAAAGGAGTAGAAGCTTCTTTTGGGCAACAAACTTAACACAATGCAGTTTGCCACATGACGATTGTGGCAAAACTTCACTGCTTTTGAGGGGCCATTAAAAATCAATGGCACCCAAACACAAGTAGTGTGTTTTGCCACTATTGCAGTGTGATTTGGAATCACAGGCAGAATCTATTGGAAAGTTTCATGGTATCACATGGTTGTTGCTGTTTGTGTTTTTTATCTTGCATATTCTTAGTACTCTGGACTTCAGGAATATTCTCTTCCGCTTGGTTCTTAAAGCTGAGTTCCACCCAAAAGTGGAGGCTCCGCTTATCTGCCTCCTCCCACCTCCTGTGCCACATTTGGCACCTTTCGGGGGGAGGGATGAGCGGGTACCTGTTTGACAGGTACCCATCACCCACTTCTGGGAGTCTGAGTCGCTGCGACCTCGGCCCCCCTTCTCCATTCTCCGCCACCGGGCCCATTAGAAAGCACAGCATGCTTCGCACATGAGCAGTAGGGAACCGGCTGTGAAGCTGAAAGGCTTCACTGCCTGTTCCCCTTAACAGGAATGGCACCCGATCTGAAAATCGTCTGGGGTGCCAATATTGCAGGATCGATGGACAGGTTAGTGTTCTAATATTAAAAGTCAGCGGCTACAGTATTTTGTAGCTGCTGACTTTTTACATTTTTTGGTGGTGGGCAGAACTCCTCTGCTTCTGATTGATTTTTCTTCTCACTCTTTTTACTTTTTTTTTTTTTTTTAATTTGATTGCAGATGTCCAGAAATTTCCTCTGCGCATGAAGGACAATGACTTGCTTGTTACAGAGCTTTACAGAGATCCATCTGAAGATGCCATCACTGCACTTAGTGTCTACCTCACACCCAAAACAAGTAAGGGTCATTTCCCTATACTGTCACTGAGCAGAAACATTTACCTCCTGTACAAACTTGTTCTTTCTTTACCTAGAAACAAATGTGTCTGTTTAGATATGATCTATCTGATAAAAGGTGTTTTTGCATACTGCAGTTTAGTAAACTGTCTTCTTTTTTTAGGTGACAGTGGTAACTGGATTGAGATAGCCTATGGAACTAGTTCTGGTATTGTAAGGGTTATTGTTCAGCATCCAGAGACTGTTGGGTCTGGTCCTCAACTTTTCCAGACATTCACTGTTCACCGTAGCCCTGTGACCAAAATAATGCTGTCAGAAAGACACCTGATCTCAGGTAATGGATGTTTATATGTCTTTCCCTCTAGTGCAATCCAGCCATTGTACACTTTTGTGGTGACTATCTATCTATTGTGTCTATCCACTGGAATTCCTTAGCAAAGTAGTGCTACAGAAGTGAATTGGCAAACCTGTATTCCACATGGAGATTAAAGTGGATGTTTAGTCAAAACCTAACTCTAATCCTACTCTCAGCCACATTCTAAGCCTAATCTATCTAGCCCTGTAAAGAAAAAGTTGTTATACTTACCTGTCCTGCAGCCAATCCGGTCTCCAGCGGCGGATGCTGTGTACAGGAGAGAACCAACAATGGCTGTGAAATGCCTAGGAGGTGACGTCGCCTATAGCGTTACCATGGGGCTTCTGTTGGCTGCCTCTCCTGCACACGCCTACACACTGAAGCCGCCGCTGACAGCTCAGCCTGGGACCAGACCAGAGCAGTTAAGCATATTTTTCTTTTTTTCTTTTTTTTTTTTCTTTACATTGCTAAATAGATTAGGCTTAGAATGTGGCAGAGAGTAGGATTAGAGTTTGATTAACCCATTGACACCAGCCGCATGCATATATGCAGCCTCTCGGTGGGTCTTCACGCTGAATGGCCGCATATATGCAGCCCTGTTTAACCACTTCAGATCGGCGCTATAGCCGATTGACGGCTACAGCGCGGATCTGAATTGCCGGGGGGGCCATCAATTGACGTCCGCCCCTTTTGAGCGCTCCTGCTCTCGCAGCCTCCGCGCTGCGTGAGCGTGTCCGCGGGTCGGGCAGACTCTATGTCCACCGGAGACCCGCGATCCCTTCACAGAGAGCCAGAACGGGGAGCCGCCAATCTAAACACAGCGGTTCCCTGCTCTGTCGGGGGGGGGGGCATGACAGATCTACTGATCCCGGTGATTGGAATCAGATCTGTTATGTCCCTGTCAGCCCCGCCCCCACACAGTTAGAACACATACAGGGAACAAATTTAACCCCTTGATCGCCCCCTTAGTGTTAACCCTTTCCCTGCCAATGACATTTATACAGTAATCAGTGTCTATTTTTAGATCTGATTGCTGTATAACTGTCACTGGTCCCAAAAAAGTGTCAAAATTGTCAGATGTGTCCTCTGCAATATCGCAGTCCTGATTAAAAATCGCAGATCGCCACCATTACCAGTAAAAATAAATAATAAAAATGCCATAAACCAATTTCCATAGTTTGTAGGCGCTATAACTTTTGCACAACCCAATCAAAATACGCTTATTGCGATTTTTATTTTATTTTATTTATTTATTTATTTTTTTTTAACCAAAAATATGTAGAAGAATATGTCAGCTTAAACTGAGGAATACATTTTGTTTTTGTTTTTTTATTTTTGGATATGTATTATAGCAAAAAGTAAAAAAAATTGTTCTTTTTTCAAAATTGTCGGTCTTTTTTTGTTTATAGAGCAAGAAATAAAAACCGCAGAGGTGATCAAATACCACCAAAAGAAAGCTCTATTTGTGGGAAAAAAAGGCCGTCAATTTTGTTTGGGTACAACATCGCACAACCGCCCAATTGTCATTCAAAGAGTGACAGCGCTGAAAACTGGTCCAGGCAGGAGGGGAGTTTAAGCGCCCAGTTAGCAAGTGGTTAAACAACTTACCGTGCTGAGAGCGCGCTCCCAGCACAGTAGCCGGCGGGTACAGGAAAGCTCCCAATGAATACTAGCGATTGACAGTTTTCCAACCGTGACCGATGTGACAGTCAATCAAAGCGATCGCATGACCCAAAACCCCACCCTGCCTCTCGGCATCTGAAACCCCTTAATGGGGATGGGAGGCGTCGGCGCCAAGGGGTTAAATGTCCACTTTAAGACTCTTAAAGGGATATTAAAGGCTGGGATATTTTTTTTTTAGCCTAAAATGAGAAAAGGTTTATACTTGCCTGCTTTGTGCAAGGATAATGCACAAAACGGCCCCTTCCCTTGTGGGGTCCCCTGCCAGCACTGTTTGCTTCTTTTTTCCTTCGTGTACCTCCATAGCAAGCCATGTGCTATAGGAGCACATGGGTGCATTCCTGAGCTGGGCTGTGTGCATCCATAGATACACACAGGATGGCTAGGCCATGCCACCACTCCCTCCTCACTGGAATTGATTGACAGCATTTGGAGCCAATGGCTTTCACTGCTATTAGTGGCAGTTAGTTAGTCAGTCAGTTAGTTAGCTCTTAGTCAGGCAAGTGACCTTGCCTGACAAAGGGGCCCTGCGTGGCTCCCAAACGTTGCCATTTTGTACTGTGTGACCATATGAAATAACGTTGTGGACCCTTTTGAGGAATCCTTGGTGTGCTGGTGACATCTCTCTATTCGAATTGTCGGTGGTTTCCAGCCTGTTGTCACTTCAGCACCCAGCATTACTACAGCCATTACCACAAATGTGTGCGTAGGGAATATTGCTATTGGTCATGCAACACTGTATGCAACGTTTTTTTCACACAAATAGAGCTTTCTTTTGATGGTATTTAATCAGCCCTGGGTTTTTATTTTTTATTGTATAAATGTTTTTTTTATTTATTTAATAATACATTTAAATATATTTTCTACTTTGTTATAAAACCTATCCAATAAAAAAAAAAAAAAAAAATCTAATTTCTTCATAAATTGAAGCCAAAATGTATTCTGCTACATGTCTTTGGTAAAAAAAAAAAGAAATCCCAATAAGTGTATATTGATTGGTTTAAATGAACGTTATAGCGTCTACAAACTATGGGATATATACTAGAATTTAGGCAGCTATGGATGCTATGCTGTAATGGTGTATGTTTTCTGGCAGTGTAACTGCAGCCTTTTAAGCTTTGTGTTTGTCATTTAGTATGTGCAGATAACAACCATGTGCGCACCTGGACTGTCACTCGCTTCCGTGGTATGATCTCCACCCAGCCTGGATCCACTCCTTTAGCATCATTTAAAATCCTTGCTTTAGAAGATATTGATGGGCATGCTGGCTGCAGTGCTGGGAATGATATTGGTAAGTATTTATTTAAAATGAGCCCTAAAGTGATTCAGTTTTGTCTGTTTGGATGTATTTGTATGCAGTTTTAGCTTTGTTTCCCTTACATTGATCTTTGTGGCTTTTATCTTCAGGCCCTTTTGGAGAGAGAGATGATCAGCAGGTCTTTATCCAGAGAGTGGTTCCCGATTCTAACATTGTCTATGTCCGCTTATCTTCTACTGGGAAGAGGTGAGAGAGGTCATGTCATTCTCATACGTGGTGATTATTTTTACCAGCAGATACATGTTTGCTTACATACTGCTTGACTACTTGACCGCAGGAAGGTTTTACCCCCTTCACGACCAGGGCATTTTTTGCTATTCAGCACTATGCTACTTTACCTGGCAATTACACGGTCTTGCAACACTACAAAGATGAGATATATATTTTTTATACTTTCTGTTCTAAAACATATCCAATAAAATCAAATGTATTCAGAAATTTAGGCCAAAATGTATTCGGTCTTTTTTGTAAAAAAAAAAAAAAAAAAAAAAAATTCCAGTATGTGTACATTAACTGGTTTGTATGAAAGTTATAGCGTATACAAACTATTGTATACACACACACACACACACACACACACACACACACTTTTTTTTTGGTTTAGGAAATTGATCACTATTGATCTGATTTTGGGACCCTTTGGAAAGTCTGAGGAATTTAGTAAGCGGCATGGCAAGGTTTTTGAAGTTTGTACATTTTTTTTTGTCAACATTTCTTGGAAAATTAAGAAATTAAATACAATTAATTTTTTCACAATATTTTCTTTTACACACGATCACCAGTACATCGTCATCATATGACTGGTGTGACAATGATCAGGGATACTGACTGGTGACCATATGTAAGGAAAAAAGAAATGTCTTTTTTTTTATTCAATTTTTGTCAACTCTCTTTCTTTTTCTTCTTCTTTTTTTTTTTTTTACATCCTGTCATCAGAGTAGCTCAATGACACCATAGCACTGTACTACTCTGAGGGGGTTATGAGGGTTTTTTTTTTTTTACGCTGTTCGTTTTTGCTTATACAGTGATGATCACTGTATAAGCAATAGTTTAAGCTGTCATAAATGGTTATGAACAGCTTGCTTAGGGATTTGATCTGTGATTGGCTACAGCTAATCGCATGGTACAGGTAGCCAGGTACCATAGGATTGCTTTGGGCCAATCACCGATAACAACAGTAAGCAAACTGTTCATGACTGGAAAGCCATTCATGACCAGTTTACATTGTTATCAAGTGATCGCTATGACCTGTCATAGCGATCACATGATACCCAGTTACCGGTTTTACCAGTAATCCACCTGGCACAGGAGCAGTACGCTGTTTGTATATATACGTGACGAAGCCTGCCCGTGCCGCCCTGCCTCAGTAAATGTACTGTGATGGTGTGGCAAGTGGTTAAACCAAAAAAAAACAAAACCTCATTATGCAAAATAAAAACCAGTCATCTCTTTTCAACTCTACTGCCTTTTTTATTTATTTTAGGATCTGTGAGGTCCGCTCTGTGGATGGAACCCCCATTACCTCATTTACCGTCCATGAGTGTGAAGGATCCAGCCGTATAGGCTCCCGCCCACGGCGCTACCTCTTCACTGGCCATGCCAGTGGCTGTCTTCAAATGTGGGATCTGACTACTGCTATGGAGGTGGTAAACAAAGGGGAGTCGGGAGGTGAGTCGCCGCCTAATTTTGTGTCCTTGCTTTTGACTCCATGTTCATCTGGCTAAGTCTTTTTACGCCCCTTACAAACTTCAACAAAATTTTGTGGGGCCTTGCCAAATTCATGCTTAGTGTTTCCTTACCTCGAACACCTACCCATTGTGTGTGTGTGTGTGTGTGTGTATGTGTATAGGTACTCATAGGTTTAAAGTTCATTTTTAAAAAAATAACAGATGCAGATAAAAAATATGCATTTATTATTTTCTAAGGAGCCTGCAGAGCATTGCATCTGCGTTCAGCAGATCGCGGGTGCAGTCTCCGGCTCCTGCAGACTCTCAGCATAGCTGTCTGCTCTTCCCTCGTACGGGCACGCAGTGACCTGAGGAGAGCAGGAAGATCAATAAACTTCAAAATCGCTCACCAGCACCCTCGCAGTTGCTTGAGAACTACAAGCCGTCATCTGCAATGGCTCATGGCATTTGTAGGCATTCATTCACAGAAAACTGTAAACGAATGACACAGCCGTGTGCATGGAGCCCCACACGGCCACGCTGTTTTCAAACTGGGACAGCGGGGAGGGGATCTCCCGCCCGCTATCGCAGAAAGGGGGAGGGGAGTTGGGGAGTGGCTGCAGCTGCTGGAACACGTTACGTGTCTCCCCCCCCTTAAGTCATGAAACCTGTTCCAAAGGTGAACTCATCCTTTTACGATGGTTTTTTAATTGCAGAAGAATCATGTAATGTCTGAGCTTTGCATGCGCTACTCAGCTTACAGTGGTCGGCTTGATCCCCAGTGTGCTGGAATCATGGCCTTCTGCGCATTTGCAGGAGTAACCTCATTCCACACCTGCTAGTGAAGATGGGTGAAAGTCGGAACACAAGAGAAGATGCCGGGGAGGGATAGGACCGTTGGAGAAAAGGTGAGTATAAGCACACCCTTTAGTTCGCTTTAAAGGATAAGTTCACCTTTCGGAACATGATACATGTTCCACCCATTTTTGGGGTAGAACATGTAACATGTTTCCAATGCTGCAGCCACTGCCCGATTTTATTTATTTATTTATTTTTCCCCATTTCCCCCCCCGTGACAGCAGTACAGGAAGAAGTTCCCCGCACAAACTGTCACCTTTTTTAAATCAGTGCGGCCATGCAGGGCTGCGCCCACACGGCCACGTCATTCATTCACACAGCTCTGTGTGAATGAACTACAAGCCCCGACATCCTTTGCAGCTGTCACCTTGTAGTTTTCAATAAACTACCATGGTTCTGTGGATCGCTGCGGTAGTTCCTTATTTCCTGTCATTGTATCTGCTTGCCCATACAGGATGGGCACACAGATACACTGACGGATGTGCAGGAGACATGCATGGCACCAGTGATCTGCTGTTCGCTGGTGCAATGCTTTATAGGCTCCAAAAAAAAAAAAAAATAATAATAAATGCACCTTTTTTTTTTACCTGCAAAAAAAGTACATTAATTTTTTTTAATTAACTTAGCCTTTAACAGTCTTTTGCCTTTTAGGGTCCTTTTACACCTGCATGTCCATTTTCACAAACTCCCCTTGCTCAGCAGGGATCGATCTGTTGATACCTGCTGAGCTGGAGGATGACAGGTCTGTCTCTGCTCACTGTGCGGACACAGACCTGTCAGAGCCCCGCTCTCCTCTATGGGGGATGGGATAAAAACGGATCCACCGGTCCATTTTCAACTGATCTGCCAGACGGATGGAAAATAGGGATTCCATCCATCTGGATTTAGCGGCCATCCGTCGCTCCATAGAGGTGCATGGAGTGTCCAATCAGGTCTGCCTGGAAAACTGACAGGCGGACCTGAATGTCCGCATGTGTGAAAGGACCCTTATGAAGCTTCATTAAGTGCTTTTATGTGGAGTCTAAAGTGTTGATAGAAACTGCTTCATCTGCTGATGCTGTCCTATCTTTTCTCTGGGTAAACAATCCCCTCCTCTATGTCTGCCCATGGCTACCTCAGTGTCATTCTCTACTAATGTATCATTGTCACTGTATTCATCTACTTTGCAGCAGAACAAGGGGGTCTCACTCAGGAAGAGCTGCTGGAACAGCTGGAGCAGTGTGACCTGGCTCTCACCCGCACCCCTGAAATTAGCCCTGCCACATCATTCAACCACAGTGCCAACCCTCGTGCTTCACTAGCCAGGTACTTTCTTTACCAAAAGAAAAATTATACATAAAAAAACCCGCCATGGTTACACTCTTGACAATCCGCCTCTTGCTCCGCAAATTTTAAATGTGAAGAGCAGGCTCAGTGTCCAATTGGAAAGTGCAGGGGTAAAAAGAGAAGGCCAATGCATGCCACACTAGCCTGTTTGACATTCCATATTTTATTTTATGTCCTTGATAGATTTGTTAACCACTTTGAACTCTGGAAGGTTTTACCACCTTCATGACCAGACCACTGCATTACTTTTACTGGTCATACAACACGGTACCCAAATTAAATTTTATATAATTTTTTTTCACACAAATAGAGCTTTCTTTTGGTGGGATTTGATCACCACTGTGGTGTAAAGGCAGAGTGGTTGTAAAGGCAGAAGGTTTTTATCTTAATGTATTCTATACATTAAGATAAAAAACATTTTGTGTACAGCAGCCCCCCTAATACTTACTTGAGCCCATCTTGATACAGCGATGTTGCACGAGAGACTTGGCTGTCCGGGACTCTCCCTCCTCATTGGCTGAGACAGCAGCGCAGCACCATTGGCTCCCGCTGCTGTCAATCAAAGTCAGTGAGCCAATGAGAAGATTGAGGGGACAGGGCCAGGTCGTGGCTCCGTGTCTAAACAAGGAGCTGCGGTTTGGCTCGGGTGCCCCCATAGCAAGCTGCATGCTGTGGCAGCACTCAACAGGAGAGAGGGGCCAGGAGCGCCAGCAAGGGACCCAAGAAGAGGTTAATCTGGGCTGCTCTGTGCAAAACCACTGTACAGAGCAGGTAAGTATGTTGTGTTTTTTTTTTTTTTTTTGGAATCAAAGAGACTTTATTTTAGCTTATGAGAACAGGTACGATAGGTACAGGTACATCAAGATGCATTTTACAGACAAGTAATAATATCACTGTTTCATGTGGTTTTCAAAAGCCATGTTGCAAGCGATATAATCACCATTTCACATTCCTGCTTACCTAAGCATCTGCATTGAAAACACAAACAATAAAGAAGCACCCTGCCATATTCTGTTTAGTCAAGTAACCCCCTACCACACCAGCACTTTGCCTATCCTCATCGTCCCCCCACTCAATCATCTAAGTAATGACGTTATTTTTAACAAAAAAAAATACCTTAATATCCCTGTAGGCCAAAATGTATTCTGCTACATGTGTTTGGTAAAAAAAAATCCCAATGAATCTATACTTATTGGTTTGTGTGAAAGTTATAGCATCTACAAACTATGGTGTGTATATATACTGGAATTACGCCGCTATAGGTGCTATCTGTAATGGCGGTGATCAGAAACTTCTAGTGGGACTGTGATAGGGTGGCAGGAAATCTGACGCTAACTGACAATATCTGGGAGAGTGACGTGACTAGTGACACTGACATTGGCTGGGAAGGGGTTCACATCTAGGGGCAATCAAAGGGTTAACTGTGTGCCTAACAATGTGTAATGTGTGCTGCTTTTTCTTTAGGCCTCATATACATGGGCGTAATAGCAAAACGTCGGGACCAACGTCAGGCAAAAATCGTAGTCAAAAACGCAATTTCATCTGCGTTTTTGCATCGGCGTTAATGAGCGTTGGCGTCAATAGGCGTTATGTTTAAAAAAAACATTCCTCTGCTATTTTTTAACCTGAAAACACAGGGCGTTAAAAACGACGGTCAACGTCGCTACGGCGTCAATGCGAGTTAGTGACCGTTTTGCCATCTTGGCGTCAAAAATGCCAAAACGCTACAGCCCCTGAACACACGGGTCCTGCGTTCGATTTACAGCTTTAGAACGCCGACACTATCTACAGCTCAAAACCGTCAGCGTTTTTATGGGGCCATTGAATAACACGGAGAGCTGAAAAAAAACGCTAAAAACCGTGGCGGTAAAAAACGTCTGTGTGTATGAGGCCTTACTATCTGGCTGCTTTTGTTGGGAGAAAATACAGGCAGATCGCTGTTCCCTGTACACAGTTGTGTTTTTTAACCACTTTCCTACCGCCGTATGCAGAATGACGGCCAGGAAGTGGTTCAGTTAGCCTGACTGAGCATCATATGACGTCCAGCAGGATAACATGCCGGCGCGGGGCCATGTGGCGATCGGTGCAACTCCGATCTAGGTAATGGGCTTTTGTCAGAAGCTCATTACCATGTGATCAGCCGTGACGAATCATGGCTGATCACAGTGTAAACAGGAAAAGCTGTATATCTGCTTTCCCTTTAGTCGCGTCCACAGACGCGAGTAGAGGAGAGCCGATTGGCGGCTCTCCTGACGGGGGGGGTCTGTGCTGAATGTTTATCAGCGCAGCCCCCCCCCCCCCCTTGGATCGCCACACTGGACCACCAGGGAGCCCACACAGTGATGCCACCCAGGGACCACCAGGGATTCCACCCTAGACCACCAGGTAAGGGGCAAACAATGCCCAATAGGGATGGCACTGTGCCCATCTGTAAAGCTTGCCAGTGCCTTCCCTATAGCAGCTGCGATACCTGTGCCACCTATCTGCACAGTGCCACCTATCAGTACCCATCAACGCCGCCTATGAGTGACCTTCAGTGCCATCAGCACTGCCGCATCAGTGCCCATCAGTGAAGGAGAAAATGTAGCTATTTACAAAGTTTTGAGATAGAAAAAAAGAAAAAACATTTTTTTTTTTCAAAATTTTCTATCTTTTTTTATTTGTAGCGCAAAAAAATAAAAACCACAGAGGTGATCAAATACCACCAAAAGAAAGCTCTATTTGTGGGGGAAAAATTATAAAAAATGTAGTTTGGGTACAACGTCGCAAATTGTCATTCAAAGTGCAACAGCGCTGAAAATTGTTCTGGTAAGGAAGTGTTCTAAGTGCCTGGTATTGAAGTGGTTAAACACAGAACTCTGTGTATGTGATTGGACACAGCCAATCAGCTGACGAGCCAAAATAATTGACTGAAATCAGCCGTCCAAACACAGCACTTTTTGGTAGGGGGCACGGCTGAACCTAGAACAATCAGCTGACATAAAGGTACGTGATTGTGCCTGCACCTGCCATCCGCTCACAGTTTATTTACTGTGAGCGGTTGGCGGGTAGTTAATGTTTAATCTAATGGTCCCTTCTGCACATCATATTCCCATTGGCCCATCACTAATAAAATATTAAAAGTCAAATAACTTTGTGTTTGAACTTTTATTTTGCAAACCGCTTTCAGTTTTTAGTCATTTACCTATTTTTATCACTAGAAAAATACACCTTCATTCTTGCACCATAATCTGTATATGTATGATTTTTAGGGATGCAGTGATATCGGTATCGGTGCTGATAGCAGGCATTTGAGTGAGTATTGGTACTCACCCAAATGCTCCCAATACCGAAACCAATACTTTGCTGTGTGATTTGCCTCAATACAAAGTGAATGGATGCAAATTGCACTGCAAAGAATTGCATGCAATTTGAACAGTAATGTGGTGCGATTTCCCCCACCGCGTGTGTGTGTGTGTGTGTGTGTGTATATATATATCGAAAGAGATTAAACTGCCATCTAGTGGGCAGTTTAGAACTCACAGTACATATCTGGTAGCAAATCAGGGCAGCTGAAGGTGCCCACAGGGCTGGAGGAGATGTATAGGCATGGGCGTCCACAGGTAGGGGCAAGGGGGGGCAAGTGCCCCCCCCCGGAATCAGGGATCGTAAGGTGTCTGCGCAGATTGTGAGCAGGTGCTGGAACACTCCATGTACCAGCTCCCGGCACAGAAAGAAAGATTACACTGTGGCCGGCATCCGGCAGGGCTTTCCATCGTCCGGTGTTAAGACCGCACTGACCTGCAGAACCTGCAGAAGCCTGTGCCAGGAGCCTGACCTGCCAATGTGAGTTATAGACAATTCTTTTCTGTGGGGGGAAGAGAGCTCTGTGCGGGGGATTGGATATGTATACTGGCATAGCACACTCCTGGAATCTGAACCCTGCACATGCCTGGAATCTGCACCCTGTACATAGCACACCCCTGGAATCTGCACCCTGTACATAGCACACGCCTGGAATCTGCACCCTGTACATAGCACACGCCTGGAATCTGCACCCTGTACATAGCACACACCTGGAATCTGCACCCTGTACAAAGCACATGCCTGGAATCTGCACCCTGTACATAGCACACTCCTGGAATCTGCACCCTGTACAAAGCACACGCCTGGAATCTGTACTCTGTACAAAGCACACGCCTGTAATCTGCACCCTGTACATAGCACATGCCTGGAATAAAGTCTGCTGTTTCCCCCTTTAAAATAAATAATTGTGAGTTGCGGCTAAGCGCCTCCCCTTCATGACATTGTCGAAACGGGCGGAGCATGGGTGACCTTAAAATGATGCCCCCCCTGAAAAAAAGTTCTGCGGACACCCATGTGTATAGGCTGTCTGCCCCCAATCTGAGATCACTTTCGCCCTATACCCACGGGATCTCGGAACTTCTCCTCCAGCCCTGTGAGCACCTCCTGCAGCCCTGATTATATACCAGATATGTACTGTGAGTTTTAGTCCTGGTTCACATTGACATGATTTGACATGCCAAATTGGCGGAAATTGCACCGTTCTAATCTGTGCCACACTAATTTCAAAAAGTAGTTCTTGTACTACTTTTTGCGATTTCCATACGCATCTGTGCAGAAACCCGCACAGATGCCTGTGAAATCGCCGCTGAAATTGGGACTGACATGCGGGAATGAAATGGTGCGATTTCAGCTGAACATCATTTCATTCCCGCCCTCCGTGTGAACCCAGGCTTAGCATTGTTTAAACTGACTAGATGACACTTTTAATCCCTTTTCTACACGCACACACACACACACACACACACACACCCCACCGTATGCAATCCTTCTGCAGTGCGATTTGCGCCAATTTTTTTGTATTGGCGCAAATTGAACCGTAAAGCCTCGGTACTCTGTATCAGCGAGTACTTGACCGAAAGTATCGGAACTCTTACTCGACGATAAAAAGATGTGATCGGTGCAACCCTACGATTTTAGCTCCATAAAAAATTTAAAAAAAAAAAGTTGTGTCTTTTATATCAGCTTAATCTTGTCTCTGCTACCATTTCTCAAAGAAGTGCAGCAATAAACCCTCTTTTATGTTTTTGTATTCCAGCTTGCAGTCTCAGCTGAGTGACAACATGCGAGATCGATTCTCCAGGCTTATGATAACTTCCTCTCAACGCCCCGCTGCGTCTACACGCCCCACAGAAGGCTGGGCCTCAATGTGCAGCTTGCAGCCACATATATCTGGGAGTTTCATCTCTTTGCACAAGTCGGACTCTCTCCCTCGCTCCAGCATGAGATCTAGTAAACCACAGAGCTGCCAGTTAAGGGCAGAAGGCCAGGTATTTTCCGCAGTTTCTGATCCACCGTCTCCCCGTGCCAGTGGCAGCTTTGTGGAGCGCTGCCAAGAGCTTGCTCGTAATACAGAATCACACCAGTCAGACACACGACGTTCCTTTATGGACCGGAAGACGGGAATTGACCGTCGAGACACCAAATGATCTAGAGTACGACCTCGCTCCCTCTCTCAGGCTGAACACGTTTCTCTACTTTGAGGGTCTATATACACCGACGTTCGACGTGTAACTCCGGGTCGGAAGACACCCCGCACATCTGCGTCGCCCCGCAACTCTCCTTCAATAGTATTCGGACCTCTTAGCTAGAGCGTACAACAGTGAGTCGACTCTGACGTTCGACCTTATGTTTTTGTATTTTCTCCCAAATAACGACGTGAAGAAACTCTTTACCATCGTCTCTGTTCTAATTCGACTATATTTTCTGTGTTGAAAAAAAAAAATTTAA
>BLSH010017146.1:260731-279427 GCA_018402905.1 Glandirana rugosa | reverse complement strand
TTTTCTCCGAGTTCACTGACAGACGCAGCACCCACCCCTCTGGGCTCTGTTTTGGTACGGCTTGTGTACAAACTGGAGAGTCCTCTGTGAGGGGGGGTTTTAATGTAGGAAAGGAGGACGGCCCCCAGGGGAGGGGCCAGCTGAACTCTTTCCCTGCCTAGTTAACTCCTAGTAAGACGAACATAAAACCCCACAAAGTCAAGAAGAAGCTGCGTCTGTCAGTGAACTCGGAGAAAAGGATTTTACGGTAAGTTATAATAAAATCCCTTTTTCAGCACTTTCCAGCTTGTTTATGACTTTTACTTGTGGCCAAAGCTTAGAGCGAATAATGGAGCGGCTGGAAATCCTGCACTGTTCTGATCCTTTAATTGTCTGGGAGCAGTCAGAAAAGTGATACTACTTTTTATCCTTCAGCCATCGTGTGTATTTATTATTCTTTCTTAACAGAACATCACAAAACACTTCAGTAAGTGTATCTTTTGAGTCATTGCTAAGAACAATAATGAATCGGATGAGAGTTTCCAGTCAAATCTATTTTTCTTCCATAAGATGTGCAGAAGCTACCTTTTGTGACTGTACCACATACCCCATCATATTATTTGAAATCTTGACTTTTTTTTTTTTTTTATAGCACTCCATTATGCAGTTGAAAACCTGCGAATTACAGTATGTATGAAACTATATTTATGTGAGATGGTTGCATTAATGGAAACCTATGATAAGAGATACACTATGGGAGTCATTTACTAAAACTTGAGAGTGCAAAATCTGGTGCAGCTCTGCATAGAAACCAACCAGTTTCCAGGTTCTTTTTGTCAAAGCTTAAAGTGTTCGTTACCCTAAAAAAAAAAAAAAAAAAAAAGATCCTGTCTCCATAATTAATTTGGCCACTTGTAATACCTGGCTGATCCTGCCTGTTTCTGCCCTCCCCTCTGTAAACTGACCACTGTATATCATGGCTGCTGAGCCCTGATACCGTGGTCAGTTTACTTGCCTCCATCATCCGCAGCCCTGCTCTCTGCTCTCCTGTGTCCTCCTCACCCCTCCCTGTCAGCTTGGTCCACTCCACGATTGTCCCCTCCTGGTGCAACCATATTTATAATATAAGCATGCCACCCCCTCTGTTATATAACACAATGTTTTCCTGTGTCTGTGCTATATAAAAAAAGATGCAGATTATACAATCTCCTGGCGCACGTGTGACTCCTCGGATCTCTCTCCTCCCCGACTGACGTCAGTGGGAATGCTTGGCCCGGGCAAAGGAGAGAGCCGAGGAGTCATGTGAGCTCCGGGAGCCACTCTGATATACAGTATAATGGGCATTTTTCATTTTTTTAATAAAGCACAGGGGCACATAGTGTTCTATAACAGAGAGGATAGCATGGTCATCATATAGTGGGTTAACAACCACTTTAAAGTGGTTGTTAAGCCACTGAGTGTTCATGCTACAAATCCCCTCTGTTATAGTAAATGATGTGCCCCAATGTATGTTTTTTTTTAAAAATAAGCCCTATATACCTTATTTTATATTGCCGCTCAGCAATCACGTGGCCGGCCGCCTCTCCAGATTTGACGGCTATAGTGGGCGGGGATGAAAATCCCCCGCTGACGTAAGCCAGGAGAGGAGAGAGGCAGTCGGTCATGTGAGCGGCACTATGAAAAAACTATACAGTGGCTTTTTTTTTTTTTTTAAACATACACTGGGGCACATCATTTACTATAACAGAGGGGGTTGTAGCATGAACACTCAGTTATGATGGCAGCAGGATGGGTGGGCCGGGGAGTGGACAGAGCTGGCAGGCAGGGGGTTGGGTGTGGGGGGCAGAGGAGAGCTGCGGGTGACGGAGTCATGTAAACTGACTATGGTGTCAGGGCTCAGCAGCCATGATATACCATGGTCAGTTTACAGGGGGGAGGGCAGGATCAGCCAGGTATTTCAGGTGATACAGGGAGCCAAATGATACAGCACAAGCACTGTGCTGTATAACATGCTTTAAAGCAACAGGATCCATATATATATATTTTTTTAGTTAGGGTTACAAATGCTTTAATTGGACAAGCTGATTGGTGCAGTTGTACATAGTAACCAGTTTCCTGCGTACTCCAGTTTTAGTAAATTTCCCTACATATGGGGACACCTGACCTTCACATCTATAAGAACTTGATGGATATTTGTTTTCAAAATATGGAGTTAACCTTCCTATCCCCTGCTACCATCCTTTGGGGTATAACAACCTCCATTCTTCTGGGAAGGTGGTGGCTTTGTGCACAGGGGCACAGTCATGATGGGCCTTCCCCAAGCGGTTGCCACAAGGTTGGAGGCACACAATGAATTAGTATGCTGTAACATTAGAAGTATCCTTCACTGAAAACCCAGAACTCGATAATTTAGAGGGAGGTCCATATACTGCAAGAGTGATGGTCAGGGTTCCACAAACTTTAAAACATTCATTCTACAATTCCCATCTTTCTGAAAATGCTATTTGTCTGTTGTGCTTTGTGCAGGGAGTTCTGATGTCACCGATTTTGTAAGATTGTTTCCAGTTATTACATGGAAATGGTCATGTCACCACAGGGTGGCACTGTTCATCAATTGGTAAACTGCCACGTCCTGGTATTGACCAAGAATTAATTTACAAAGAGAAGACGGACTTTGTAGGCACCACAGCTACAGATTGTTTAAAAGTATTTTTCTTAATTCAAGATAAATATTTGCCTGCCCCCCCCCCAAAAAATGGAGCACCAGCTGCCACTGGTTGAAGGAAAGACATTTGTATAATGTATGGCCCGCTTAAAGTCTGATACCTTATGGGCCCCAGCAGATTATGATTTTGCACAACTACACCACTTTACTGTATTGCCTTCTCTAATATCTCCGCCATTATCCGTTTTTATCTTTGTGAATTTTGGAGTGAGGGCTCTAAAACCTCCACACCCTATTCAATAAGGATATTGGTTTTCTTTCATTGTATTGCACACCTATACTATTTTAACAATTTTTCTTGTTGCATTGTGTTCATATACAGTTATTTTGTTTTCATGGTTTTATGTTAGCCAAACTTACTCTATTATATCTGTAGTATGAGTGATAAAGAGCAAGTGCAGTTTAAAGAGAAGTCTATCTTTCCAACCATGTTTTATGTTGCACCCACATATAGGGTATAACATCAAACATGACCCCCCCCCCCTTACAGTATCTGGTGGGGGGTTTCTGCTCTCTGCATCATCCAGTAATTATTATTTAATTGGACATGGCAGTGCTTGGCTCTGCCCACACAACCACATTTATTCACAGTAATTTGTGAATGAGAGAACAACAAGTCCCATCTAGCACCCCAGCAGAGGGACTTATAGTTATTAATAGAGCACAAATGTATAAGATCTCTGCACTTGTAATCCATTGATTCTTTTCTCCAGCCCCATAACTGAAGGTGTGTACTTTGGTACGGAGCTACAGCTTGAGATCTAGTCTGCAGAAGCAAGAGCATTGCACCCACGATTCACTGATCGCAGTTGCAATGCTTTGTGGGTTCCAAAATTACAAAAAAAAAAAAAAAAAAATCAATGCACATTTTTTATTAATATAGGTGCATTCTTTTTTCTTTTTTTGCCAAAGATAGAAAATTGGCAATTAAGAAAATAATGAAACTATTCTGGAAACCACTTGAGAAAAGTGAAATGTAAATAATAGTATAAACCGTGTATAGAACACATGAAACCAGTGTAGGTGCATTGTATAGAGAAGCAGTACTCTGATTAGCCCCAGTTCAAACTAGAATGCGGTGCGGGAAACCCACAATCCATGCACGTTTCCCTCATTGCATTCAAAACACCGCCAGTGCAATGTTAACAACGCCCCAAACACAGTGCATTTGCCTGCACTGGATCACATGGTACAAAACTACCATGCAATCTGGTCGCAGTGCGTTTCCTAAAGTAGTACATTTGGCACGACGCAGTGATTTTGAACCCATGCACAATGAATAGCCTTAAATCGCACTCTACTGAATCACATGTGAATAACACAGGAATGTGTTGTGCATTCCTGTGCGACTCATAGGTGATTCATTGTGTGAACCTAGGCTAGCAGATTACTGGTTCTCTTTAAAGCAAGGCCACAGTAGGTAAGTAGTAATAAAAGTCAAAACTGCTTTTATTTCTTTCATGTATTTTTGTTGGCTATACTCGTGGAAGCACAATGCATTAAGACATTGTAATATGTGTATGATAACTGTATGTAACCTGATTTATTATTATTTTTTTTTTTACGTTCATAATAAAAAAAATCACTTTCATAATCTTTTGTTGCCAGCTCTTGTGTCACTATTAAAGTGTATCTAAACTCAAGAATATATTGCAGCGTATCAGCCCTTAGATGAGGGGGCTGCTTTATATTTAGCATTTGAGTCTAAAGATCAAAACGCCACACTAAAGTCCAAAAAGTAGGATTTTATACCAAACCTATACGAAGTACAATACCCAACACATTTCGGGGGCCATACAGCTTCTGCTTCATCACGGATGCAATGTGTTTTGGAGTAAAATCCTGCTCTAGGACTCTGTGGCGCTTTGACTTTCAGACTCAAACATCCCGAGGCTTCTATGGCAGTTCCTTGGTGGATGGAAGCAGCCTACATATCACTTTGTTGCCCCATTGATTCACCATCAGCACAGTTGTGATAGAATCAGTTTCAAACAGGAAAGCTCTATTCACTCGGGGTTCCAGTGTCATCAATTCACCACTTCAGGCATTCATTTTCAGTTATTTTCCCCCTTTGTTTACCTCGTTATCCTGCTGCTAACAAACTTCCTGTCCTAGGGTGACCATGCTTCCCTTGCTGTGCTGTATCTATGGAGGAGCAGTGTTGTCACCCTGGCACAGCAAGTGTATTAGGACTGCACCTTATCTCTGTACGATAAAGGGGGGTCCTACATAACTCCCAACTTTTTGAGATGGGAATGATGGAAACTTATTAGTAAGAGTATGTAGGCATAGGACACACTCTTAAAGGGGTATTCTACAAAAAATACCCAACAGTTTATGCAGTGCTTTACAACTTGAGGGTAGACATTACAAATACAATACAGTAGGAAGCAGAGGGCCCAGCTCGTTAGAGCTTATAATCTGATTATCAGTTAACCACTTCAGATCCGCGCTATTGCCAAAATACGGCTCCAGCGCGGATCTGAAATGCCGGGACGACGTCCATGGACGTCCACTGCGCATGCTCCAGCACGCCTCCTGGCAGCGGCGCGCGCCGCACGGTGCGCGAGCGTGCCCGTGGGTCGGGCGGACATCGAGTCCCGCCGATCACCTTTAGGAGCCTCAGAACGGGGAACCGCCGTTGTAAACACGGCGGTTCCCTGTTCTGTGACAGGGGACATAGCAGATCTACTGATCCCTGTCACTGGGATCAGTTAGATCTGTTATGTCCCGGCCAGCCCCGCCCCCCCACAGTTAGAACACACCCAGGGAACATATTTAACCCCTTCACTGCCCCCTGCAGGTTAACCCCTTCACTGCCAATGACATTTACACAGTAATCAGGGGACATTTAAATTTCTGATCGCTGTATAAATGTCATTGGTCCCAAAAATGTGTAAAAAATATCCGACATGTCCGCCCCAATGTCGCAGTCCCAATAAAAATCGCAGATCGCTGCCATTACTAGTAAAAAAAAAAAAAATAATAAAAACGCCAGAAATCAATTCCCAGTTTGTGGATGCGATAACTTTTGCGCAAACCAATCAATATACGCCGATTGCGGTTTTTTTTTTTTACCAAAAATATGTAGAAGAATATATATCGGCCAAAACTGATGAATAATTTTTTTAATGGATTTGTACTTTAGCAAAAAGTAAGAAATATTGTTCTTTTTTGCAAAATTGTCGCTCATTTTTTGTTTATAGCGGCGATCAGAAATGACGCAGAGGTGATCAAATACCACCAAAAGAAAGCTCTATTTATGGGGAAAAAAGGACGCAAATTTTATTTGGGTACAACGTCGCACGACCGCGCAATTGTCATTCAAAATGCGACAGCGCTGAAAGCCAAAAATTGGTCTGGGCAGGAGGGGGGTTTAAGTGCCCGGTAAGGAAGGGGTTAAACCCACAAGTGCTTTTATCACTACCGTTCCTTTATATTGGCTTTTGGAATTTTACAAATGCAGCAATTTAGAATCTGGATAAAAGGTTTAGCACTGGAAAGCACTTTTTGAAAGATAAAAAGTGCATTTTATACACAACTATATAGATTCAACCAAAATGAGGAGGAAAGTGGGACAGAGGGACTTAGTTCCAAATCCGGGACAGTCCCTCGAAAGACAGTTGGGAGCTATGATTCTATAGTGGACTGGGTAGGGCTAATAGCACTGGTTAAAATATTTGTGCAACACAGGAAAAGTGAATAGGAAGTTACTGCATTGGCTTTCTGGCAGGATCAACAGGTATTTTTTTTTGCACTTATACATGTATAACAAAACTCTCTCCATAGTATATTTAACAGACCAAAAGGGAGTAATTAGGATAAGTTCATGGTTTAGGTTTTATATACCATTTAATCTTTGCATGACAAACTACAGACCTCTAAATACAGAGCACAGTGCATACAAGCAGCAAGAGAATAGTGACACCCTGTGCTAATTATCTGTAGGCAACACATTCAGAGTGACGCCGCCTTATACTGATCCTTCAGAAGGTACATGCACACACCACCCCCAGAACCATGATGTTTCCCACTGTGGCCAAAATTGCAATCCACAACCAGACGGTATCACTTGTCCGATGTCCCCTGTCTGTCAGATCCGACCTCTGTCCTGGTCCTGTGCTGAGAGTGGACAACGAAGACTGGAAAGACAGGTCCCCATTGTAGGAGGCATACAAAAATATCCCGCTCATTGCCGATAACTGCTGGGCACAAAAGAAAAGGTAATACCAAGAAAAGGAATGCCAAAAGCAATTAAAATATTATTTAAAGCGGAACTTCGCTCTCTCTGTCAACTCAACACAGACTATATTTTTAATCCTTATGCTGCTAGCGTTAGTAAATAGGAAAGTATGTCCATATTTACTGGTTTTAAACTTTTTTTTCTTCTTCTTCCTGGTTTCCAGGCCTAGGCAAACAATGTCATACAGCCCAGGAGTCTTCAAAAGGGGAGGAGGGGCTTTCTCTGCTAAGCACACCCTGCATGCCTGAGCTAAGGGCGGATGGATTCCAGGAAGTAAATGCTACATGAATCATTTGCCCTTACTTAGCCAGAAATGCTAGGGCTGTTTCTCAAAATAAAGCATGGAGACATGGACGGATGGGGGAGATTGCTTCTGAATATTAAAAATGAATTAAATAGTATTTTTGGTTTGTGGTGCTCAGATGCAGTGTAGTTCCTAATGAAACAGATATAAAGGTCAATGGTTACTCTAAAATATTTATTTTCTATGTGGTTTTTACTTAGTTCTACCAGTGTCTTTATTGAGGAGGAAGACCACACACACTTTGCAATTATTTCTCTTTATGGTCTGTTCATTGCTCCATGACACCTGCATGGACTCTGTACATCCTCTCCTGGAGACTGAAACACAACATTGAACTAAAGAGCCTGCAGATCTGAAATTGCTCTCTGCTTTTAGTGCATGAACTTCCATCGTAAGCCTGATTTACAATTTCAGCTAGTGTTAATGATAATCCTATGAATGTTGAGAAAATACACCATCTCACTTCTTTGGAAATGTTTTGCAAGTACAGAAATGTGCATGTTTGTTAAATAGGTTGAATATGAAAGTGGTTGCTGGTGCATTGGTGCAGAAACCTTTCCGTATTTGGAGATTAAATCTTTAGAGGAAAAAAAAGATATAATCTTCAAATACGGAAAGGTTTCTTCACAGTAAGAGCTGTGAAAATGTGGAATGGACTCCCTCCAGAGGCGGATCTGACATTCACAGTAGATTGCTTTAAAAAAAGGCCTGGATTCTTTCCTTAATGTAAATTATATAACTGGGTACTAACATTTATAGATAAAGTTGATCCAGGGAAAATCTGATTGCCTGTTGGGGGATCAGGAAGGAATTTTTCCCCCCGCTATAGCAAATTGGATCATGCTTTGCTGGGGATTTTTTTTTTTTTTTGCCTTCCTCCTGGATCAACTGTGGGTGAAAGATTGTCTATATGGGATTCTATGGTTACAGTGGAACCTTGGATTACGAACATAATCCGTTCCAGGAGAATGCTTGCAATCCAAATCACTCCCATATCAAAGCAAGGCTCCCCATAGGAAACAATGGTAACTCCGATAATCCATTCCACAGTGACTGCTTGTCAATGCAGTATTGTATGTGGGCAGAGGGCGCTGGTATATGCAATACCGTATGTGGCCAGAGGTGTGGTGGCGCTGGTGAGGCTCGGAAACGGTCAGGAACTGTTTACACTTTCGGTATTTCAGAAAGCTTCCAAGCGTCTCCAAAGCTCACCAGCGCCCCGCACTTCTGGCCACATGTGGTATTGCATGCACAGAGGCCTAATCCTGCTCGTTTTGCGAGACTGCGCTCGCAAACCGAGTAGGGATTTTTCTTTAAAAAAATGCTTGTATTGCGAAACGCTTGTTAACTGTATTACTCGCAATTCAAGATTCTACTGTGTGTGTGTGTGTGTGTGTGTGTGTGTGTGTGTGTGTGTGTGTGTGTGTGTGTGTGTGTGTGTGTGTGTATATATATATATATATATATATAATTTTTTTTTTTTTTTTTATTGGTTGAACTAGATGGACTTGTGTCTATTTTCAACCTGACTAACTATGTGCAGTGGTGGGGAGTGTAGAAGTATGTATTGGTGCAGTGGTGCAATGGCGGCAAGAGAAGAAGAGCAAGTCAGTGCAGTGATGGTGAGTACAAAAGTGTGCATCAGTGCTGTTCTGGTGAGTGCAGAATTGTGCATTGTTGCAATTATGGGAAATGCATAAGTGTGTGTCCAAGCAGTGGCGGCTAGTGCTGAAGTGTGGATTGTTGCAATGGGAGCAAGTGCAGGAGTGTATGTTGGTGCTGTGGAGGCGATTGCAGAAGTGTGCATTGGTGCTGTGGCGAGTGCAGAAGCGTGCATCATTGCAATGATGGGATGTGCAGAAGTGAGTCAGTGCAGTGGTGGCGAGTACAGAAGTGTGTATTGGTGCTGTGGTGGTGAGTGCAGAAGTGTGCATTGTTGCAATGATGGCAAGTGCAGAAGTGAGTGTCCGTGCAATGGTGGTGGGTGCAGTGGAGCTGTAGTGATGGGTGCAGAAGTGTGCAGTGGAGCTGTAGTGGTGGGTGCAGAAGTGTGCAGTGGAGCTGTAGTGATGGGTGCAGAAGTTTGCAGTGGAGCTGTAGTGATGGGTGCAGAAGTGTGCAGTGGAGCTGTAGTGGTGGGTGCAGAAGTGTGCAGTGGAGCTGTAGTGGTGGGTGCAGAAGTGTGCAGTGGAGCTGTAGTGGTGAGTGTAGAAGTGTATATTGGTGCAATGGCGGCAAGAGCAGAAGAGCAAGTCAGTGCAGTGATGGCGAGTGCAAAAGTGTGCGTTGGTGCTGTGGTGGCGAGTGCAAAAGTGCATTGTTGCAATGATGGGATGTGCAGAAGTGAGCATCAGTGCAATGGTGATGAGTGAAGTGTGCATTGTTACAATAGTGGTGAGGTCATAAGTGTGCGTCGGTGTAATGGGAGCAAGTGCAAAGGTGTGCATAGTTGAAATAATGGCAAGTGCAGTAGTGATGAGTGCAGAAGTGTTCCTCATTGCAAGGGTGGCGAGTGCAAAAGTGTGCGCCAGTTCAGTGATGATGATGAGTAAGATTGAGTGTACCAAAACGGTAAAGGCAAACTTTATCATAATAAGCTAGTAGCCGGTCAGATCTCTTCTATTGTAGACCGCATAAAGCTGAGATACGCTGCAGCCTATGCAATGCTCTGCAAATAGCTATAGATTGCATTACAGGCAGAGACTATAAAAGGGGTGCCGTTGCTTAAGGCTGAAGCAGCCCATATTCTCCCCAGGCAGATCTGAGAATGAAATCAAAGATCTGATTGGTTACAAACAACAGGGACAATGCTTTTCACACATTAAACCCATTCAGACATTTAATGAGTGAACGGCTGGATCTGTCAATTAATGTGTTTGGTTATATGAAGTTATTCTTCCTTATTTAGCTATTTTTCTTTCTCCTGCCTTATAAATTGTCCCCATTAAAAATAAATGCCTTCCTTTGGCTGTGACCTTCTCTATGGATTCCCTGTACCTGCTCATCCACCAGAGAGAAGTCCATTGTGGTATCCACTGCTTGGGACCTCAGCCACGGGAGAAGGGAGCGTTCATCAATCCACTATGGGTGAATGTGTCCCCATTATATCGCTCTCACATGAAGGGAATCCGGCTGCTACAATGTAATCGTAGTCTGTGTCAGCGGGGAGCGAGAGGCTCTTTAATTTGTTAAATCTCTCCAGATGTTCAGGGGCTGATTGCATTCGGTTTGTCAATAGGATTAGAAGGAATATTTCTGGCCCTGGCACAGAGTCCAAAACAGAGAGGGCACATCCCAGAGGGCATGCAGCCCATCAAGGAGCTCACACAGCGACATGGACATCTAATTTCCAAAAGGCATTCATACTTGAGGTTAACATGGGGGGCTGCCATTGGTGACCTCAAAATATTGTTGCCTGGCGGTCTTTGGTGTCAATCCGATTGGCAAGAACGAGCATGCAAATGAGAGTCCATGTCTCAAAGTATTAAAGCTACTAGATCATTATGACAGCCAGGGGATTAGTATTTTCAAAAGGAGAAGACAGTTTTGGCCTACTTATTTTATGAGTACAGGCAGGAGGGGTGCCTAAATGAATTGCCGCCTGAGGCTGCGGTTTTTGCCACCCTTCCTCCTTTGGTTGCTAGAACGAAGCACAGCAGCCCATGATGCAATGGCCAAGCCAACAGTGTCCTAGCAACCAATGATGCTGTGTGGCTGTACATCATTGGTTGCTAGGGAGCTGGTGGTTGGGCTCACAGAATCACTGGTTGCTAGGACACAGGCAGCTGGACTACACAGCGTCACTGTTGGTTATGGAGCAGGCACCCCAACAGGCTGTCCTAGCACATAGCTCAGTAAAGCTGCTCTGTGTATACAAGGCAAAATTACTGATCTGCAGTGAGGACAGTGTGTCTGGCATGGACACTACGTCCTCTGTGCCACCCACCACCGAGTCCTGATAGTGGGGCGTTTTTTACCTTATTGAACAGAATTCATTATGGTATAAAAGTGTTTAGACTTTTGTACCATGTTCAGCCGTAAAGAGATTTGTTGCATACCAGCACATTATGCAATTGTCTTACAGGATTTAAAGAAAAAAAAAAATGCTGTTTAATTCTGCTTTAAAGTGGAGTTCCACCCAAAAGTGGAAATTTCGCTTATCTGCTTCCTCCACATTTGGTACCTTTCAGGGGGGAGAAGGGAACGGGGACCTATTTTTGACAGGTACCCTTCCCCACTTTCGGGAGACTGCCCGCGGCGCCGTCCCAAGAAAGTTTAGCCCCCCCTCCTCCTTCCCCCACTGCCGGGCCAGTTAGAAAGCACAGCTTTCTTCATGCATGCGGAGTAGGGGCCCGGCTGTGAAGGCGAAAGGCTTCACCGCCAGTTTCCCCTACCAGGAATGGTGGCGACAGCACCCGACAGCCGTTCCGAAGATAGGCTAGGGTGCCAACATTGCGGGCTCCTTGAACAGGTAAGTGTCTATATATTAAAAGTCAGTAGCTGCAGTATTTGTAGCTGCTGACAGGGTCTGGAGGAGGACCAGAGGAGGGCTGAAGTCAGCTGTGGGAGTCTGCTGAATGCGAAGATCAGGGGAGGTGGAGAGATCAAAGAGGCGTAGGATCTGTAAGAGGAGTTCTGTCCTCCTCGCTGCTCCCGACTGCTGAGACAAGGTGGGGGTGGAGACGAGGGGGGTGCCACAGCTGCACGGGAGGTGCGAGGGCCACATGAAATGGCCTGGTGGGCCTTGTGTTTCACACAAGTGTAGTAAAGCAATATAGAAAATGTGCAATAGACAGGCTGTATAGTGCCAGAGTAAAAATCCAATATGATTCCACGGGTATAATTGATAGAAGAACTTCCTCCACCAGGTGCGAAAATTGATGTAGCTAAAGTGGTATCACCAATCGCAGTGTGAATCAAATACTCTTACCAGAATGCCATTGTTTACCTATCTCTAGGTAAACTATATTATTTTTTATTGTTTTTACTGGTAATGGCGGCCATCTGCTATTTTTAGCAGGACTGCAACATTGCGGTGGACAAATCTGACCCCAAATTACACCTTTTTGGGGACCAGTGACATTATTACATTGTTCAGCGCTATAAAAATGCAGTGATCAATGTAAAAATGGCAGGGAAGGGGTTAACACTAGGGGGCGATCAAGGGGTTAAGTGTGTTCCCTCAGTGTGTTCTAACTGTAGGGGGGGTGGGCTGGCAGGGACATGAGAGAGATCTGGGGACAGTAGATCTCTGCCATGTCATTTGGCAGAATGGGGATCCGCCTTGTTTTTCATAGGCAGATCCACGTTCTGCTTCTGTACAAGGTGATCGCAGGATGCCAGCGGACATCGAGTCCGCCGGACCCGCGGGCACACTCCTGCAGCACGCGCCCACAATATCTCATGCACGGACCACCGTACAGCTACGGCTATTCACACAGGAGAGCCAACCTGACGCCGTATAACGACGGCAGCTGGTCAACATGTGGTTCACTTTTCCCAATGAAAGCAAAACACTCTCTAATTGGATGTGGTGGAGAGGTGGGGCGGTAATGCCAGAATCTCCACCTCGTCCAATGAGAAAATGCTTTGCATTCATTAAGATCATGCAAAGTGTTCTCTGAATGGCATCTGTGCCGAGCTTCCCATGTCCACCAAGCAGCAGGACAGCCGCACAGCACGGGCTCAGAAGGGAACAAATTTTGTCTAACTACAAGAGGCATCTATTCTTCTTGAATCTTGGTGTGCTTTCTGTATTTCTTCCAGATCTATGTAGTAATCCAGTGTAAGACTTTACCTTCCTGTAATAAAGACCAGTCACTGCTGCTCTCTCTCCTTGTGCAGGGTGACTGGTCTTGTCCCCGCCCCCTCCTGTAGTCTTCTGCAGGCAGCCTGCAATTGGTGGGGCTTGCTGGGTCCCTCCCACAGCTCTGCTCTTTACCCATGCTATGTACAGCATGGTGATAATTAGGGTTGTCCCGATACCGATACTGGTATCGGTGCCGATACTGAGCATTTGCCCAAGTACTTGTACTCGGGCAAAATGCTCCGATGCTTGCACCGATACTTGGGCAACCAGGGGATGATCAGTGCAGCGCTGGGGGGGGATTTACAATCACTGATCTCCCGACTCCCTGTATACATTTCATTAAAGCAGCTGACAGCTGCTTCTCCTCCCGCGGCCTTCAGCTGCTACAATGAAATATATACAGGGAGTCGGGAGATCAGTGATTGTTAACTCCCGCTGCACCAATCACCCCCCTTGACTGTCCCTGTATCCTTCTCCAGTCCCCCTGTGTCCTCTGATCCCCCACATTGTTCCGATCCCCCTCTGTGTCCGACGATCCCCCTCTGATCGGTCCCTCTTCTTGCTCCTCCAGTCCCCCTTGTCCTCGATCTGTCAGGATGGAGAGCGGAGGAAAGAGCCGGTAAATCTGTAATTTATCGGCTCTTTCCTTTTCTGAATGGAAAGTCAGTGATCACTGACTGTCCATTCATAAATGTCACTGAGCATCGTAAACTGTGCTTACGATGCTTCAGTTTATGAATGGGGAGGAGCCGCTGTCTCCTCTCCATTCATCTTCAATGCAGCTGAGGCTTCTGAGAAAGGGACTGGGGAATCTCCATCCTCAGCCCCCTTCTCCCTGTCTCAAAAGAGAGATGTCAGGGGTCGGTAATCGGTATCGGCGAGTACTTGGAAAAAAGTATCGGTAATCGGTATCGGCGAGTACTTGAAAAAAAGTATCGGTACTTGTACTCGGTCTTAAAAAAGTGGTATCGGGACAACCCTAGTGATAATGTCATCACTACTTTTGAAAGATAATATCTTGGTTTGTAAAGGCATTTGGTGCACACAAAGTGGATTTCTATCCTTTGTGGCTATTGAGGAAAGAATTCCCCCCAAGTTAAGCTTTAAATAAATACTCATAAACCTAATACTTATCTATATCAATAGGAAAATGAAAACAAAAACAAAAGTGCGTATTCCTCAAACTCAATTCCTGTATCAATAAATCCGTTATAGATCCTACGATTTATCCACTTGTAATCAAGAAAATGCCCACAGGGTGGCAGAACTTGCTATACTACTTGTGTTTAGAAAGATTAGTCCAGGTCCATTCTGTGGATGGATTTCATTAAGGAACATCTGTTTGGAAGTTTATATGTAGCATGACTAAAAAAATATTACACATATACATTATACATGTTCACACTTGCTTTACATTCTAAAAAGCAATCCATGTTCGGATTCCTGTTTTGGCTGCATTCTCATCTAAATGTGCAAAGAACAAACAGAAATGTGCGTTTTACCCAAGTTTTGGAAACATGCTGCAATCAGCACCCCAAGGGGGCGGGCAGCAGATGCGCGCTGATGCCCAATGTTCCACGGCTCAAAAGATTCTGAAGCTAGTTTGGGGTGTTTGTTGCAGGTAGGGCAGCCCACTCAAGTGAATTGTCTGTGTAAGGTGCGATGCGCGTTAACGGGTGTAAATCCCGCAAAAAGCAAGAGCGGGAATGCACGTTTCTGCTACACTCAGGTGTGAATGGGGCCTCATAAAGCACGTGACAAGCGGTAAGGAGGCATTGTATCGCCACCTCACTGCCTGCTTTAACCCCTTGAACCCCACATTTAGCATGTGCAATCGCGATGTGGGGCGCTTGCAGAGCTGTCCCTCTAAAAAGCGTGTCATGGATCTCTTTTCAGATTGTGATTGACAGGTGCCGGAAAGCGATATGTCACCTCCTCACTGTTTGTTTTAACCCTGAACAGTGGCCGCTGGTGGGTTCTCCTTTTGGAGGGGTGGCAAGCATGCACCAATGCCCCCCCCCCCCCGGCGACAGCACAAACCCAAACCCCCACCAACCCCCCTCCACCAGATGGCACTGACAGCAGATCCCTCACCCCCCTGTGGGTGGTCTGGCAGCACTTACCCGCTCATGTGGCAGGGTCTCCTCTCCTGGAGTGGCGGGGCTCTCCTCCTGTGCGGGCAGCAGAGACTCCGGTGTCCGCTCCTCAAGCTTATTCCCCTATTTGTCTCCTCTTCCACCAAAGTGCTAGGCATCCTGCTGCTTTGGCAAATCAGGAAACAGGTCTCACGACCTGCCTCCTGATTGGCGGGGAGGGACTTTGCCATCGCCCCACAACAGGGTGGGGGCGCAGTGTGTCCTGAGCCCGCCCTTTTTTGAAGCCTATTAGAGCCTCAGGTGCTTCAAACCCCCCCCCCCCCCCCCATGCAATCCATAGTCTGACGCCCTGATATGTTAAAGGTGCAGGGGCACATTGAACACCCAGCATATAGCACAATGGCTGCAAAGATGTCAATGCGTTGCCTGACCAAAAATCAAACATACCAAACAATGACCAGGTGACAATGACAATGGTCAGGTCTGTTCATATACCTACCAGCATAAGAATATCCTTCATACGCTCAAATTCTTCTGGGTGGAGGAATGATGTAAACTTTTCCCGATTAGCTATCAGGTCTCCGTCTTTTTGAACCTCCTCTCGTCATGTGGCAGCATTCTCTTGTAGCTGAACTGCTCTCCATCCTGGAACTCCTCAGGGTTTGCTGCAATTGAATAATAAATTCAATACAAATAAAATTTCAATAGCTTGTGAGGGTATTACATGGAACTGCCCATCTCCACAAGTAGAGAGGATTTCTACAATGTGGCAAAAAATGGGATACTACGGGGCTAGATAGCGAGCACACAGGAACCTTGGAAGAAACAAAGAACTTAAAAGCTGAACTTCACTCAAAAGTCCACTCATTCCCCCAGTTGCAGGCTTTTTTTGGGGGGCAGTGCAAGTACTGATTTTTTTCCCCCACTTCCGCAATCCTCGCCTACGCCCAGGATGGCATCCCTTGCTCTGCTCCCTCCCGCTGCCACATGTTACACATCACATGTTCCAGGAAGCTGCAGGACTATTCTTAAAGCGTCGCACAACTTTGCCCAATCAGAACTGCCCACCATTCAAATTTAGACATGCTGCCATTGCAAAGCTTTTTGTGAAAATGCCAGAGGCCTGGCTGTCTTGCTGAACAAATCATTTAATGCTAAATCAAACAGTGGTGGGCACTGAGGCGGCACTAATAAGCAGCACTGGTGGGCACAGCACTGATAATCAGGACACTAATAATCAGTGCCTTAATTCTCAGTGTCGATGCCCCTTTAACAAAAGCTGGTTATCCGCTCTCTCCTTCTCAGTGTGAGGGAAGAAAAGCTGATAACCGGCTTGTGTTGGCATCTGTGATCTGCTGTCATTGGACACAGCTGATCATGTAGCGCAGGGACGCGGTGATTGGCCCTTTACCCCCATCGGTGATCAGCTGAGTACAAAGGACTCAGAGCGCCGCAGGAAGCACGATCACGGAAGGACGTCAATAGATGCCCTCCCGGCAAAGAAAGCCTGCGCTGTAACCATAATTCACCTATAAAGCGGGTGGGAAGGGGTTGATATAAGTTTACCTATACTTCTATATTAAAGCTATGATAACTATAACCTTCCTGAGGAAGCCATACCAGGCGGGAGATATAGAATACAATATCTGAGTCAACCAATCGATGCAACTGACGTGTATTGTGTAACCACATTTGGATCTGTACTATGTTTTCTATTGATGGTTTTATAACAAAGATTTTTATTAAAGAATAAGTTCACATTTCTACAAAAATAATAAATGAACATCTTTTTGTAGGTAAATAAATCTGCATTTATTCTTTTTGCAATAGGAGCCTGGAAAGCATTGCACAAGCGATCCGATCTCTGATGCCATGCAGGTCTCCGCTTATCCATACATCCCGGCGGCTCCAGCACTGGGAACGTTACAGATTCCACCTTAAAATCCCATGGAGCGTCTACCATGTTCCCAAAGGTGAACTTCCACCGCTTGTGGACCGCCCACTGTAGATAAACTGCGGCAGAGAGGCCGCTCTGCGCCAGATCACCTACCTAATACATGAGCCGTGTGCTGGGAGAGAGAGCGCGCCTGCACGTCGCTGCCGCCCCGGCTGTGTTGTCATTGGCTGCAGCACCAACCAATCAGTGAGTTCCGGCCACTGATTGGTAGCCGGTACCCCACAATATGTTCTGGACATTGCTGAAGAGTAAGTAAACCAGGGTGGATAAAAAGCGACCATAACAAAATAATAGTAAAAATAATAATAATCATCTGATTTTTTTTTTTATTTAAAAAAAGATTTTTTTTTTTTGATTTTATCAAATTTGTTTTAATAAATTGCTTTTGGAGTAACAATCTATCTAAAGATAGTTTTCTGTTTAGCATACATTAATAATTTAGTTTATTCAGCATGAAATGGAGCAAGAAGCTGTATATTCTGCAATATTTACATTTTTGGTAAACTCATTCAATGAATCCAAGCTGAGATAACATGCACTGCATTGATGCATTCACACAATGTCACAGTAACCATGAGATATAACAAAGTTCAGGAATATTCCTTTATCCCATTGTTTTGAAAATATATGTACACTACAAACTGTATGATTGAATCATTTTTTTTACTAACCTGATAGCTTATTATTCTAAATTGGAAACCTTCATTTTGCTTGCAAATATTAAAGATTCTAACCGCCAGCCAGAATAAGCCCTTATATTTAAGGAGCACCTGTCATTTCAGATCCATCATGGCAGCGCCTGTTAGCGGGCATCCACTCACCTGCTGCCGCCACGTCCCTCACCTTGTTGTGTCACTGCCGCATCACCAGCCGTCCCATTAAAGTGAATGGGACTGTCAGTGAGTCACCAGCGGGTCAGAGGAGGAGCCGCTGCGGGACAGAGATGACAGCGGCTCTTTAAAAATTAGGATTTAAATCAAATCCACCTCGAATTAAACACCGGGCTCTTTTCTGACAGCAGAAATGTGCGGTTTTCTTTTCTTTCTGCAAAGCACATTGCTTAGTAAGAAAACAGCACAGAGCACACAGCGCAACACATGTTGGCCACACATTTAACCCCTTGATTGCCCCTGATGTTAACTCCTTCCCAGCCAGTGTCATTAGTACAGTGACAGTGCATATTTTTAGCACTGATCACTGTATTGGTGTCACTGGTTCCCAAAAAAAAAAAGGGTCATATGTGTCAGTTAGGTGTCCAATTTTTCTGCTGCAATATCGCAGTCCCGTTATAAGTCGCCAATCGCCGCCATTACTAGTAAAAAATAAATAGAAATGCCATAAAAATATTCCACCTAAACCAATAATATACACTTATTGGGATATCTTTACCAAAAATATGTAGCAGAATACTTTTTGGCCTAAATTAGATTTTTTTAAATGTTTTATAGCAGTAAGAAATCATTTTTTTTCCCAAAACTGTCTGTCTTTTTTTATTTATAGTGCAAAAAAAAACAAAAAAAAAAAACTGCAGGGATGATCAAATACCATGAAAAGTCACTAGTCACGATTTTTATACGTGACAG
>BLSH010017146.1:237723-253772 GCA_018402905.1 Glandirana rugosa | reverse complement strand
CCGGCGGGGGCGATCACGTCAGGATTATGACGAGTCACCGATCGCCCACCGCACGAGGTCTGCAGCCCATCGGCGGAGACAGGAGGATGCGTCCATCAATAGGAGCCGGTCTCCGAGAGACCGCGGCAGGGCTCCTGAAGACCACCCAGCACCGCCACCAGGCATGGAGCCGCGTGGCGAGGAAGAGGTGATCTGTATTATTTGTTTTTCAGGATATGAACATGGCGAGGAAAGTACCACCCTGACCTGCGCTCACAAATTCCACACCGAGTGCATCCAGCAGTGGCTCCAGGAAAGCGCAACCTGTCCACTGTGCCGGGCTGCCATTCCTATCCCCCAACAGGACCTCGGCATTGATGAGGGGATCAACAACAGGTTTGATTTTGAATTTGACATTAACGTTGACAATTTTGACTTTGATATCGACTTTAACAACTTTGACAACTTTGACTTTGACAACTTTGACTTTGACGAAGTTGGTGAAGCGTTAGCAGCACTTAGACGCTGAACAGACACTTCTACAGGTATGACATTCAGGTTGATGAAGATGGTAATGTGATTCTGGTAATGATCTCTACAGAGTAACATCTTTTTCCTTATATCTCTATATACAGGGCTGTAGTAGTAATGGTAAGGGTTTATGCTTAAAAAAACAAAAACTTAAAAAAACTAAAAAAAAAAAAAAATATATATATATGAATGTATAGATGTATTATTATTAATATTATAATATTTTAGTCTTTTTCAGGTTATACAGGCATCCTACTCCATCGGCATGCCTCGTCCTTCACGGCCCAGATCCCGGCAGGGGCGATCACGTCAGGATTATGACGAGTCACCGATCGCCCACCGGACGAGGTCTGAAGTGCGTCGGCGGAGACAGGAGGAAGCGTCCATCAATAGGAGCCGGTCGCCGAGAGACCGCGGCAGGGCTCCTGAAGACCACCCAGCACCGCCACCACCCATGGAGCCGTGTGGCGAGGAGGAGGTGATCTGTATTATTTGTTTTTCAGGATATGAAGATGGCGAGAAAAGTACCACCCTGACCTGCGCTCACAAATTCAACACCAAGTGCATCCAGCAGTGGCTCAAGGAAAGCGCAACCTGTCCACTGTGCTGGGCTTCCATTCCTATCCCCCAACAGGACCTCGGCATTGATGAGGGGATCAACAACAGGTTTGACTTTGACAACTTTGACAACTTTGACGAAGATGGTGAAGTGTTAGTAGTACTTAGACACTGAACAGGAGATCTTCTACAGGTATGACATACAGGTTGATGAAGATGGTAATGTGATTGTGGTAATGATCTCTATAGAGTAACATATTTTTCCTTATATCTCTATATACAGGGCTGTAGTAGTAATGGTAATGGTTTATGCTTAAAAAACTTATAATAAAAACAAAAAAAAAACAAAAAACAAACATATATATGAATGTATACATGTAAAGGTAGAAATCTATAAATCTGAAAATGTATGACTGTATGAAATGTATGAAATGTAAGTGTATATATTTAAATATCAGATCTCACTCCATTAGTTTCTTTGACCAGCCAGGGACGCAAGACCCTGGAAATGATGTTTTACATGTAGAGGAGATTGCCAGCGGGGGACCTCAGAAGAGGAGGTTTGGGGCGGCTCTATACAAAATCATCACACAGAGAAGGTAAGTATAACATGTTTGTTATTTTTATTTAAAAAAAAAAAAACTGATCGCGCCTGTCATGTTGGGTTTGCCGATAGGGAGGAAGCCTGAAACAGAAAAGGGAGATAAGGTCACGTTTGCGGATCTTCTTCCCTTCTACCTAGTGGCATCCGCCATGCAGATTCTGGGTTCACCAATAGGTACATGGAGCCCATAAAAAATGGTGACAGAACATGTGGGGGACCAGCATTTTCTGGGGTACGTGGAAGTGATCTGTCAGAAGCACTTGGGTGTAACTTTTTTTTAAACTTTACTTTTTTTTTCTAAACTTTATTTTTCCATCACATGGGGACAAAAAGTCTCCTATGTGATACATTTTTGGTGACAGGTTCTCTTTAATAAGACATCTGATGTCTCACCTGCCATCCAATAATACTAAATGACTGCAGATTGCACTCTTTGTTTTTTTTTTTCTCTAGCTGGGGAAAGTGACATAAGGACCCAAAAGCGACATTTTACATGTCAGTTCTGGGTCTTTACCAGGAAGGGAGGATCAGCAAATGGATGATTGCTGATCTTCCTCATATCTACCCATTGGCACCCGCCATGCTGGTCCCACGTTTTTCGATGGTCCCGGAGTCTATAAATCCGGTGGAGAAGCCAAGATCGCTGGCGGGGGACCCCAACAGAGAAGGTTCAGGGACACTCTTCAGAAAAGTTAAAGCGGAGTTCCATCCAAAAGTGGAGTTTCTGCTTTAAATGCAGGTGACCCCCTGGCATGCCACAATTAGCGTGTAATTTTTTTGGGGGGAGTGGGTACCTAGTTTTAATAGGTACCCAGCTCCCACTTCCTCTCCTGGCACCGCGGCACAAGAAGGAAGTTCACCTATCCCCCCTCCCTCCCTGCAATGTTCTGGGACACATCACGGGTCCCAGAAGATTGCCCGGCCATTCACAATGCGTAGCACAACTCATGCATGTGCAGTGCGCGCCCAGCTGTGAAGCCACAGCTGGACACCCACACTTGTGATGCCGGTGCCGCAGAGGGGAGGGGGAGAGGAGTGAGGCTTCAGGCGGCCGCATCGCTGGACCGTGGGACAGGTGAGTGTCTGATTATTAAAAGTCAGCAGCTACAATTTTTGTAGCTGCTGACTTTTAACTGGGTGGAACACCGCTTTAAGTATAAATAGTCAAACACAAGGCCTGTGGGCCAAATCCAGCCCAGCAGGCCACATCATGTGGCCCTCACACTTCTCCTGCAGCTGTGGTACCTCCCTTGTCTTAGCAATCAGCAAAAGAAAGGAGGAAAGAACTCCTCTGTCAGATCCTGTGCTTTTTTGTACAGCTGTGGAGAGGCTTGTCTCTGACCCCACATGTCAGTAGCTTAGAGGAGGACAGAGTCTTCTTATAGATCCTGCTATTCTCTGTGCAGCCGCTGCACTCTATTGCCTCCCCTGGTCTTCGCATTTAGCTGACTTCAGCAGCTGATAGTCCTCCTCTGCTCCTCCTCCAGACCCTGCACTTTCTGCTTCCTGGCTCTGCACCAGTTTCTTCCCAGCAGCAGCACATGGTAAGGGGGTGCAATGTAATGTAAGGGAGGATGGGGGACACTTGTCTTATGGTGGAGGGATTGAGGGGGATAATGTAAGGGGGGAGGGGGTGAGGTGCTCTGGACATCTAGTCTTACAGATACAACCTGCCCTTTGGGAGCAACCATAATGCTGATACACCCCTGGTATAACATCTTTAGTATTTTAAAGAGTTCCCCACCGCCTGCCGTGTATTCACGGTGGCAGTGTGGACGCTGTGCGCGAATCGCCGTAAATAGGTGCACCCCCAGCGCGGTCGCCGTGGTCCCATTCGTTCCAGGACCGTTCAGTCAACAGGAATTGACCAATGGATTTTGGTCTACTCCTGTTGATTGTCCGGCGAATGGGATTTCTTCCCCTACCTGTGAAATGTAAACAAAGGTAGGGGAAGTGATGCCATCTCCCCTCTCTGCTTTCTTTTCTGTTGCAGAGAGGAGAGAAAGACGTCAAAAACGTCAGTTGCACCAACACCACACTGACACCAGGTCACATAGGCACATTTAACCCTTTGATCGCTCCCTGATTGCCCCCCAGTTAACCCCTTCACTCCCTGTCACAGTGTCATATAGTGCAGCGATCTCATTTTTACCGATCGCTGTACTTGTGACCCTTGTGACACTAAATAAGTGTTAGGGTAGGTTACTAGTAGGCCTAGGTAGGTGTAAATACCCCCCCTTGCCCCCCAATAAAGGTTTTAACCCCTTGATTGCCCCCTGTCATCTGTGAACACCGTATAAGTGTCACAGGTGACGCTAGCTAGCTAGATAGTTTTTTTCCCCATCTGATTACCCGCCGTATATTAATTTTATTTACCTTTTATAGGTTTTAACCTCCAATCACCCGGCGGTGACCCCAGTTAGGTTTTAGCGTGCGTTAGGGTCAGCGTAAATACCAGGCAGGGCCAGTTAGTTAGGTACTCTGACACGCACACACACACATTAGGTAGGTGTTAGATGTTATTGTAATATCTGATCAGATCAATATCTGCGATCTGATCAGATCTATATTAGCGTCCCCCTTAGATTTAGTGTTCTAAAAAACGCAGCGTTAGCGGGATCAGCCCAGATAACTGCTAACACCTGCGTTTAGCCTCTCTGCCCAGCCCAGCCCACCCAAGTGCAGGATCAATAGATCGCTGTCACTTACCACTCACAGAACACATATCTGCAGCCTTCGCAGAGATCACGCTCGATCCCTGCGAATTCTGACAGTGAATTTGGTAGCGACTTGACACAGGCTCTGACAACCAGGTGCACTTTTTTGCCTGTGAGTCTCACTAGTGTACCTATAAATTTAGAGGCCATGTCTAATCCGAGGTGCACTGGTGATGAGGCCTACGCGATTGTGAGTATGACAGATGAGAGCGATGGGGAAGACTCACTGTCAGATTCAGACTCACCAATCTAGTTAATATTCAACAGCTGCTCCATGACAGATAGCTCTGACGATTGGGTGGTCCCTGCTAAGGGCAGGCGTACCAGATCCCGTTTAGCTGTCGCTGAGGTGCATGAACCGCAGGGCTCTCGTATGGAGCAGAGAGCAAGTACTAGTGCCGCTACCCCTTCTGGTGACCTGGCAAGCATCAGTGACCTAGTACATCCTGGTCATACAACCAGCACTGCAGTAACACTTGGTGACGTGGTGAGTCCCATAAGTGCAGTTCAAGCTGGTGTGGCTAGCACGAGTAATGCCCCGCAGCCACAAAGACGAAGAACACAGGCCCGCAGAGCCCATAGTTCCCTTCCTGGCGCGCTTGCAAACCCTAATTGGCAACCCACCACTGATGCAGTGCCCGTACTTCCCCCATTCACTGCCCAACCCGGAATTCAGGTGAATACAGTTGATTTTAGGGCCATTGATTTTTTTTCGCTGTATTTCACCAAAGATCTCTATAGATCTATTGTGGACCAAAGCAATTTATACGCTGGTCAATACATCGCCGCTAATCCCCATTTGTCCCTTGCCAGAAATTAGAAGCAAATTACGGTTTCCGAATTTAAGACCTTTCTGGGCCTCACCCTCAACATGGGCATACATCAACTACCTGAATTGCGGTTATTTTGGTCCAGTGACTCAATTCATCACATGTATGTCTACTCTGCTTCCATGGCCAGTACACGATACAAGCAGATTCTGCGGTTCATGCACTTCAGTGACAATCTACTCGATCGTCCATATGGAGACCCTGAATTTGACCGGCTCTACAAAATTCGGTCCCTCATAAACCACTTCAACCAGACGTTCACAGCACATTTTATTCCCAACCAAGTTGTGTGCGTGGACGAGTCCCTGATTAAATTTGCTGGCCATCTTGTTTTCAAACAGTACGTCCCCAACAAGCGTGCCAGATACGGGGTCAAGTTGTATAAGCTCTGTGACAGAGCCACAGGCTATACATGTAGTTTTATGGTTTATGAGGGCCTAGATAGCCGCATAGAGCTGGAAAGATGCCCAGACTACATGGGGAATGCTGGCAAAATTGTGTGGAGTTTGGTGTCACCCTTATTTGGAAAAGGGTACCATTTGTACGTGGACAATTACTACTCAAGCGTGCCACTTTTATGTCACTTACTTGATCACCAAATTGGCGAATGTGGCACCGTGCAACCTAATCGCCGGGGCTTCCCCCAACGGCTGGTAGATTCCCGACTTAGTCGGGGGGAGAGAGCCTGCTTGAGATGTGGTAATTTGCTTGCGATGAAGTGGAGGGATACAAAAGATGTTTTCATTGTTTCCTCCATTCATGCAGACACGGCTGTCCAAATTAGAAGGGCGACTGGTGTTGTGGAGAAACCCCTCTCTGTCCACCAATATAACCTTAATATGGGAGGGGTGGACCTCAATGACTAGTTATTGGCGCCCTACTTAATTGCCCATAAATCCAGACGCTGGTACAAAAAAGTGTCTATTTACTTCTTTCAATTGGCTTTGCTGAACGCTTTTGTGCTATACAAAGCGTCAGGACGGGCTGGACCTCTCCTGCAATTCCAGGAAGAGATCATCAGAGCCCTTCTGTATCCAGATGGCTCTGAACCCCAAGTTCCCAATCCACATGCAGTGAGCTGGCTGCATGGACGGCATTATCCACATGCCATCCCTGGTACCCCTACCCAAAGATACCCCCAAAAAAGATGTGTCTGCTGACGACGCGAATACAGGCGTGACACCCAATATTATTGCCCCACCTGTTTGGGCCAGCCTGGTCTCTGCATCGGTCACTGTTTCGAGCGCTACCATTCATTAGTTGGGTATTAGCGTAGGGAACAGCACTACATAGAAAGAGGACACACTTTCACAGGGTCTCCAAAGATGTCACCGCATTTTTGGAGACCCTAACCTTGACTGTTCATTGTTATAAAAAAAAAGCGTACCAAAAAAAAAATAAGTTATAAAAACTCAAAAAAATTGTAAAAAATAAAAAACAAAAACAGTTGTACATTTCTTGTCTTTCTATCTCCATTTTCTCTCTATTCTCTTTCTATTGCTCTCTATTGTTGTTTATGCATATCTGTAATGTTTTGTTGTGGTTTATTATAGTGGGGTTTTTTTTTGCAGGTATGCAATGTTTTTATGTAACATGTAATTATTTTTTTATTCTTAGCAGGAATATTATTTTTTTATGTTTTACTGTTTTTATTAATCTTTATTTAATTTTCAGGTACGTCAGCTGCAGAGCTGATTTATTTAGGGTGACAGCAATAGCGTTTGCTCCCACCATATATAAAGCAGCGACTCCAGCGCTGTTGGAGGTGATTTCACCTTCACAGTTAAAAAAAGAGCAAATATACCGGAGCATAGGGGCAGTGGGTGGAAATTGGGGCGGATTGCCCCTATGCTCCAGTATATATTTTTTAAAAAGTGGCTATGCCCACCATTAGAAGTGGGAGGATGAAGGGAGGTTTTCTAATGGTGGGCATACCCACTGATTGATTCTTTTTTTTCATGAAAAAAAGAACATTACAATATATGCTCAACAAGGACCAGCAACATACTAGTATGTTGCTGGTCTTCTCAGGCTCTCCTGTCCCACCGGGGAAAGTGAGAATGCAGCTGGTGGTTCCGCCAGCTTACCATAGAGCTGATTGAAGACTAGAATGGCTCCAATCATCTCCGTGGCCTAAGAAACCGGAGGCTACGAGAATTTTGTGACTTCAGTTTCGCCAGATATAAACAGCGCCATTGGGAAATTGGGGAAGCATCTTATCAAACTGATTTTGGTGTGGTCAGATGCTTTAAGGGCTGGGGAAAGATCTAGAGTTTAGTAGACCCCAAAATGAAAAAAAAATGATATGCGACAATACCTATTTTTATCGTGATAAAAATAAAAACGATAAAAAAAAGAGAAAAAGATGAAAGGGACAGTGTAAAAATAAAACATAAAGCAAAATGAATAATAATAAAAAAAAAAATGCACCCCTGCCCCCCCCCCCCGTGCACGCGCACAAAGGTGGACGCAAGCGTCAGTTTCATGTCATATGTAAACAACAATTTCACCATGCATGTGAGGTATCACCGCGAATGTCAGATCGAGGGCAGTAGACCTCCTCTGCAGATCTAAAGTGGTAACCTGGAAAGGCTTTTAAAGGCTTTTAGAAATGTATATAGTTTGTCGTTGCTTCGCGGTTGTGCATAATTTTTAAAGCATGTCATGTTTGGTGTCTATGCACTCGGCATGAGATCAACTTTTATATTTCACCAAACATTTGGGCAAAATAGTATGTTTTTGTGCATTAAAATTCAAAAAAGTGTTTTTTTCCCCAAAAATTGCGTTTGAAAAATCGCTGCGCAAATACTTTGTGAAAAAAAAATTGTAACACCCACTATTTAAATCTGTAGGGCCTCTGCTTTAAAAAAATATATAATGTTTTGGGGTTCAAAGTCATTTTCTAGCAAAAAAAAGGATTTTTTCATGTAAATAAAAAGTGTCAGAAAAGACTTGGTGGTTCAAGTGGTTAGAAGAGTGGGTGATGTTGTGCATAAAATGCCAGGACAGTTCAAAACCCCCCCCCCCAAATGACACCATTTTGGAAAGTAGACACCCCAAGCTATTTTCTGAGAGGCATGTTGAGTCCATGGAATATATTATTTGTTTGTCATAAATGATTGAAAAGTGACAGAAAAAAAAAATAAAAACACAAAGTTGTCACTGAAATTATATATTGCTCACCCATGCCATGTGTGGAATTACACCCCAAAATACATTCTGCTGCTTCTCCTGAGTTTATGCCTTCACCCCATACTACTTATCCAGGTTTCGGAGGCCATGAAATGCCCAGATAGCAAAAAAAAAACAAACAAATGACCCCATTTTGGAAAGTAGACACCCCAAGCTATCTGCTGAGAGGCACGTTGAGTCCATGGAATATTTTATATTTTGCCACAAGTTTCGGGGAAATTACAATTTGTATTTATTTTTATTTTTTACACAAAGTTGTCACTGAAATGATATATTGCTCACACATGCCATGGGTATATTTGGAATTACACCCCAAAATACATTCTGCTGCTTCTCCTTAGTATGGGGATACCCCATGTGTGAGACTTTTTGGGAGCCTATCGGCGTACGGGACCCCAAAAACCAATCACCGCTTTCAGGATTTCTAAGGGCATAAAATGGTGATTTTACTCCTCAGTACCCATCACGGTTTTGGATGCCCTGAAATGTAAAGGTAGCACAAACCCCCCCCCCCCGAATTACCCCATTTTGGAAAGTAGACACCCTAAGCTATTTGCTAAGAGGCACAGTGAGTATTTTGCAGCTCTCATTTGTTTTGGAAAATGAATAAATACACAGAATTTTTTTTTTTCCTTTTTTCAAATTTCAAAACTTTGTGACAAAATGTGAGATCTGCAAAATACTCAAAATACTTCTTAGCAAATAGCTTGGAGTGTCTACTTTCCAAAATGGGGTCATTTGGGGGGGGGGGGGGTGCTATCTGGGCATTCCATGGCCTCCAAAACTGTGATAGGGAGTGAGGAGTAAAATCACCTTTTTACGCACTTAGAAAGCCTGGAGGCGGTGATTGTTTTTTGGGGTCCCGTACGCGCCTAGACTGCCAAAAGGTCTCACATATGTGGTATCCCTGTATTCAGAAGAAGCAGCAGAATGCATTTTGGGGTGTAATTTCACATATACCCATGGCATGTTCAAGCAACATATCATTTAGTGACAACTTTGTGGAAAAAAAAAATTGTCATTTCCCCGAAACTTGTGGCAAAATATAAAATATTCCATGGACTCAACATGCCTCTCAGCAAATAGCTTGGGGTGTCTACTTTCCAAAATGGGGTCATTTGGGGGGGGGGGGGCTTCTGCATTTCATGGCCTCCGCAACTGAGATAGGTAGTGTGGGGTGAATGCATACATTTTTGCCCTTAGAAATACTGAAGGCGGTGATTGGATTTTGGGGTCCTGTATGCAGATAGACTCCCAAAAAGTCTCACACATGGGGTATCCCCGTACTCAGGAGAAGCAGCAGAATGTATTTTGGGGTGTAATTCCACACATACCCATGGCATGTGTGAGTAATATAACATTTCAGTAACAACTTTGTGTAATTTTTTTTTTTTTCTGGTCATCTTTCAATCACTTATGTCAAAACAATAAAATATTCAATGGGCTCAACATGCCTCTCAGCAAATTCCTTGGGGTGTTTACTTTCCAAAATGGTGTAAGTGGGGGGGGGGGGTTGTACTGCCCCTCCATTTTAGCACCTCAAGAAATGAGATAGGCAGTCATAAAATAAAAGCTGCGGAAATTCCAGAAAATGTACCCTAGTTTGCAGACGCTATAACTTTTGCGCAAACCAATAAATATACGGTAATTAACTTTTTTTTTACCCGAGACATGTGGCTAAATGCATTTTGGCAAAAATTTATGACTAAAATTTAGTTTATTGTATTTTTGTAATAACATAAAGTTGAAAATATAATTTTTTTTTTCAAAATGTTCGTCCTATTTTTGTTTATATTGCAAAAAATAAAAAGCGCAGCGGTGAACAAATACCACCGAAAGAAAGCTCTATTTGTGGGAAAAAAAGGACGCAAATTTTGTTTGGGTACTGCATTGCATGACCGCACAATTACCATTTGAAAATGTGCAGTGCCAAATTGAAAAAAGTGCTCCGGTCCTAAAGCTGGAAAACCTTCCGGTGCTGAAGTGTTTAAGAAAAAAACCAACATGCAGGTTCTTGATTCACTGATGGGCACACTGAGGCCAGAAAATGAAGAAGGAGCATGTGAGGGGGACCAGAATTTTCCGAGGCATGCGAAAGTGATTAATTTTTTACTCTTTTCTCTTAACTTTTTATATTTCCATTACATAGGAAAAGTCCCATATGTGATGCGTTTTTGGTGACAGGTTCTCTTTAATGAGACATCAGGATTCTAAAAGAGCCCGGATGTCTTACCTGTCCTCCAATGAACCTAAAAGAGTGCAGATTGCACTCATCCCTTTTTTGTCTTTAACCATATCTGCCGGGGAAAGTGACACCAGGACTCAGAAGTGACGTTTTAGATGTCACTTTTGGGTTATTAACAGGGAATGGAGATCAACAAATAGACATTGCAGATCTCCCTCTCATCTATCTAGTCCCACATTTTCTGATGGGCACGGAGCCTAGAACCTGGTGGAAGAGGACCCAAGATCACCAGTGGGGGACCCCAAAAGAGGAGGAGGTTCAGGGCCGCTCTGTGCCATATCATTGCACCAGGAGGTTAGTATAACATGTTTGTTATTTTATTTAATTAAAAAAAACGTTAAAACCACCTTAACAGGAAAGGGAAATAAGCAAATAGGCATTCACTGATCTTCTCATCTACATGGTGGCACCCAGCATGGGTTCACCGATAAGCGCACTAAGGATGGAAAAGGTGGAGGCGGAGCATGCGAGGGGGCTCCGGCATTTTACAGTGTATATGGATGTGATTCAGCAGAAGCACTTAGGTGTAGCTTTAATTTTTTTACACTTTTAGAAAAAAAGATCTAAACTTTTTTTCATCACATTCAGACATTTTGGTGACAGGTTCTTTTTAACGACACATCAGGGGGTCTAAAAGACCCCTAAAGTTTCATCTGCCCTTTAATGTAACTAACAGAGTGCAGATAGAACTCTATTAGATTCCTCCCTGGTCACATTGGCTGGGGAAAGTGACACTAGGACCCAGAAGTGACATTTTACATGTCGCTTCCAGGTCATTAACAGGAAGAGGAGATCAGCAATTGGACCTTCACTGATCTCCCTCTCATCTACCTGTTGGCGCCCGCCAAGTTTTCTGATGAGCGGGGAGCCTGAAAAACTTGCGGAGGAGGAAGAGAAAAGATCGCCAGAGGGGGACCCCAGAATAGGTCCCCAGCTGCTCTATGCAATACCATTGCAATGTAAGTATAACATTTTTGTTACATTATTTAAAAAAAAAAGACAGACTTTAACCAGTTGCGGACCACCCACCGTAGATTTTTTGTGGCAGGAAAACCACTCTGTTCCAGATCAAGCACCTAGTACGTGATCAGAGCTTCTGGGTAGGGTACGCGTGCTCACCCAGCGATGCCACAACCCAAGCACCGATCCTTCTACACATCCAAGCCAATGATTTTTGGTCTGGACCTGCTGATCGGTACTGGTGAATGACAGATCATCACGTGTCTGTGTTTTCTCTCATGGAGCCCTTTTCTGTTCCAGAGAGAGAGAGGAGACAACTCACAGTGAGTAAAAGCTGCACACAGTAAAACACTTAGATATATAGGCATATTTAACCCCTGATTGCCCCCCCCCCCGTTAACCCTTTCACTTCTTGTCACAGTGTCGTTAGTACAGTGTACAGATCTTTTTTCTGATCACTTTATTAGTGTCACGAGTGAAGGGAGATGGTGTTCGCAACAGTTAGCGTCAATCCCTGACAGTGTCAAATTGCCCACCACATATTCACTAATAAATTTTAACCCTTTGATTGCCAGTAACACTAACTAACACACACACATACACACACACACTATACACATTGGTGTGTTTAGACGTGCCTCTCTAGGCCTGACTAAACTTGTGCACCCCCTAATTTAAATATGACCCACCCCTTCCTGTCAATGCCACACCTCTTCCTATTTAGAAGGATCCCTGTCATCTTTGTGGGAGGAGGACAGAGAGGGACACCATGGAAGAAGGACAGAAGGATGCCCTGGGAGGAGCACAGAGGGACGCTGTGGGAGGACAGAGGGAGACGCTGTGGGAGGAGGACAGGCAGTGATGCCATGAGAGGAGGACAGAGAGTGACGCCGTGAGAGGAGGACAGAGAGTGATGACGTGGGTGGAGGACAGAGGAATGCCGTGGGATGAGGACAGAGGGACATCGTGGGAGGAGGACAGAGAGGGATGCCTTGAGAGGAGAACAGAGCAACGCCATGGGAGGACAGAGGGATGCTGTGCAAGGAGGACAGAGGGAGGCCATGAGATGAGGACAGTGAGGAGCACCTAGGGAGGAGGACAGAGGGACATCGTGGGAGGACAGAGGGACACCATGGGAGGAGGACAGAGAGGGACACGGCATCTTTTGATTTGGAGGAGGGGGATAAGAGGATATGTGCTGGAGGTGCTTTGGGAATGGAGAGGACTTGTGCTAGTGGGGAGGGGGATACTGTAATGATTAATTGTTATTGTTTTATTGGTAACCATTATTTGCTTTACAGGTATGCCATTCAGCTGCAGCACTGATCTGTTTATTCTGACAGCAACAGGGTTTGCTTTCAGAATACATAAATCAGTGACTACAGCGCTATAGGAGGTGATTTCACCACAGCAGTTTAAAAAAAAAGCATATATCCTGAAGCATGGCAGCTGGGGTGGTCAGAGTGTGGATCACCCTTATGCTTTAGAATATACTTTTTACTCTTTTTGGCACAGATTGCAATAAAAAAGTTGTTGTTTTATTGAGTTAATGTTTTATTGTTACTGTGTTTTATTGGTAACAGAGGGACATTGTGGGAGGAGAACAGAGGGACACCAAGGGAGGAGGACTGAGAGGGACACAGTGGGAAGAGGACAGAGGGACACCATGGGATGGGAACAGAGGGACGCTGTAGGATAAGAACAGATGGACACCGTGGGAGGACCACAGAGAGACACCTTGGGAGGAGGACAGAGGGAGCGTTCTGGTGACCTGGCAAGCACCAGCGGCCTAGTACCCCTTGGACGTAGATGAACCAGCACTGCAGTATCACATGGTGACGTTGCGAGTCCCATAAGTGCAGTACAAGCTGGTGTGGCTAGCACGAGTAATTCCCCGCAGCCACGAAGAAGACAAACACAGGCCTGCAGAACCTATAGTGCCCTTCCTGACGCGCTTGCAAACTCTGATTGGCAACCCCCCACTGACGCAGCGCCCGTACTTCCCCCATTCACTGCCCAACCTGGAATCACGGTGAATACAGCTGATTTTATGGCCATTGATTTTTATTTGCTGTATTTTACGGAAGATCTCTATAGATCTATTGTGGACCAAAGCAATTTATATGCTGGTCAATTCATCGCCACTAATCCCCATTTGATACTTGCCAGAGACTGGAAACCAATCACGGTTCCAGAATTTAAGACCTTTCTGGGCCTTTCCTTCCTTATGGGCATAACTAAAAAAAACTGAATTGCGGTCATATTGGTCCACGCACCCAATTCACCATATGCCCGTGTTCTCTGTTTGCATGTCCAGGGCACGATACAAGCAGATTTTGCGGTTCATGCACTTCAGTGACAATGAACTCAGTCGTCCATGGGGTGACCCTGAATTTGACCGGCTCTACAAAATTCGGCCCCTCATAAACCACTTCAACCAGAAGTTCACCACACTTTTTATTCCCAACAAAGTTGTGTGCGTGGATGAGTCCCTGGTTAAATTTTCTGGCCGTCTTGCTTTCAAGCAGTACGTCCCCAGCAAGCGTGCCAGATACAGGGTCAAACTGTATAAGCTCTGTGACAGGGCCACAGGCTATACACATAGTTTCACGGTTTATGAGGGCAAAGATAGTCAGGTAGAGCCAAAAGGATGCCTAGACTACATAGGGAGCGCTGGCAAGATTGTGTGGAGCTTGGTGTCACCCTTATTTGGAAAGGGGTACCACTTGTACGTGGACAATTATTACACAAGCGTGCCACTTTTTAGTCACTTATTTGATCATCAGATTGGTGGCACTGTGCGACCTAATCGCCGGGGCTTGCCCCAATGGCTTGTAGAATCCCGTCTTAGTCGGGGGGAGAGAGCCTGCACTAAGTGTAATAATTTGCTCACGATGAAGTGGAGGGACAATCGGAATGTTTTTGTTCTGACCTCCCTTCATGCAGATACGACTGTCCAAATTTCTACGGCGACTGGTCTTGTAGAGAAACCCCTCTGTGTCCACGAATATAACCTAAATATGGGAGGGGTGGACCTCAATGATCAGTTACTGGCGCCGTACCTAATTGCCCGTAAAGCGAGAGATGGTGCTGCACCCCCACTTCACAATGTGAATGCAGTTAGGGAGGCACTTTCCACGTGTCCTCAGTGGTACCCCAGGCCACAGAACACCCCAAAAGAGATGTTGTGTCTGCAGATGATGCGGATACAGGCGTGACACCCGCAGTTATTGTTCCACCTGTCCGGACCAGCCTGGTCTCTGCATCAATGACTGTTTTGAACGCTATCACACATTTGTGAATTATTAGCAGCAGACACAGTGATAGGTACACTGACATAGAGTCTCCAAAGATATCAGTGCATTTTGAGAGACCCAAACCTGGAACCGATTTTTAGTTACAAAAAAAAAAAAAAGTGTACCAAAAAAACCCCCCAAAAAATAAAAAAAATTTAAAACAACAAAAAAATAAAAAAAAGTTTAAAAAACCAAAAAAAAATATATAAGATAAAAAAACCAAAACAGTTGTACGTTTCTTTTTTCTCTCTCTCTCTTGTTTTCTCTCTAATCTCTCTCTGTTCTCTCTCTATTGTTAATATTTTTTATGCATACCTGTTTGTTACTGTTTTTATCATGTTTTCTTTGCAGGTATGTAATTTTTTTATGTTAATGCTTACCTGTAATGTTATATTGTTAATGTGTTTTATATTTTTTTCTTTTTAGCAGGTATGTAATGTTTCTATGTAACTGTGTTTTATTAATTGTTTATTCCTTTTCAGGTACGCCATTCAGCTGCAGCACTGATTTATTAATGGTGACAGCAAAAGCGTTTGCTCCCACCATTCATAAAGCAGCGACTCCAGCGCTGTTGGCAGTGATTTCACCACCACAGTTAAAAAAAGAGCAAATATACCGGAGCATAGGGGCAGTGGGTGGAAATTGGGGCGGATTGCCCCTATGCTCCGGTATATTTTTTTAAAAAGCGGCTATGCCCACCATTAGAAGTGGGAGGATGAAGGGAGGTTTTCTAATGGTGGGCATACCCACCGATTTATTATTTTTTTTCATGAAAAAAAGAACATTACAATATATGCCCAACAAGGACCAGCGACATACTAGTGTGTTGCTGGTCTTCTGAGGCTATCCTGTCCCACTGGGGAACGTGAGAATGCAGCTGGTGGTTCCGCCAGCTGACCATAGAGCTGATTGAAGACTAGAATGGCTCCAATCATCTCCATGGCCTAAGAAACCGGAGGCTACAAGCATTTTGTGACTTCGGTTTCGCCAGATATATAAACAGCGCCATTGGGAAATTGGGGAAGGATTTTATCACACCGATTTTGGTGTGGTCAGATGCTTTAAGGGCTGGGGAAAGATCTAGAGTTTAGTAGACCACAAATTAAAAAAAAAAATATGCGACAATACCTATTTTTA
>BLSH010017146.1:211573-228238 GCA_018402905.1 Glandirana rugosa | reverse complement strand
GTATCCTCCATAAGGGTGTATGGCGTTCTGACTCTGCAAAGGGCTGCAGGGGAGTATGTGGTCTGGGGCTACTTAGGGGCCTACAGTCGCATCACCCTGAACGCACCAGATCGCATTTGATCTGGGAGACTAAGCAGGGTCGGACCTGGTTAATGACTGGATGTGAGACTGCCTGGAGATGCCAGGAGTTGTAGGATACACCGCAGGTGGATATGCGATTAAGTTACTTGTAGTAGTTTACTGCTGGAATGAACAATACTTCCAGAGATTATACCACTAGTATTTTAGCTCAGGGGTGAACCAGAGACGATCAGCTTACATAGAGACCAGCCATGTCCACTAAGGTGAGGGCAGGTAAGTACATCTGAAAAAAAAAAAAAAAAAGAGTGTACAATATGGGCATATGGGTTGCAAAGCTCCCCAGCCCTCAACACCAGCACCGCTGCCGGGAGGGGGAAAAGCAACCTGATCCTTCAACAGAGACAGGCCCTCTTTAGCCCTAAAGGAGTTGCTATGGAGTTAACTGCCAGGAGAGGCAGACAAAGTAGAAACTCACTGCAAATCATCGTAGCGACATTGGGATTGTGGTGGCCGTGCGGCCGCCAAGATGCGATGCCAAGTTGCAGGCCAGAGACGGCAGAAAATGGGACAGAGACTACGAAGATCTAAAGTCTCAATGGTCCAGAGGTAGGTGTGCTTGAAGGGGACCTCTACCTCAAAACAGTTGGCTAAGGAGTCTTGATCAGACAAGCCAGTGAGGTAAACCTTATAAAGCAGAGGTAACGCTGTTGGATCTCTGTACACCAAACCTCAGGTACTAAGCCAATCAAACAACCAAAGTTGTTAAGGGGTACCTCTACCTCAAAGAGGTCGGTCTAGGAGTTTCCACCAGAGGAACCAGGGGTGACGTCTGCCGACAGAATCAATATCCTTTGCAGGGGCTTGGGAACAGTGAACGAATGTGAATGAGGAAAACGTATACTACTATTGAGTAGCGCGTGGCGGTCACCTGTAAAAATCATTTCAGTAGCCTGGGTCCCAAGAGCAGAATAAGGTGGCCATTGAGACAATTCAGCCACGGTGGAGGCAGAATGGTATACCGTTGAGCTGCTAGTCCGGGCAGGTCAGTTAACCCGGATGAGTTATCCCACAAGACGACACATACCTCTCTCAAAAGGTGAATCACCAAGGACCAGAGGGTAAGCAAAGTAACAGAGGAGGAGCGACAGGTTAATCCTGGGAAAAACATAGAGGATAATGGAAAGAACCATAATCATTATCTGATACTAAAGCCGGGTTCTCTCCTTTCAGGGAGCAACAGAGTCTATTTGACCATGGTAACCCAGTAGGGGGCGGTCAACAGAATTATATGTAAATTCAGGAATGACAGCACGGGGCGCACAGGAGTAGCACTTCTGTCTACCAGCACTGAGGTTCTGGGTGTGAATCTCAAACAGTCCACTTCAGGTAGAGAAGTGGGCTGCGTCCCTACATTATGGAACAGGAAGGATTCAGGGCCTTACCTAAATTAACATTGGGAGGTCCTGTGCAGATATGAGGCCGTTGGCATGTACGTTCCTTCCCGCCAACACATTTCATTCCCTCTTCAACTCCCTAGAGCAGACAATGCTGGAGTCAAGCAGCACCACATCTGGTTCATCGGTAGACCACCTATTTAAGAAGAACATGTCAAGGAAGGAGTCTGCTCTCCAATATTCTTAGCCAAAAGCAGAGTTTTGACTTAAAGCATAAAGAGGGATGAAGACCCGAGTTCATCCGATAGAACCATGACAAGTAGTCAAGCCATCAGGTGAGATGGCAGGTTGGCATGAGACCCAGCAGAGGGGGAGATACACACTTCGGCAGATCCATGTTCCTGCAAGTACCGTCGCTGGGCTGTATGAGAATGTCACTGCGAGTTTATTAGATGGAGGTTAGCCTTGCCACATATTCAAGGCAGTTTCAGGACCTTGCGTCCAGTAGAGGTCGTGTGGCAAAACAAAGGGCTACAGGTGTTCTTGTTTGGGCACAGCTGGCTGCCTCAACACTCTCTTCAGGCCTGACAAAAAAAAAAAAACTAGCCAGGCAATGTGCAAACTGGAAGTAGTCATTAACAGGAGAAGATTACGGTAGTCTTACCCTTTGGGAGGACAACCGTGTTGGATATCTTGTTCATTAATAGCTCGTTCCAAGCTGTGGCATCCCTCGGTCGAAGGGAAAGAGGGAAGGACCGCGTATCAACCCAGGATCCAGCATCCTTATTGCAAGATACTGTACAGCATATCAAGAGACATTAAAAAAGAAAAGAAAAAGCATCACATGAAGTGTGCAGATGGTGGAAATGTTCGCACACCTCATGTGCACTTAACTTTCGCCATCCCCTGGTCTCAGGAGCCCAGAGAGGAAGTGTACAGTAATCCAGAGGAGTCGGAGTCTCACTGGAAGATATAGAATTAGCAAGGTCTATATCATGGAAAGCCTTGCTTCCCGCACCAGGAGCAAGTGACCCCACGAGGGAGACCTGGATGGTGGCCAAGCCAGTCAGGTCTTTCAGCTGTACAGCTACCTGGCATACCAGTCTAGTTACTTGTTGGGTAGCCATGCCAAGGAAGAACAAGATCAGAGTGGCAATGGCCTGTAAGTGGAAGTTGCTCAGAAAGCGCAACAAAGGGAGCTTCAGCTATGCGTGAAACAATAGCAGAACAGCAAGAGCCTATCTTCACTGTCAAGAAGGAAGGCAAACGAGTCAACTGTTGTCAGGAATCTCCCTTTGGGGTTTGATTTCCTGGAAACCTCCGGTCAAACACTGTAAGATACAAGCTGTTGGAGGTTGAAACCAAAAGGCAGTCTAAGTCATTCTCTATAACAAAGAAGACGATCAGGAAATCAACCTGAAATCAACCGCAATGGCTTCCCTGAAGGGGAAGTAGTAGAACCACCAACACCCAACGGGGACTGCCGATCAGCAAAGGGGTACATCCATCTCGGTCTCCAGGCTCCTTATCAGGGTCCACATTCATCCAGTAGCGAGAAGGATAGTAGTGGCCTGCAGGCCAGGATATCCTCAGGTACAGTGCGGAGTCAGGGTCCTCTTAGTCACCTTCTTGAAGTCTAAAACCTCACACAGCGTGGTCAACGGTATCATCCTAGAGGTATTCCTAGATGCTGAAAATCAAGAAGTAAATCTGGAGACCTCACTGTTAGGGTTAACCCTGTTCAGGACACAGACATACTCCAAACTTCAGGTATACCAAAACATAGAAGACCTTGCAGAATGAAGGATGGAATCTTCTGTTCCCCGGTGGAACGATCAAATCAGATGCAAGTAACCCTAGACGGGGAATTAAGCAGTAGGTAGGCTCAAACGTGTCCTCACTCTTTGGCATACAGTAACTTTTGCATATCTTGATAACCAATTCGAGACCTGGGCAGACCCTTCCCTTGGGTCTTCCAAATAGTGAGGAACATGTTTTCTTACTCTCCATTTCATCTGGAAAGATTTCCTCAGGGTGGCCAGTAACTCAGAAGCAGTAGTCCGTATGGCTAGAGGAAAGGTCTCAGATATCCAAGTGTCAAGTGTAATCGACCTTGTTGCTACCATTTTCAGGCAGAAGGGGCATGTGTCTCCTCACCAGCACTACACGGGGGGCAGCGTCTTTTCAGAGGGATTAGACATCATCCGTCCAGCCTATCCAAACAAGTGTCCGAATTACCACAAGATTGGAAAGGGGTTTGAGGTCAAACTGATACATAGAAGTGGCCCTTCTATAAAGGATCAAACAAGGGGCTCTTCAGGTCTAACAGCAACAGTGGGGAGCAGTAGCTGTCCAGTAAAACATTTGTACTGTACGGATCAAGTTGTTTAAGAGGGCTAGATGGCCTAGGACAAATCCATAAATTTGAGTACAGAAACTGCTTACTAGGCAGATGGTTCATCCATGGACAGAACTCAAGGGAGTACCTGCAGAGTTAAATGATAACCGCGACATAGCCTGCGTCTAACACATGTAGGACCATTTTAAAGTGGTCCCAACAGCTTTACCTACAAGTCACATCAGGCATTCAGTGGGATGAAGATAATCCTCAATTTAAACACTTCAGCATTTCCCACCCTTGTCTTTTTGGTGATTGCTAAGTGTATGCTGTCGTGCTTGTGTCAGGAAAACGGAATATTGTATACTTACCTGACGGTAATTTTCCTTTCCTGATGCAAAGCAAGACAGCATATAGGTCCCTCCCTAAAGGCTTCGCAGTGATAATAAGTAACGAGAATGAGGCCTGGTGGGAGGTGTTTGACTTTATAGTGTAACCGGATCCTGGAACTGGGCGTGGGGGCAGAGCCAGCCCATGCGTATATGCTGTCGTGCTTTGCATCAGGAAAGGAAAATTACCGTCAGGTAAGTATACAATTTTCCCTTTTTTGTGCTTTGGCTGAAAAGGCCTGTATTTGCATTAACCAGTTGCCGACTGCCTGGTGTACATTTACTGCTGCAAAGTGGCAGCTGTACGCAGATCGGCGTCTATAAACGGCGATTCGCGCACGCACAGCTAGGGGGAGAGCGCCCGCCACCGGCGGCACTCGGCAACTTTTGCGCAAACCAATCAATGTATACCGAATGCGTTTTTTTTTTTTTACCACAAATATGAGGAAGAATATATATCGGCCCAAACTGATGAATACATTTGTTTTTTTTATTTTTATTTTTTTATTTTTTTTTTCAAAATTGTCGCTCTTTTTTTTTTATAGCGGTGATCAGAAGTGACGCAGAGGTGATCAAATGCCACCAAAAGAAAGCTCTAGTTGTGGGAAAAAAAGGAAGTCAATTTTGTTTGGGTACAACGTCGCACAACCGCTCAATTAAAGCGGCGCAAAAAGTGCTCTGGTCATTAAGGGGGTAAATCCTTCTGGGGCTGAAGTGATTAAAGAAAGTTTTTACAAACCCCCTGGTGCCCCTTGTCTGTCAAAACTGGCAAACTACTTGTTTTAGTAATTGATGCACTTGATGTCAGCACTGTATATGGGTAGCCTTGGCTGCATACAGCACTGTGTTCTGGTGTACCGCCACTTTAGCCAATTTGTCAAAAAGTCCAATTGCGTCATGTCCGGTGTGTCCAATGTCATTTTCCAATTTCCATGTCGACATAGAGTTTGTTATAATAATGTTGGGAGGCCGAGCACCACTTTCACCTGTGTCCACGTCCGCGGTCTATATTTTTTTTTTCTTTCTTCTAATGTCCCTAACGTCACTTCCGTAAAAGAATCACAGGAGGCAGGGCCCATGCGCAGTTGGACACGGGCAGTAACTGCCAGAAATGATGCTATTGGCCATTTTGACAAAAGTAGTAGAGCACCGGAATCGGTATGGGGACTTTCTGTCTGCAGCCAGAACAAAACTGAGTCAGGCTGAGTGCTGCTCATCCATTCACAGGAAGCCTTGTATTTTTATGATTGAATCCAGGGTTTCCTCTTATTGCCTGAGGTGGAGAGGTGGCCAGATGACGTCACAATCTCCACCTCAGCCAATCAGAGGAAGCCTTGCATTCATTCATAAAATACAGAGCTTCCTGTGAATGACTGAGCAGCACTCAGCCCAACTATTTTTTGTTCCGGAAGTGGGATGGAAGTTCCTGTGTTGCTGCCAGCTCTCGCGCCCGGTGCACTCCTAAGGAGTGTGCCCGCGGCTCGGACAGACCCGATGTCCACCGGCGAACCGCGATGAGCGGCCACGGGCAAAGAACAGGGAACCGCCGACGTAAACACGGCGGTTCCCCATTCTGACAGTGCAGGCATGGGAGATCTACTGATCCCTGTCACTGGGATCAGTTAGATCTCTCATGCCCATGGTAGCCCACCCAGGGAACACAGTTAACCCCTAGATCTCCCCCTGCAGGTTAACCCCTTCACTGCCAATGACATTTACACAGTAATCAGTGGACATTTAAATTTCTGATCGCAGAATAAGTGTCATTGGTCCCAAAAAAGTGTCAAAAATGTCCGACATGTCGCTGCAATAGCGCAGTACCGCAAAAAATCGCAGATCGCCGCCATTACTAGTAAAAAATTAAAAAAAAAATTAAAATCCCAGAAATGAATTCTCACCATCCGTAAACGCGGCCATTTTTGCGCAAACCAATCAATAAATGCCGATTGTGATTTTTTTTTTTATCACAAATATGAGGAAGAATATAAATCGGCCAAAACCGGTGAAAAAAATGTCTTTTTATATTTTTTTTTTTGGATTTGAATTTTAGCAAAAAGTAAGAAATTTTGGTTTTCTTTTTGCAAAATGGTCGCTCTTCTTTTGTTTATAGTGGCTATCAGAAATGACGCAGAGGTGACCAAATACCACCAAAAGAAAGCTCTATTTGTGGGAAAAAAAGGACGCATATTTTGTTTGGGTACAACGTCGCACGACCACACAATTGTCAGTTGCGCCGAATCGCAAAAAGTGCTCTGGTCCTAACCTGGGAAATTCTTCCGGAGGTGAAGTGGATAATGTATGTGGCTGATGCTACAAACCGTTAATACAATGCTGATGGCAGGTGCATGGGGTGCTGGTGGGTGGGGCGGTTGCTCCCTGGCGTCGACGTCACATCCTACGTGGCGGAGGTCTGGCGCCTTCTCAGATGGCGCTGCCCCTCTCGTCATATGGACACCTGGCAGTCATGCGGGGGTGTTGTTTGGTGTTGAGGGTGGGCGGATCCCCGTCCGCCCAGTAACGCCTCCCCCCTGCTTCACCTGCCTTTTGACGTGACGTTGGTGGTGGTGGTGGGTGTGGCGGCCTGGCCCTATAAGGTTCCATCTCCCGACTCACACTTCATTTGCCTCTACCACTTGAGACCCATGCACAACTTCCAGTCCTATTCCTCAACTATCTTCCAGGTATTGCACAATTTTGTCTTAGCACTTGGTGACTTTCGCTCTGATGGTGGTTTGGTATGTCTGGTTGTGCACTCCATATGGCTTCTCATACTGCTTTCATTCCTTTCTCTTTTTACACGCATGTATTCATTTTTTCATATCATTATGTTCACATTACAGAAGCCCCTTTTCTGGGTCGGCTTCCCTCTATCACCACATCTACTCATGGAGATGGTGCTCGGTGGGGCTTTGGTCTGCTTTCCCCTTCCGCCTCAGCTCCTGGGTGAGGTATCCCCTGATGGGGTGTATCGAGTTCACAATGCTGCACTTTATAGTGCGACCATGGGTTGCAGGTATGTTAGTTTCAATTTTGATTATGTTCCATTCCAATTTAATTTGGTACAAAATTGACACTACCCTTACTATATTATTCCCTTTTTTATCAATTACAGTTATTAGACACAAGCATGCTCCTGAAGAGTGGGTAATAACCTCCACGAAACGCGTAGAGCTGTCATATGCTGTGTAAAACATGCAATGCAATAATTTCATTTTTTTTCTTTTTTCTTTATATGTTTTATATGAGTTATGTACATGTCATTATGCAATATGTATTGATTGAAATGGAGAGGCTACATGCCCATTATGTCTTTTATATATATACATTATGTATGAACTGTCTACCATGTACCTATCTGATGAATTTAAAACATACCAATATGCCTAATTCCTTTTTTATAAAAACTACTAATTTTTCAATAAAACATTTTTTAATAACCTGTTGTGCTTCATTTAAAGTCCCCCCTTATCCCCTCTTTTTGCATATATGGGGACTTCCTGTCTGCAGCCAGAACAAAACTGAGTCAGGCTGAGTGCTGCTCATCCATTAACAGGAAGCCTTGTATTTTTATGATTGAATCCAGGGTTTCCTCTTATTGGCTGGGGTGGAGAGGTGGCCAGATGACGTCACAATCTCCACCTCAGCCAATCAGAGGAAGCCTTGCATTCATTCATAAAATACAGAGCTTCCTGTGAATGACTGAGCAGCACTCAACCCGACTATTTTTTGTTCCGGAAGTGGGATGGAAGTTCCTGTGTTGCTGCCAGAGCACAGCGCTGTTTAACCAGTTCCCCACTGCCTGCCGCATATTTACGGCGGCAGTGTGGATGCTGGCCGCAAATCTCCGTAAAAAGGCGGCGATCTGCGAATGGCCGATAGGGGGTGCGCACGCGGCTCGGACAGACCCGATGTCCACCGGTGAACCACGATGAGCGGCCACAGGCAAAGAACAGGGAACCGCCGACTTAAACACGGCGGTTCCCCATTCTGACAGTGCAGGCATGGGAGATCTACTGATCCCTGTCACTGTCAACTCTCATGCCCATGGTAGCCCAACCCCCCCCCCCCCACAGTAAGAACACACCCAGGGAACACAGTTAACCCCTAGATCTCCCCCTGCAGGTTAACCCCTTCACTGCCAATGACATTTACACAGTAATCAGTGGACATTTAAATTTCTGATCGCAGAATAAATGTCATTGGTCCCAAAAAAATGTCCGACATGTCCGCTGCAATATCACAGTACCGCTAAAAATCGCAGATCGCCGCCATTACTAGTAAAAAAGAAAAAAAAAGAAAAACCCCAGAAATTAATTCTCACCATCCGTAAACGCGGCCATTTTTGTGCAAACCAATCAATAAATGCCGATTGTGATTTTTTTTATCACAAATATGAGGAAGAATATAAATCGGCCAAAACTGGTAAAGTTTTTTTTATATTTTTTTTTTTTGGATTTGAATTTTAGCAAAAAGTAAGAAATTTTGGGGTTTTTTTTGCAAAATGGTCGCTCTTCTTTTGTTTATAGCTGCGATCAGAAATGACGCAGAGGTGACCAAATACCACCATAAGAATGCTCTGTTTGTGGGGAAAAAAGGAAATCAATTTCGTTTGGGTACAACGTCGTACAACCGCGCAATTGTCAGTTAAAGCGATGCAGTGCCGAATCGCAAAAAGTGCTCTGGTCCTACAGTGGGAAACCCGTCCGGTCCTTAAGTGGTTAAAGTTTATATTTTTTTTTCTTGTTTTTGGTTGTGAAGGGAAGGGATAAAATCCTCACCAGCTTATTTTTTTGCTGGGGAATTTTCCACTTTTTCCTGCCCCAGAGGTGCAACAAGAAGTAAGGCTCGGTCCACACCTCTGCGCTTTTTTAGTGCTTATTGCAGAATCCCACCACAGTCCATTTAACATGGTTTTTAACATGGGAAACATTCACATCTATGCTTTTTTTCAGCTGCTGCGTTTTTGGAAAGGGTCAGGGACTTTTTAAAATGCAAAATGGTGTATTTTTGATTCAATAGACTTCAATGGAGGCCCCTTTCACACTTGTGCGACCTGAAAGTTGCTCAATTTTGCCACGATTTTACCCCGATTTTGATGTGACTTTAAGCAATGCCTGTGTAATCTTGAAGTCTATGGACCTCAAATCGCATCAAAGTCAGACCTAAGTAGTGCAGGGACTGGGACAGGGAAATCGCTGCCCACTTGAAGTCGCACAGATGACTAGTACTCATTGGAAATAATGGGGTACGACTTGTCAAGTGTGAAAGGGGCCACAACAGTAAAATCAGTCTGTATATGCAGTAAAGCATGCTTCTTATACTCACTGTGGAACCTAAGGGGTAATCCTCTACCTTGTGTAAAAAGGCTTTTGATCCTGTCTTCTCTGATCCTCCCCTTCTTTTATTGTACCCAATCCATCTGCTGATAGAACAGAGCCATGGGGGCGCTCTGCACATGCTCAGTTTGGTGTGTATTGCTGGAGAGTTTTTTTTCTTCTTGGGTGCATGGGATCAGCACAGGGCCAATCAGCACTGACCAGACAGAGGGACAAGGGTTCTGCAGCCTCACAGGTAAGTCAGAGGAGAGTGAAAACTCCTCCTACAAGCTTTAACCAGACACTGATAGAAGCCACAAGACTGCTATATACTGCTGATGAGAAAAGGTATTCGGCAGTTTATATTTACTAAAATAATTATATTTCCATGTTCTGTGTATAGTGGGAGAGCAGATATAGTGAATGCAGGGTCCTGGGTTTAGAAACACTTTCCCCAATAGGGACAGGGATAGCAGTATAAAGAGGGTCTTACCCTTCTTCACCCTAACCATAAATAAAAAAGAAAAAAGTACAGAAACAGAAGCTGGCCATACATAGGTCTTTTTTTTTTTTTTTTCGTTCAACCAGCGGGTTAAACGATAAAACTGACCCCATTCCCCCATCCACACATTCCTAGGTGGATGTAGGAATCCTCCTTTCCCCGCCGTCAGAATACACAGAGCAGCTCTGCTGGTTATTGCCTGTGCTGCTGATCGAGCGGCTTTTTTTCCAACAGGGTGGTTGTAAAGAAGTTGCTCACTACATCTATGACTGCTGGCAATATTCGCACGTAAGATTCCAACATGCTAGTTGTAAACAAATCGATTGATGGATCAACTTGTGTACATGCAGCCTGCCCATAGATGGTTCAAATCTCAACCGATTTAGCATTGAACAATCTATGGGCGGCTTTAGTGGTGTCATAAACCTGCTTACAACCATTCATTATTATAGTCTCCTGTATGTGGCAGCTGTGTGTCCCAGGCGCAGATCTACGCCCGCTATTTCTACGTCTATGTTCATTAGGCCTGAGGATGGATTTGAGGGTTTAGGCCAGAGATATGCAATTAGCGGACCTCCAGCTGTTGCAGAACTACAAGTCCCATGAGGCATAGCGAGACTGACAGCCACAAGCATGACACCCAGAGGCATGATGGGACTTGTAGTTTTGCAACATCTGGAGGTCCGCTAATTGCTTATCCCTGGTTTAGGCTATTCCCTGATGATGTCATAGTGTGTGTATAGTGACACTCCTTTCTCTTCTTCATCCACAGGTATGCAATTACTGTCTGGTATTTCGATGCAAAAGAACGATCAGAGGCCAAAGATAAATACAGATTAGGTAAGAGGAGAGTCGCCTTGTAAATCACAGGTTAGAAATGTATGTTTGCTTCTAACTTGCAGCTGTACAGTAATGTATTATCAGGAGGTAAGTCACATTGTATGCAGCTAACAAAGCGGATCCATGGAATCAAGAGGTGTTTTTTTTTTTTTTTAAATTAACCACTTCATGACCAAGCCTCTTTTTGAGATTTGTTGTTTACAAGTTAAAATATTTTTTTTTGCTAGAAAATTACTTAGAACCCCCAAACATTATATATATTTTTTCTAACACCCTAGAGAATAAAATGGTGGTCGTTGCAATACTTTAAGTCGCACCGTATTTGCGTAGCGGTCTTGCAATCGCCTTTTTTAAAAAGAAAAAAAAATTCACTTTTTTGAGTTAAAAAATAAGACAACAGTAAAGTTAGCCCAATTTTTTCCCATATTGTGAAAGAGGATGTTACGTCGAGTAAATTAATACCCAATGTCATGCTTTAAAATTGCACCCGCTCATGGAATAGCGACAAACTTTGTCACTTAAAATTCTCCATCGGGGACATTTAACCACTTGAAAACAGTAATAGATCTGGCGCTGGTTGTCCGTATGTGTATTGTCTATGACAATTAGTGTCTCAGCAGCCCAGATTCGCTCTGGGGGCAGAGCTAGGAACTGGATGTGAAGATGAATCAATGGAATGGCGCTTGAGATACAATAAAATTATAAATCGCAAGTAAGATTCAGCAATGTCAGTTTAACCACTTCCTGACTGCATAGTGAACCGTTCTGGCTCTTTCACAGGCGATCGCGGCTCGCCGGAGGACATCGAGTCCGCCCGACCCGCGGCCCCGCTCAGGGAGCTTGTGGCGGGCACGAGCGCGCGCTTGCCCTCTAGCGTTGTGCCCGCAAGTGATGACTATAAGCGCTGATTTGCAGGAGCCACACTGTCGCCGCTTATAGTCATCACTTGCGGGCACATCGCTAGGGGGCAAGCGCGCGCTCGTGCCCGCCACAAGCTCCCTGAGCGGGGCCGTGGGTCGGGTGGACTCGATGTCCTCCTGCGAGCCGCGATCGCCTGTGAAAGAGCCAGAACGGTTCCCTGCTGTGTCAGGCGGCATGTCAGAGATCTACTAATCCCTGTACTCAGGATCAGTTAGATCTCTGGTGCCCCTGCCAGCCCAGCCCCCTCACAGTTAGAACACGCCTAGGGAACACGGTTAACCCCTTCACTGCCCCCTGCAGGTTAACCCCTTCCCTGCCAATGACATTTATACAGTAATCAGTGGATATTTAAATTTCTGATTGCTATATAAATGTCATTGGTCCCAAAAAAGTGTCAAAAATGTCCGACATGTCCTCCGCTATATCGTAGTCCCGATAAAAATCGCAGATTGCTGCCATTACTAGTGAAAAAAAGAAAATTTTGCAAAAACGCCAGAAATTAATTCTGATGGTTTGTAAACACTGCAACTTTTGCGCAAACCAATCAATAAATGCCGATTGCAATTTTTTTTTACCAAAAATATGAGGAAGAATATAAATCGGCCAAAACTGATGAATAATAAATTTGTTTTATATATTTTTTTGGATATGTATTTTAGCAAAAAGTTTTTTTGCAAAATTGTTGATCTTTCTTTGTTTATAGCGGTGATCAGAAGTGACGCAGAGGTGATCAAAGCTCTATTTGTGGGGAAAAAAGGATGTAAATTTTGTACAACGTCGCACGACCGTGCAATTGTCAGTTAAAGTGACGCAGTGTCGAATCGCAAAAAGTGCTTTGGTCCTAAGGTGGGAATTCCTTCCAGGGCTGAAGTGGTTAAAAATTTCTACAGGTTAGAGGAGGTCTATTTATTATTACTATTAATTATAGCTCTCTCTCTTACGATTGCGGCGATGCCTCGCATTGTGGTTGAACACCGTTTTCTATTTGTGGGCGTGACTTACGTATGTGTTCGCTTCTGCGCGCGAGCTCGGCGGGATGGGGAGCTTTACATTTTTATTTTTTTCTTATTTATTTTACTTTTTATTTTTACACTGTTCTTTAAAAAAAAAAAAAAAATGATCACTTTTATTCCTATTACAAGAAATGTAAACATTCCTTGTAATAGAAAAAAGCATGCCAGGACCTCTTAAATATGAGATCTGGGGTCAAAAATACCTCACATCTCATATTTACACTCAAATGCAATAAAAAAAGAAAAGAAAAAAATGACACTTGAAAAAAAAAAATGTCTCCTTTCAAGAGCTATAGGCGGAAGTTAAGTTTGACGTCGCTTCCGCCCTGCAATGCTATGGCGCCAAGTGGGCGGCATCTTCCGCTCACTCGGCATTCAGGCATTGATGGAAGAGGACCCGATCGTCTCCGGTGCTACCGGTGGGTCCGGTAAGCGGCGGAGACGACGGGAAAGTGGCGTGAGGAGGGGGCACCTCTCCTGCCCCAGATAAAAGTGATCTTGCGGCGAATCCACCACAGAGACCACATTTATCTGAAAGCGGTTGCCTGCCATTTTTAAAAATACCAGGGTTATGGTAGCTATCTGCTACCATAGCAACGGTATTACACGGCAAAGTACCGCCGTATAATGACGACGGGCGTCCGGAAGTGGTTAAAGCGGAGGTTTGCCAGGTCTGCCTAGAATGAAATAAATAAAAAGTCAACTTGTAGAGAGGGACTGCGATATTGCGGCGGACAAATCGGACACCTACCTGATAATGTTGACACTATTTGGGGACCAGTGACAACAATACAGTGACCAGTGATAAAAAAAAAAATATGCACTTTCACTGTATCAGAGTGAAAACTGATAGAAAATCAAAGGCCCCAAATGAAGATGATGCGTTTGTTAATTAGCAGGGATCGTGATCGCTAATCATTACACAGGGGCGTCTGCAAAAAAATAAGCAAAACGCCGGGCCTGATGTTAGGGGAAAAAATTGCCGTTTTACTCAGAGTTTTGCATTGACGTCAATGCATGTTTTTTCACGCTAGCTTTCAGCTGCGTTTTCTGCCTCTATTAATAATCAGTGGTTCCCTATGGGAGCCCATTGATTTGAATAGAAGCCGCACCGCAAGTCGTATCACGATGATCTGACTTGCGTGTTAGGGGTCTTAAAGGGGAACCCCCGCAAAAAAATTGCGTGGGGTTCCCCCCAAGGGGCATACCAGGCTCTTCGATCTGGAATGGATTTTAGATTAAACCCCACGCCAAAAAAACAGCGTAGGGTCCCCCTCGAAATCCATACCAGACCCTTATCCGAGCACGCAGCTCCATTCCAGATCGAAGAGCCTGGTATGCCCTTTGGGGGGAACCCCACGCAATTTTTTTTGCGGGGGTTCCCCTTTAAGACCCCGAGCACACCAGTCGCGCCGCAAGTCGGATCATCGTGATCCAACTTATGGTGTGGCTTCTATTCAAATCAATGGGCTCCCATAGGGAACCACTGATTTTTAATAGAGGCAGAAAACGCAGCTGAAAACTAGCGTGAAAAAAACGTACATTGACGTCAATGCAAAACGCAGAGTAAAACGGCGATTTTTTCCCTGACGTCAGGCCCGACGTTTTGCTTATTTTTTTGCAGACGCCCCTGTGTAATGATTAGCGCCCGGCCTAACGATCCCTGCTAATTAACAAACACATCATCTTCATTTGGGGCCTTCGATTTTCTATCAGTTTTCACTCTGATTCTTAATGCTTGGCTCTCCCCCACCCTCTGTTACATTGTTCCGGTATGGGCCACTGTCTTACCCTCATGTCTTATTTTTTTTTTTTTGATCAAAGTTGTTTATTTGTAAGAGACAGGAAACATTACACTTCAGCAGTCATATACATTATAAATGTCTCAAAATACAGAAGACAGGCATACAGCATTCTATATACATATAATTGGAGGGTTTCTCTAAGATGTAGCTGTTGACCGCTTATAGCTCACATATAACACTTTAATATATGGATATGCTCATACAAATTGCGATTCATATCTCCAAAATCCATGTACCTGCTCTTATAACTGTGTCAAGAACATAGAGATATAAAAAGGAGAGAAGAAAAGAGGAAAAGAGAAAAGAAGAGAAGAGGAAGAGCAAAAGGAAAATCCACATCCTGCACTAAGCCCTGTTCCATGACAAGTTGTTACACATGTTATTAGACATATCACCCTTCCAAGAGTCTGTCCATTACCAATGCACCAGGAGCTAGGCCGGGGGTATCCAGCCAGGCCTGCCAGATTGAATAAAACTTTTTAGGTGCCTTCCTATGAAGATACGTGTGTTTTTCCCGTATGATCATGGCATTAACCTGTTCTATCCACATACGTTGTGTGGGTACTCTGGGGGTAATCCAGAGTCTAGTAATCTGCTTTCTGGCTACATATAGCAAGCGTATAACAGCTATATATTCATTTGGTGTTAACTTATCCTCCTCCACAGCTCCCAATAAACATGTTAAAGGATCTCTTTTTAGTTGATAGTTATATACTCGTGTTATGGTATGCAGGACCTCCGTCCAGTAGCGAAATAGTTTTGGACATTTCCACAGCATATGCAGTAAATCTCCATGTTCCCGCTCACATTTGGGACAGTCAGGGTTCGCTCTATGTCCCCATTTGTGTAATTGTATGGGTGTTTTATATGCTCTATGGAATAGCATCAGATGGGATAGCTTTTGTGTAGCAGATACCGAGACCATGGGCACCGCATTCAAGCACTCCAGCCATATGTCTTCATCTATGGGACCAATGTCTCTCTCCCACCCTATTCTACATGGCAGTTCTCTGACATCCTGAGTGGCATTCATGAGAGTTGTATATACTCCAGTTATCATTCCCCTCTTATCTGTTGTCTTGAATACCTCCTCAATAATCGGATGGTCTGTGCTCACTATCGGGTTGACCTGCGCCTGTGCAGTGATGGCATGCCGTAATTGTAGATATTTGTAAAACTGTCTCACCGGGATATGAAATTCCCGCTGGAGATCTACAAATTGTTTAAAGACATTATTCTCATATAATTGTGACATGTATCTGAGTCCCGACCTCTCCCAGTCGCCAAACCCCTCTAGTTTCAGTATTTCTTTGTAGTATAGATTATTCCACAGCCGTGTGCGTGGCAAATAGCCGCGCATGCCTATGGTAGTCTTAATATTGGTCCATACGTTATTCAAAAGTCTAACCGTGGGGAGTGTTGGCGACATGTGAGAGAATCCCGACTCGAGATAGGTTAATGCTGTCTCTGAGGTGTCTTCTGGTAAGAGCAGGTTCCTAATGGGATCAGTAGTGGCCTTAATATCCCACCCCCCCATCTGTTGCGCTTGAGCAGCCAGAAAGTAAAGCTTGGGATTCGGGACTGCCAGGCCTGCTCTGTCCTTACTCCTCTGCAACGTAGACAGACTGATACACGTGCCTGCTTCCGTTTCCAAATTAACTCTCGGAATTGCGACTCTCCTTCGGAACCACTTGCCTGGGATCCACACCGGAGAATTGTGGAGTATATACAGGAGTTGAGGTCCCCATACCATTTTGATTAGATTCACTCTCCCTGCCACCGACAATGGATATATTTTGACTTAAACTATGGGAATAACGTTTTCAAGGCACTCTTTACATTACGTACCACATTTGATGGTAACAGCCACCGTCCCTCTCACTTAGATTAGTTTTACCATACCCCTGGAGTTGAGGACATATATGAGGTGTTAAGAGGCCACACCTAGGGTCCGTTCACCAAGGCTTCCTCTCAGCGTTAAGGCTCTCAATTAAACCTTTGCCTTCGTCCGTGCACATAGTCAGACAGATGCAACGTCTCCTCATTCCTGTCTCGTCCGGACCGTCA
>BLSH010017146.1:176881-205433 GCA_018402905.1 Glandirana rugosa | reverse complement strand
TTTGCCTTTGAACTTCCATTGAGAAGTCCGGGAAGATTGATATTTTTGTGTTCTCATACTTTAGCTCGTCTTTTTTCTTCCTGGCGCTAGAAAGGATAATGTCTCTGTCTTTATAGTTCAGTAGTTTAAGTAGGAAAGTGCAAGGTGGGTGTCCCGGTGCTAATGGCCTCATGGGGACCCTGTGCGCTCTCTCAACCGAGAACATAGGGGTGAAACACTCTCTCCCAAATGTGTGTGTCAGCCAGGTTTCTATGAAAGTGACCGGATCTTTGCCTTCAGCCCTTTCAGGCAACCCCACTATCCTCACATTGCATCTCCTCATCCTGTTCTCCATGTCCTCTAACCTTGAGGCATGATGTGCTGTAAGCCTCACGGTATGAGACAAGTCTCGTTTCATAGGCTCCATGTCGTCTTCCACTGCACTTACTCTGCCCTCCATTGCTGACACCCTGTCTCTCAGTTTTTGCATGTCATGTCGGATGTAGGTTACCTCGGCTTTTACTCCCTTTATTTCATCCGTTAGTGCCACTATGGACGTATTGCCCTGAGTAACCGCCGCCATAATGTCTCTCAGTGTCGGTTCAGGGCCTTGTGCGGCGGGGGGTGAGGCGTGCATAGTACTCACTGTGTCCCAGTCTGTTAGGAGGGCAGAGGTATCCTCCAGCGGCATGGTGTCATCTGCTTCATTCTGTCCTCCCACACTGCTCTCATGCGGGTTTGCCAGCGTCGGAGATCCCTTCTGAGTGCTGCGAGAGAACAGTTTTTGGGCTGCTTCTTTATACTTCATCTTAGAAGTGCGTGGCGGCATGGCGCCATCTTGCCCTGTCAGGTCCGGGAAGGAGCGGGCTTCTTTCAGCTTTTTGGCCATAACCGCGGACCGGTCCAGATATTTCTTGCGGGCTCAACTGTTCTGCAGGTCTAGTGCCAGGTTTTGCGGGTTATTAGAAGCCTCTATCCAGTCACCCGAGGATAAAAGATAGGATTTTCAGCGGAGCGGTCTGTCTGCACGTCCGCCTACATGCGCTGTCAAGCCACGCCCCCTCATGTCTTATTTTATTCACACGAGCAATTATCCTGAGGCTTATAAAACACCCAGATTTTTAAAATGATCTACAAAGAACAAAAATAACCCACCAACCGGTATAATGAATACAGCTTTTTCCAAACAAATCACCCATAACCAATGTTTCAGATATACAGTAAGTTGTAACGGGTGAGATGATTCACCAACTGGGCTGGTATACCCAGCTCTTCATTTATATTTAGCAACGCAGAGTCTCAGTCCTCTTGCTTCATTCTCCATAGTCTACAATCAACACAACACCCAAGCAGTTTAAAGGGTAGCTCCGTGTTCATTAGGAAAAATAAAATAAAATTATAAATGTACAATTGATACTTAAATTGGAACTTCACTCTGCCAATCAACGTTGATTATTTTTAACCCTTATGCTGATAGCATCACTAAAGCGATAGGAAAGCATATCATATTTACTTCTTTTAAACTTTTTTTTTTTTAACCAGTACAGATCCACGATATAGCCGAAAGACAGCTACAGCGCGGACCTGAATTGCCGGGGGCACGTCCATGGAAGTCCGCCCCTTTGTGCGCTCCCCGCTTGCACTCTTTTGCCCGCTGCGTGGGTGTGCCCGCGGGTCGGGCTAACTGGATGTCTGCTCATGACCCGCGATCTCCTAATAGAGAGGCAGAACGGTGAACCGCCAATGTAAACACGGGGGTTCTACGTTCAGTGAGGGGGGACATGACGGATCTACTGATCCTTGTCATCGGGATCAGTGACATCAGTTGCCAGCCCAGCCCCCATACAGTTAGAACACATACAGGGAACAAAGTTACCCTTTGATTGCCCCCTTAGTGTTAACCCCTTCCCTGCCAGTGACCTTTATACAGTAATCAGTGGCTATTTAAATTTCTGATCGCTGTATAAATGTCACCGGTCCCAAAAAAGTGTCAAAAATGTCCGCCGCAATGTCACAGTCCCGATAAAAATCACAGAACGCTGCCATTACCAGTGAAAACAATTAAAAAAAATAAAAGTCCCTAAATCTATCCCCTATTTTATAGACGCGATAACTTTTGTGCAAACCAGTCGATATACGCCTATTGCGATTTTTTTTTTACCAAAATTATGTCGAAGAATATATATCGGTCTAAACTGAGGAACAAATTTGTTTTTTTATATATATATTTTTTATATGTATTATAGCAGAAAGTAAAAAAAAATGTTTTTTTTTTCACAATTGTTGGGTTTTTTTTGTTTATAGCGCAAAAAATAAAAACCACAGAGGTGGTCAAATACCACCAAAAGAAAACTCTATCTATGGGAAAAAAAGATGTCAGTTTTGTTTGGGAACAACCACGCAATTGTCAGTTAAAGCATTGCAGTGCCGTATCGCAAAAAATGGCCTGGTCAGGAATTGGGTAAATCCTTCCAGGGCTGAAGTGGTTAAGTAATGTTATAATTTATTCTAAGTGATTCTAAAGGCATTTTTTTAAAATTACAAACCTTGCATAATTACCTGCTCTGTGTAATGGTTTTGCACAGTGCAGTCCCGATCCTCCACTTCTGGGGTCCCCCGCTGGCACTCCTGCCTCCTCCCCCCTGTGGAGTGCCCCACACAGAAAGCCGTTTGCTATGGGGGCACTTGTACAGACTCCATCCTGAGACGCGTTCCATGTGTCCATTGACACACACAGTGCATGGCTCAGCCCCACACCCAATCCCTCCTCGCTGGCTGTGATTGACAGCAGGAATCTGCTACAAAGTTTGCTAAAATCCTCGCAATGTACTTTGAATACCCGGAGGAAACTGCCGCCTTTTTTTTTTTTTCTTAACAAAAGTGGAGATACTCTTTAACCCTTTGACATCGCCTCCCCTCATCCCCAGCCCTTTAAGAGGATCTAAATGCTGGTAGGAGGAAGTGGAGGTGCTCTTTCAGATCTTGCTATTGGCTGTCACAGCGGTCACATAATCAAAAGCTTCTAATCACAAGTATGCATCAGGAGCTGCCTGTTATATCTTAGTCACTATGGTAGGAGCGCACAGTGAGCTAGCCTTTTTCCAAGAGGAAAAAGGTGACAGGGAAGGGAGCTCCAGCACACTGCCTGGGATTGGCAGCCTCGGCTCTGTTCCTATGGGTTGTGTCAAGGTAGGTGTGTCCCTTTCCTCCAATCAGTTGTCAGAGCTCCCCTCACTGAGCTCTGTAGTGTGTAACCTCAGCTTCCCGCCCCCTGAGAAGCTTTGCATCACTTGAGGCCAGTCACTTCACCGGGTATTAAAAACCACTTTAAAGTGGTTGTAAAGGCATTTTTTTCTACCTAAAATTAAAAAAAAGAGGTTTATACCTACTATCTCTTATCTCCTCTTCTGAGGTCCCCCACCAGCACTATTCACTCCTCTTCTCTGTGTTTTCCCTATAGCAAGCTGACTGCTATGGGGACAAACCTGCAGGTGTACCCCCAAGCTGGGCTGTGTGCTTCCAAAGACATACCCAGCGCAGCTCGGTCCCACTCCCCACTCCCACCAATGGCTTTCAAACTGTCCTGGGAGAAGAAGAGGGACCTGATGCAGATGGGCACAGTGCCGGAGAGAGAGGGCTCAGGTAAGTGTTGGAGGGGGATTGGAACAGGCAGTTTTTACCCTAATGCAGGGAATGCATTAAAGTGATACTAGACACATACTGTTTAATTTGCATTCTCCCTTCTATTTCTGTATATGGATGATGGCAATGTAACTATTTAATAAAAAAAAACATCTCACACGCCTTCCCTTTTTCAATAAAACTTTATGGAATTAAAAAAAACATCTCAGTACCTTTTTCCTATGTGATATACAACCGTCAAATGACCAGTGGTGGTCGCTCCATTAGGGGCGCAGGGGCGCCGCCCCCCCAATTCATGCGCCCGGCCCCTAATCTACATGGATTTCAACTGTTTTTTTTAAGCACATGATTAGAGCCTGAGGCTCTAATTGCCTTCAAAAAGGGTGGGCTTGGGGCGCAGAGCACTGTGCCCCGAGCCCACCCAGTTATGTGATAATAGCGAATTAATATTCGCTATTGTTTTCCTGCTTCTCCTCCAGGCCAATCAGGAAGCGGTCTTAAGACCCGATTGGCCGAAAGGAGAAGCGACCATATTGTTTTTGTTTGGCAATCGACCGAGCAATGGGGGTGGGGTGAGGGGTTTGATCGATCAACCGACCAAACAGGAGGGGGTCGGGTGGTTGTTTGCCGCCCCTGAGCAAAAAAAAAATGGAGCACCAGCCGCCACTGCACATGACACAGATCTTTCCCAGCCTGTCTGCTGGGAAACATAAGAGGGAGGAGCTTCTAGTCCTCTGCTGCTGTTCACATGTTCAAAATAAAAGAAGAAAAACAGCCTTTGGAATACAGAGTAAAAATAATCAATATCAATAAACTGTTTCAAATTGTTATACAAATATATATTTAAAATTAAATCTGTTTTTTTTTGGCAATAACATGGTGTGGGTGGATTTCTGCCAGTCACAGGCCATGTCACACCCCTCCAGCCTCTGTCTTAGAATAAGAGGGAGATAAAGCCTCCACTAATCTACTTGTAATATGCTGTCCCCATTGTGTTTAGCTAGTTAGTGAGCTGTCATTTACCAATGTGTACACTAGGGTAACTTGCCAAGCACACTTGGATAAAGGGAAGCCACGCCTCCTGACCTTTGTGGGAGATCCCTAAGTCCTGATCCTTAAGGGGAAAACCCTAACCATTGACCCATGACCTTTAACTCTATCCCTAAGTGGATCTCCCACTCTAAAACCCCAACCTTTTCCAGAACCCTCTTGGTTAGTCTGATAAGAAACACATCGAACATAACTAATCATTTTGTAGCGCTCGCTCACGTCTAAGAGACTTGGAGGATGTGCAGGCTTACAAAAAACCTTTCTCACTTTCACACGAATTTTGCTGGATCCCCGAATTAGCTTGACCCTGAATTTGCTAGTGTTAACCACTTGCCGGCCACCTCATGTAGATAAACCGCGGCAGTGTGGCTCCGCTGCGCAGATTGCTGTCTATAAATGGCGATTTGCGCAACCACAGTTGCGGGCTGGTGCCCTCTCATGTCCTTTGCATGCTGTATGAGTGTGGCCACGGGTCGGGCGACCCACAATTGCCTTCTACAGAGGAAGAGCAGGGAACCGCCGATGTAAACTAGGCGGTTCCCTTTTTTGACAGGAGACATGACAGTGATCTACTGATCCCTGTAATTGGGATCAGTTAGATCTGTCATGCCCCTGGCAGCCCAGCCCCCATACAGTTAGAACAAAGTGAGGGAACCCCTTGATCGCCCCCTTAGTGTTAACCCCTTCCCTTCCAGTGACATTTATACAGTAATCAGTGGCTATTTTTAGATCTGATCACTGTATAAATGTCAATGGTCCCAAAAAAGTGTCAAAAATGTCCGATTTGTCCGTCACAATATCGTAGTCCTGATAAAAATTGCAGATCGCTGCCATTACCAGTATAAAAAAAATAAAATAATAAAAATGCCATAAATTAATTCTCATGGTTTGTAGATGCGATAACTTTTGCGCAAACCAATCAATAAAAGCTTTTTGAGATTTTATTTATCAAAAATATGAGCAAGAATATAAACTGCTGAATAAATTTGTTTTTTTTTTATATATTTTTTTGGATATGTATTGTAGCAAAAAGTACAAAATGTTGGGCTTTTTTCAAAATTATCGCTCTTTTTTTGTTTATAGCGCAAAAAATAAAAAACGCAGAGGTGATGAAATACCACCAAAAGAAAGCTCTATTTATGGGAAAAAAAGAACGTAAGATTTGTTTGGGTACAACGTCACACGACTGCGCAATTGTCAGTTAAAGTGACTCCGTGCCGAATCGCAAAAAGTGTTCTGGTCAGGAAGGGGGTAAGTCCTTCTGGGGCTGAAGTGATTAATAGCGCGCATGCGAGCGTGCGTAGCTCGCAAAGCGTGGAAGCCATTTTGCTACACTAGGATAACTTGGCAAGCACACTTGGATGGAGGGAAGCCATGCCTTCTGACCTTTGAGGGAGGTCCCTAACTCTATCCCTAAGTCCTGACCTTGACCTTTCAGGGAAAACCCTAACCCTTAGGCCTCATACACACAGACGTTTTTTGACGCCAGCGTTTTCTGGCGTTTTTTGCAGCTCTCCATGTTAGTCAATGGCCCCATAAAAACGTCGGCGTTTTTGAGCTGTAGATGGTGTCGGCGTTAGTGAGCTGAAAGTAGAACCCAGGGCCATCGCGTTCTGAGGCTGTAACGTTTTGGCATTTTTTGACGCCGACGCCACAAAACGCCAACTAACGCCAACAAACACCAACTAATATTGTACCGGCGTTTTTTGACGCCAACGTTTTTAGGTTGAAAAATAGCAGAGGGATGATTTTTTTTTAAAAACGCCTATTGACGCCGACGCTCACTAACGCCGGTGCATAACGCCGAAAAACGGCAATTTTTTTTTTCCTTGACGTCGGGCCCGACGTTTTGTTTATTTTTAAAGATACGCCCGTGTGTATGAGGCCTAAATATTCACTGGAGGGACAGATCCTGAAGCTGAAACTCAAATACTTTGGCCACCTAATGCAAAGAGAGGAACCATTGGAAAAGACCCTGATGCTGGGAAACATGGAAGGAAAAGGGAGAAGAGAATGACAGAAAACAAGATGGATAGATAGCATCATCAAAACAATCAACATGAAGTTAAGCAAGTTCCGGGAGGTAGCAAAGGACAGAAAAGCCTGGCGCGTTATGGTCCATGAGGTCATGAAGCGTTGGATACAACTAAACGACTGAACAACAACAACAGTATAAACCCACATGTGTGACTCTATAGTCTCATAGGATGCTCAGATGTGATAGGGAGGAAATGCTCAGCATAGAAACTCACTGAAAACTGAGCATGTGCAGAGTTGCCACCACAGTTGCAAAATCCCTAGCTGAATTGGGGACATTGATAGAAGGGGGAGATAGAGAGCAGCAGGATCAACCAGGTTTTTTTGCAGAATACAGAATACGAATCTCATAGTGACTGAGTGAGAATGTACAGCATTTATTGATAGTTTTTATGATGTGGGTTTAGTGACACTTTAAAGTAAAAAATTATTTGACTTCACAGCCACTTTAATTTACTGCTTGTTAAAAATATGCAAATCATCCATGGTCTGGTCACGGGGCTATTTTAAAGAGAATTTGACAGAAAGCAAAATAGCTGTCAGAAACCATTTATGGACTTTACCATCCCCTAATACCTCATAGTAGCTTCAGATTGTAGCTCCACATAGTAGTTCAAGGACTGAATTAGTTCAGACTTCACTGCTCTGGAACCGTTCTTCGGCTTGTATATCAGATAGGCATTTTGCTTTGTGAAAGATTTTCTTTAGATTGTATGTAAGGGCAATTTTTTCTAGTTTTGGATAGGGTGAGGAAGGGTTAGACCCTCTGTCGCGTTTTTACTGCCATCTTGTACTCCCTGGGGAGCATCACCTCTTCGTTTGACTTGGTGACTAGTATCACTGTGTAAGACGGGAATTTTCCTCACTATGGGGAGATTTTTTCTCACTTCCTGTTGCATCTCCAAGACAAAAAGTAAAGGAAAATCTCCCTAGCAGAACAGAGGCAGCAAACAATATTCTGATAGGGGGTTGTAACTCTTCCATAATCTATCCAAAACTAAAAAGAGAAATTTGTGCTATAAACACACATTATGCCCAGACTATACAGGCCGTTGTCCACAGTTTCAGCTGGCTTGGCATAGAGGCTTAAAAGCAGAACTTTGCCCTCCCTAAAAACTTTACATAAATATTCCTCCTGCCCCATCCTTTAACAGAGTGGTCATTTTTTTTTTGGGGGGGGGGGGGCAGAAATACCTTTTTTTGAGGAACCACTAATTGCACTTCCCTATTCCTGTCCTAGGCCAGAATGACATGAAGATTGGCCCACAGCCTCATGGAATACCTACATCATGGGTCCCAGGAGGCTGCGGGTACACTATGGCAGGTGCAGTTGGTCATTTTGCCACTAGGTGGCACTGTATCAGAATAGTGTCTGGTGCAGCAGGTAGTGATACTAGGTACTAGACCCTTTTAGGTAGAGTCCTCCCATTAGTAATGGCAGGAGTGAGTCAGCACCCATATATAAGCTAGATGGGGAGGGACACAGAGAGTCTTGGGGCATCCCACATCTGTGAGAATGTAACCTACACATGTGGGACCTGGTCAGGCCTGGGTGGAGGGGGCCTGCATGCAGAAGGAGCCAGCTGTAGACATTCTGTCTCTTAAGGGGGCTAGGGCAGATTGCAAAAGGCTTTTTAGGCCAGGCTGGGGGTCCTTGGATGAGCCTGCTTCCCTGGATGGTTCCTGGGGGAGATGTATCCAGCTAGGAGGTGTCTACGGAGAACATATTCCTATGAGTGCTCATGACCCTGGGCAAAGGAGAGACTAGAGCAGGGATATGCAATTAGCGGACCTTCTGCTGTTGCAAAACTACAAGTCCCATCATACCTCTGCCTCTGGGTGTCATCCTTGTGCCTTGTGGCTGTCAGAGTCTTGCTATGCCTCATGGAACTTGTAGTTCTGCAACAGCTGGAGGTCCGCTAATTGCATGTCCCTGGACTAGAGGAAGTGGGATGTGAGGTGCTGCATGCGCTTTCACTTGTGACTACTGCGGATCGTCCACTTTATGTGATTGACTGTGTATGTCAAATTAATCCAGAATGTACATAGCTTCCAACTATCACTGATATCGAAGAACTGTCCCTGATTTTGAACAAAGTCCCTCTGTCCCTCTTTCCTCCTTATTTCTCTCTCAGTTTGGTCTGATCTATATAGTTGTATATAAAATGCACTTTTTATCTTTCAAAAAGTGTTTCCCATTGCTAAACCTTTCATCTAATTTCTAAATTGCTGCATTTGTAAATATCAAAAGCCAGTATAAAGGAATAGTGATAGTAAAAAAAGCACTTTGGGTTTAACCAATGTTTTTTTGTATAATTCTCATTTAAAACAGTTGTCTACCCATCGATTTGATAGTGTCAAAAAAGAGTTAATATTCCCGGCATGCCGGAAATGCTAGCTGTCTCCTTGCTTGTGCTCTCAACCAAACTAGCAAACCATCTAATGGGTGGTGTAAGAATGGATCACATGTGCAGCATCATGGCAGTTGCAGATTAAACAGAGTCTAAGATGTCAGCTTCCTTAGCTGAAAACAATAGGAGAGTATACAACCACTTTAAGGGGGATTGGCATGGATGTGTGCCCTATGTCTACATACTTTTGCTAAGAGATGTTCCTCACTCCCATCTCAAAAGCTTGGGAGGTATGAATGTATGTCCTAGTGATGAGACTGTCTTGGCATTCCCTGAACAACGCCGGTAAAGTGCAGTGAAACTATTTTGTGGACATTCCTTCTTCTGGCTATAAAGGTCTATGGCCAGGAATGTCGTGAGGAGGTCTATGTTGAGGAGCAGGGCACCAGATGGTGGAGGGGGCGGCCTCAGCAGGTGGAATTGTGTTCTAGCAGGGCTGGAACAAGGTAAGGGACTGGTGCTTGGTGCCAAAATAGACCACAAAGCCCCTCTTACAGCCATGGCCAGGAATGCCGTGAGAAGGTCTATGGTGAGGAGCAGGGCACAAGATGGCAGAGGGGTCGGCCTCAACAGGTGGGATAGTGTTCTAGCAGAGCTGGAGGGGGCTGTGCTTGGTGCCAAAATCAACCATGTAGCCCCTCTTACAGCCAAGCCATTGTGGGGGGGGGGTATATCCATGGTTTTTGCAGCCAGTCCCCTGATGACACATGTCATGTCATGTCCACGTCATCACGGGGCTGCTGCACAACTTGGAAGAGGCAGCCTGCCCTCTGTTGATGTCCTAAGAAGATGGTGGTGTTGGACCAGGTATGCTGCAGCATAGAGATGGATCCTTGGGCAACATTGATGGATCACCAGGCTTGTAAGTATGCTTTTGGGGAACCCTATACAGGTAGGAGAGGAGGGAGAGTTGAGCTGAGTTCCTCTTTAAAAATATGTGAGACAGAAGATCAGATCCTGCTTTTTCAAGGAATATAATATTTATATACATTATAAACATTAGTATTATCTGCTTACACAATGGAGATATCACAATACAACACACATTTTTACAGCTTTCATTATGTGTTTGTGGCAGCAGCTGAAATCCATTCTTCAGGGCCCACAGTCCTCTCAAAAAAGACTGACAGCATTATGTTCTGTAAACTAATCTACATTTGGATGATGGGGAACGAGCATGTGGTCTTCTCACTTCCTGGAAGTAAATCATTATCTACAGTGTGCTCCTTGTATGTAGACTATATTGTCCAGACAATGGCCCATCACAGCCCCAGCACCAGCCCAACAGCAGATCTCCAAATGTTACCAATGGTTGAAGATTCAATCATCAGACCACTCTGTAAAATGCCAATGGCCATGGGAATCTGTTGAGAGTTTGCGAAGAGAACTCTGGTTATTTCCATTCTTGGTACATACAGAAGCTGCTGTCCAGATATTTATGGTTCATGGCTCATCTATTAGGGCTCCTGTACAGTAGATAGAGCTCCATCAGTCACATCTTGGCTTCCAACATTTCCAGGAAAAGTTTGTGCATTGGGATTCTCCCCTCCAGTCTTATCTGGCAGAAGGTGCGCACGGCTTCGTTTGCTGTTTGACGGAGTAGCGGCAAGGTCATGAGGAGTTTGCCAGACCGATGCGGGTCCTCAACGTGGTGCTCCCTCTCATAGTCCTGAAGGGCCTCATGAAGACGATCTTGTAGGTTCAGAACAGCCTCAACATTCTCAATGCTGCTGGAATCTGGGCAACACAAGTAAAACCAATGTTATGTTTTTGAACAAAAAAAACATTTCAGACCAGAACAAATAGTCTCAGCTAGTTTTATTTTCACTGCTACAGGCATGTTGTTAAATATTTCCTATTCTTTTTACATATTTTCGGTAATACCCTTTCTTTATTCATGGTCATGACAAGAGGAAGTGTTATGGTCATAAATTCATTTTAAATATACCGCGCCAGTGAAATATTAAAGTTGAACTCCAGGATAAGCAAATATTGTCTAAATTCAAGAGTCAAGTACAGTATATTCTTGTATTAATCTTTGTGTATTTTCTTTGTGAGACTTTCCCTCTGTGCAGGAGCCTCCTTATAATGAGTGGCGGCTGGTGGTTTTTTGTTTGGGGGGGTGGCAAAAAAGAACCCCCCCCCGGTGGTGCCTCATAGTGGCAGGGGTCATGCATCAGCGGGCATCCGAGGAGTGGCGAGGGTTGGTGCACCAGGCAGCGGTGGGGATCGTGGGCATCTGAGGAGTGGCAAAGATTGGGGCACCAGGCAGTGGTGAGGATCAGGCATCAGCGCGCATCCGAGGAGTGCGGGGTATCAGACTGTGGCGGGCATTCAGGCATCGGGTAGTGGCTCCCGTGTCTTCTCCTCCTCCCTCCTCCTCTGCCATGCATCTCCTCCCCTCCTCCTAGGCGTCCAATAGGATTGCCTGTCCTTTCAGTCAATCGGGTGACGGGTATCAGACCCGCTTCCTGATTGGCCAGGAGAAGGATCATTGTTGCAACAGCGAATATTCATTCACTGTTGCAATACACCTGGGTGGGCTCCGGACACAATGCTCTGCGCACCGAGCCCACCCTATTTTGAAGCCTGTTTGTGCTTCAAAAAAACACACCCCTGCCCATCCCCGCCATAGGAATTCATGCACCCGGCGCCCCGGAAAGGGGTCGGGCGCATGGATAGGGAGGGCGGCGGCAAGGATGGGGGGGGCAACGCCCGTGCGCCCACAATGAATGCCCCTGCTTGTAATAAAGACCAGTCACTGCTGCTCTCTCTCCTTGTGCAAGGTGACTGGTCTTGTCTCCGCCCCCTCTTGGAGTTTTCTGCAGGCAGCATGTAGTGGGTGGAGATGCCAATCTCCTCCCACTGCTCTGCTCTCTGCACAGGCTATGTACAGCGCAGTGATGATGTCACCACTGTTTGTATAAGTCAACAAGGATTAATTCTAAGGATTAATACAAAGATTATGCACTTTATGGACTAATATTTTTATTAGGTTGTACACAAGGTTTCTCCATCTATGTTGTACAGTGGCTAAACATTTGCTTATATCAATAAGTGTTTATGTTTATTCATATTTTTTGCACATATCACTTTAATCAGTGGGTGGATTTTTGCTTATAAGCACTGCACTATTTGAAGTACATTGTTAATAATGAGCATACTGATAAGGGGAGAGAGCAGGGTGAAATAGATGAGCTTATCAGTCATCATACTTGCAATACTGCCAGGCAAACATGACCTGTTGTATTATTATTGCTGTGCAATGTGTACCACTCCCTCCATGTTAGGTTAATAGGAGCAGTAAAACACAAATAAGCTACCTATTTATTCTGTTTCCCCCGACTGAGGGGGGGCATGCTGGGGATTGTAGTTGCATCAGATGGACAGCATTGGGGGGCAATGGTTCCCTGGCCATACCACAAGTGTAAAGGAGGCTTTAGCCCTCATTCATATTGACTGCGGCTTTGAAATTGTGCAACTTCATCTGAAATCGCACAATTTCAAAGCCGCATGTCAGTGCAACTTCAGGTGCGACTTAGAAGACATCTGTGTGGCTTCATGCACAGATGTCTATGCAAGTTGCATCCAAAATCAGTAAAAGTAGTGCAGGAACTACTTTTTCAAATCAATGCGGCAACGCAAAGTCGGCGTCCCCCTGATTTGAACAGTGCGATTGCCAGCAATAGAATGCGACTTGTCAAGTGATTTGACCTGTCAAATCGCATAACAAGTTGCTCCAATGTGAACGAGGGCTTACTGTCCAGTCACACATGGACAAGACATGCAACAAATAAAAATCATTTCTTCTACCCTGTCAGACAGAACTGTGCTGTGTAAATCCTAGAACTGTATGGACAGGGAAAAAAAAGAATTGGCAAGTAAAACAGCTTTCCCATACAGGATGTACTTCATCTATGTGTTTAGCTGTGTGCCTGGAGTTTGGCTTTAAGGTTTAATTTTCAGTTTTGATTGGAGTGTGTTGTTAAAGAGTAAGCCATTAGAAATTCCCTGATCAATACATGTGATGGATTATTTAATAATGAGATGATCAGTCTTGTGGCTGTACAAGCAGTAATCACTCCTGCAGCAGGACAGACGCAGAGGTCTATTGTAACATGACCACAAATCTCTCTCGGATTTTCCTATTCAACCCACAAATCTTATATTTGGACAAGCCGTGTACAATATTACATCAATTATGTTATTAATTGAGGAAACCCGGCCATGCAAAGCACATCAGCACTGATGCCGGGAAGATGCTTTCATCTCTGCATCTCACAATTAGCATGACAAACGTTTTTAAGGCCATGTTGTGAATAAGAGGTCCATGGTCCTACAACATCCAAATGAATAAGTACTCTTCCTGCTGCCCCTGTGGTAAGATGATGACCATTGTGGCAAATCTCCATAATCATCACCACAATAAAATAGATAAAGAGATGTCAGATAAACCAGCATTACCCAGATACCAAACTTTTTTTTAGAGGAATATAGACATGCATGTATAGACTGGCACACCCTAATCATCCAGTGTGGAGCAGATTCCCCTTGTTTAGACCCCTGATATTTTACCAAAGCCCCCTAATGGGGCTCCAAAAAATTTGTAAAAATAAAAAATTTAAAAAATATTAAATTGCAAAAACTATATATATATATATAAATACTACTGACACCAATCTCTGCCCTACTGCCATCATCCACTACTCTATATATACACATGCACATACATGTATGTGTGTTTGAGCTTTGGGTGCACACCCTAAAGCAATAGGCTGCGCACACCTATGATACACAACTATGTATACCAAACGTTTTACTCCAGAGGAACCCCAATATAATTTTTCAGGTCTTGGGGAACCCTTGCTAAAACAAATTAATTGTAGGTCAATGGGAAAAATGCCCTTTAACCACGCGCTATAGCCGAATGACAGATACATCGTGGCTGGCTAGTTCTGGGACACCATCATCAATAGAGTTGCCACCTCATCCCTTTAAAACCGAACACACATGAATTACACAGGTTCTCTGGCTGATTAAGGTTTTAATTAAACTCACTTGGTGCCTTATCTGCATTACATTGGCCTCAGAACAACCTGTGTAATTCATATGTGTTCGGGTTTAAAGGGATGAGGTGGCAACCCTAGTCATCAACAGGGAGGCACACTCTGTGATCGCAGTATCCGGTGGACACTGCTGATCACAGATTGGGGTAAAGAGCCAATTAGCAGTGCTTACCATGTGATCAGCTGAGTCCAATCACAGCTGATCACAGATGTAAATAGAAGCCGGTTACAGGCACTCCTTTCCTCATGCTGACAGTGTGAGGAGAGAATAAAGCCGATAACCAGCTTCTCATCTACACTGATCAGGGCACTAATTATCAGTGCAGTCCTAACAGTGCATACCACTGCTGCCAATCTGTGCCCACCAGTGCTACCAATTTGCGCCCACTGGTACTGCCTATCAGTGCCCATCAGTGCCGCCTATCAGTGCAGCCTCATCAGTGCCTCCTCATCAGTGCCCACCAGTTTTGCCTCATCAGTGCCCATCAGTGCAGCCTAGCAGTGCCCATCAATGCCGCCTCATCAGTGCAGCCTCATCAGTACACATCAGTGAAGGAAAAAAATTACCTGTTTGCAAAATTTTATAACAAACTAAGAAAACGTTTTTTTTTCTTTCAACATTTTTGGTCTTTAGTCGTTTATTTACGAAAAAAAAAAAAAAAAAAAAACTGCAGTGATTAAATACCACCAAAAAAAAGCTCTATTTGTGTGAAAAATGTAAAAAATTTTGCTTGGGTATAATGTTTCATGACCACGCAATTGTCATTCAAAGTGTGACAGCCCTGAAAGCTGAAAATTGGCCTGGGCAGGAAGGAGGTATAAGTGCCCAGTAAGCAAGTGGTTAAGCTGGCCATAGAGTATGCAATTTTCCTTCGTTCAACCACGGGTTGAAGGAAAGAAAATTGCTTGCTTCCCCAATCAACACAGTAAGTGTTGATGGGGGGAATCCTTCCCGCTGCGTTTTTGTATTATGACAGCTATAGCCGCCAGCAGAGATTGCAGGAAAAACACTGACAGGCTGGCTGTACTGAAGTTGATCGATAGATCGACTTTAGTACAACCGGCCTGCCTATAGATGGATCAAAAGCTGTCCGGTTCTGGTTTCTGCTGAACTGGCTGAATTTGATCCGTCTATGGCCAGCCTTAAATTGGTGGTCAGCAGGAAGAATCAACCATTACAGTGGTGGTCAAAATTCCTCCCCTAGGGCTCATTTTCATGAGCATTTCCCTCTGCAGGGGATCACTTTTTACAAGGCATTGATAGGCAGTATGGGGGCATTATGTCGCCTCCCTACCACTTCCATTGAATGGGTCCTGTTCAGTGGGCTGTAATGATTGGGAACATAATCATTTTTGCTGCTCTGAGATACAAAGCATTGTGGCTGTGGCATATGTAAACCCTCATCCGCTGCCTTTGCAGCTTAAAGGAGGAGCAATTGGAGAGTGGTAAAAACGTGGTTCAACCTCAAGTGTAAACATAGCCTAAGGCTGGGTTTACATATATGTGAACAGGATGCGGATCTTCCCACATCCAATTCGCATGACAGGCGAGTGTGATGGACTCTCAATGGAGCCGTTTCACACAGGTCTGCGGCAGCCGCAATTGCAGAGGGATCCTGTGTGTCTTCGGGTCCGGTTCAGGTGCAAATTCAGGCAAAAATTCGGACCTGAATCGCACCTGAACTGGTGAAAAGGGACACACTGGACCCCATGCTGGGAACCACAGCAAGAGATATGTGAACCCAAGCTTAAAGACAGTTAAAAAGGTGAATGGTCCTTGCTTGAGCTATGTTTGCCTAATAGATCTCTGTATCTCTTACTTTAAAAAAAAAAAAAATCTATTGAAAGACAAAAAGGTGAATAGTAGCTCAGACGCAAAAGATCATTAGGTTAACAGATGTCTCATCTAGCAGTACTAGAACACAAGAATCTTGCAACAAATTTCTGTCTGGGGAGTATAAGACTCCCTCTCAACTGACCATTATGATCCTGGTCACTTCCCTCGGGTGCTGGAGGGGATGAACGCAAGATGGCACATTTCTCCATATCTGATAGACACAAGAGCATTGCTAGGATTGTGAAAGACCTGAGGGACCCTTGGGCACCCTGAAGGAGGAATGGATTCTGTGTGCCTAGTGAGACATGGCAAATGGTGGGTATGGTCACATTGTACTAATGGTGGGAGGGGCTTAAAGAGGTATGGGTTAATAGAACCTGAGCCTACTACCACACATGCTACAGTCCTTGTACCCACAAAATCTAAAATATGTGTATCACCCTCTAGGTTGCTAGATGTGGGTAAGTAGGATTTTTGGATAGAGTAGATAAATTTAGGCAGGCCTATTTGTTTTGCTCTGGGTTGGGAATGCCTCAGGCAGAGCTGGATGACTCACAGACAGCATCACCAAGACCTCCCACTTCTTTCCAGAATGTTCTAGTGTCTTCTGGAAAGGAAGGAGGAGAGGAGAGATGGGGCAGCCTGGGGTATTCTAAGGAACCCTGACCAATTCCCAACTTGGATTGACAAGGGGCAGGCCTCCTTAAATATCTATGGTCAGCCCAGCTGGGGAGGAGTAGTTTGGGTGGAAAGCTGGAGATGTGGAGAAAGGCAGCTGCAGCCTGGAGGGCTGGCTGGGCCTGAAGAGGTGGTACTGGGAGCAGTAGCCACTTGGACAGCTATCACTGGAACGTACTTTCACGTTTTGTTACACCAAAGGGGTCTGCAAAGGGCATTCATTTTAGACCTGGCTGAGCCAGTGTCAGGCCTACAAATCAGTGCTAGTTGGTCCGGGAGAGAGAGCAAGCCAGTGAAGTGCTGGAGGTGTTAAGGAGAGATAGTCTGCAAGCAAGTGATGTGCTGCAGCTGAAGTTTGGAGGTGTATATACAGAGAGTGTATATAGGTTGAGTCCCATGTACATTGTGCTTCAATCAATTGGGCATCCCATATTCCCTTACCCCATCCAAGTTGAATCCCCTCAATAAAAATACAAAACAAAGTGCATGTACTGTTTTCTGTCTGAGAGTGACTGGAAATTGTGTGTGGGGTATGTAACACACAGCACGCAGGAATCAGGAATATTCAACACACAGAGTGCAGGGATCAGTAGTATGTAACATATGGAGTGCAGGAGTCAGTAGTGTATAGAGTACAGAGTGCAGCATATAATGTACCGGGGTCACAAGTGTGGAATGCAGGGTGCAGGGGTCAGTAGTATGTAATATATGGAGTGCAGGAGTTAGTAGTGTATAGAGTACAGAGCGCAGCAAGTAATGTACCTGGGTCAGTAGGGCGTAATGCAAAGAGTGCAGAGGTCAGAAGTTGGTAATGCACCAAAATCCCAGGAACCCATAACAGAAATTCACACTCCCACAGCACCGACATCCCCACTCCCCAGCACAGAAATCATTCCCTATCACAATATTCCCCAGTTCTCCACCATCCCTCTGCCATATACTCACAAGAACTCATGCAGAGCAGTGCAGAGTGAGGTACGCTTCTCCCCAACTGTGTCTGAGGACACGTCAGAGCTGAGGAGGAGCCTAGGTGTTCACGCGGCACTGATCTGACGTCTGATAGGGAGCAGGGCAGGGCCGATGCATGGATTTTTATCTACACAGGTGAAGGTGCATTTCACTGCCCCCCCCCCATGACAGTTTGTAATGAAGGGAAGGGGTTATGCATTCCCTGTTTCCTCTCACTGGCTGTGGGCAGCTGGCAAGTGATGCAAACTAAAACTTCTATGCTGTGCCCGATGGGAGACAGGGTGCAGCGTTAGGGAATAGACATGTGCGGTTCGTTTCTTTACGAATTAATATTCGGACAAATTTTTACCTTATTCGGATATATCCGAATTCCCGAATTACAATATAAACAAATTTTACCGAATGCTCCAAATAACGTAATGAAATTGGTTAGAATTTCAGAAATTCGGACTGAAACTCGAATAAAATTTTACATTGTACTCTAGTCGAATTCTAACTACACATATTGCTGAAATCAAAGACTGTGTTTGTTATTAGAGTACCATTTTGAAATAATGCTGTTTTTGTTAAGCCAAGGGTGATTTAAAGGGGTTGATTTACTAAAGCTGGAGAGTGCAAAAACCGTTGCAGCTTTGCATGCCAGCCAATCAGCTTCTTACCTCAGCTTGTTCAATCAAGCTTTGACAATAAAACCTTGAAGCTGATTGGTTTCTGTTTGAAGCGGCACCAAATTTTGCACTTTCAAGCTTTAGTAAATCAACCCCAAAGAGTCATTGTAATCATTTAATGAAGATTATTCTTTTTTTTGTTCACTTTGCCGCATTCAAATCAAAAACAATATAACATTTTAGTTTCAACCGATTTGAAAATGTATCGATCTGAACGTTTCAAATTGAAAAAAATCGGTAAATTCAAAGAAAATTTGAAAATACCGAATACTAATTCCGAATACGAATGGAACGAATCAATCGAATTTAACTAAACAAAATAAATAGATTAACAAATCAAAACAAAATGAAACAATTATTTTCGTCATGCACATGTCTATTAGGGAACAGAAGACAACAAGTGGCTGTGGATTAGGCCCCCCCCCCCCATTCTGGCGCCCCAAGGTGGCTGCCTAAGCAGATTGATGCTGGCACCGACCCTTGAGCAGGGTACTTTGCTATTATGCATTAGTCCCTGTATAACAGCAGGTGAGATAATCCATGGCTGTAAAGAGACTCCTGCATAGCTGGAAAGTGCCAGGCGTTGCTGACCTAGGGCACTGAGGAGTAGACCCAAGGAAGTGTTGAGTTGGGACATGAGAAGAGAGCCTTTCTTTTGCAAAACCCCATACCAAAATCAACTGTGCTGGGTTCCATGTGCTAAAAGTCTATCATAATTGCTGCTGCCAGACTCATCTATCTTACCAACCGCTCAGTGTCAGCCACCCCTCTCCGCCAATCTCTACATTATCTCCCAATGGGCCAGTGAATTAAATTCAAAATACTAACCACAACATACACGTTTAGGAGATATTCAGCCTGCATGCAGGCGCTGACGTCAGCGGCGCATGTTCAGTGAAGGTCCGGCGGATGCTGCCAGACCTTGCCGGAACAGGGGACTCGAGCGCGGGAGTGACGTGATCGCGGCACCGGCGAACCCGGAAGAAATGGTGAGTCAAAATGTCAGCCCTGTCAGCACTGACCGAGGTAAATATTTCATAATGTGCTAGCATGCAATGCATACTAGCACATTATGCTATTGTCTTGCAGGTTTTTTTTTTTTTGCTGTGGGTTTACTACCGCTTTAACCCTATTGTATTTTATTGTATTGTAATTGTATTGTCTCCCCTTTTATATAATAAAAACAATATTAATAGTACTAATAAAAGCCATGCTGTGTCAGTGCCTGGGTCTCCACATCATCCTAATCAAATCATGAATGATAGATTTTATTGGGTTCTTAATGTGAGACAGTTTAGACTCAGGTGGAATGCAGAGATTTTATTTGATCAAACACCAATAAAAACTCTAAATTTTGCCATCTTTGTTCCGAAGATGATGTAAAGGCATGTATTATTTATTTTTATTTTTAATTTATTTTAGGTACTTACATGGCGCTGTCAATTTACGCAGCGCTTTACATATATATTGTACATTCACATCAGTCTCTACCCTCAAGGAGCTTACAATCTATTATGTAAGTCTATGTACGAGAAAGAGGTTCACAGCAATTCTATGTATTTATAAAAATGATGAACTGCAAAACAGAACCTATTCTGTATCTGTAGCTCAGATCTCCAGGGACACAAACCGAAAAGCAAAGTTGTATGAAAAGTGTCCATAGCCAAATAAAGCGCTGACACATATCTAAATTAAGCAAGTCTATTTAGTGCATGGATCGCTGGAGGCTTCAAAACCTTTGATTACTCTGCGAGGAAAGAACTCCTCCCCCACCGCCCTCTATTGTTCCAAACCATGCCACACACAAAACACCTCGGGACATTATTGATCGATTGTGCCAAACTCTAAGAGGCAGCCATCGATAACACAGAGCTGTCTATTTGTTAAAGCCAGTGACAGCTGTCAGAGTGATCATCCCCTGGCTGAAATCTTATATCAAGATCAGTACTGGATGGAATTGGCCAGAGTGGTAGATAAACTAAAGGGAGATACCTATGGCTATAATTATCCAAAGAATCAGATGATCGTTGGTCAGGCTGAATTGGTAAATGACTGTCCATTGACACGTTACAGCACTGGTACACTCTAGTCCAGCCTTTCTCAACCTTTTCAACACAGAGGAACCCTTGATATTATTCTCCGGTCTCGGGGAACCCCTGCTAAAAATTAAAAATCTACAACTCCTGATACATTAGTGTGATGTTCAATGGGAAGAATGCTCCTTACACTTGTGGTCATTGGGAAGAATTACCCCCTTACAGATAGCTAAAAAGAGCAATGGTATCATTAGGAATTTATCTGAGAGGTAGAAATTGACCATTGCTCAAGTAACCCCTAGCAACCTGTGGAGGAACCCTGGTTGAGAAACCCTGCCCTAGTCTATTGCTTTTAAGGGAAAATTTGAAAGCATTATTGCACAAAGGTAAGAGATGATCTGTGATTATCTGTATAGTGCATAGCCATGCATGCTTAAGTAAAAACTATAAAAAAAAAAAAAAAAAACTATAAAAAGAGAAAGAAAGAAGAACAAATTGGTCAGTGGTCAGATTCCCTATGTGCATATCAAGCTGCCAACTTATGTTTACCTCCAACTTAAAGGCTAAATTAAATTTTTCCATAAATTAGTCAATGCAGTCAAGGGGCCCCAGTAGATATAATAAAAATCTGTGCAGCGTTGTAAAATAATCATTCATTTTATTGTTTCGCCTAGCTAAAAAAAACTCATATTTAGCAACCCACATGTTTTGCTTTGTTGCTACAACAAGAAAACTGTTGGTCTTCATTCCTGCAATGCTGGGACTGAGCGTCCAACAGTTTTCATGTCCTAGCAACAAGTCAGGACGTGGGGGCTGCTAAATAGGAGTTTTTTTTTAGCCAGGCTTCTGAGGGGACCCAAATGGCCCGCAGGTAAAACAATAAAATGAATGATCATTTTACAAAGCTGCATGGATTTTGAATACATTATATTTACTGGGCCCCTTGACAAAATAGACTATTTTGTGGAAAAGGTAAACTTTTTGGTTACCCTGTCCCTTTGCCTACTTAGAGACAAGTAGCAGGTCCTGTTGATATTCTATACCTTTTACTGCAAATAAATCTCTAAATTATGAACTATATGTAGTGCTGTAAATCATACATATGTATTTATCCATATAAAAGTCTACAAACATCCAGAATGAAAATTTTAAGGTTCACCTGGTGTGTAAAAATAGTAATGGAGATAAGTCAGGACGAAAAGTGTCGGGCATGGCTGTATGTCAACCAGAAGTGGCGCCAGAACCGGAAGAGACATATCATTTGCACCAAAAGTGACGGGTGGAGGGCCCAAGATATTGATACTCCCATTTTGAGCTCCCGTCACTGGCGGTTTTGGTGAAACTGCAGTCCTTCACATTGGCTATGTTGATGGGCATTGTACTTGATTTTATTTTTGTGAGTAGCATTTACTTTTTTAATAAAGTGGGTGTTTTTTATGGAATCACACTATTGGAACCTTTTTTCCTACATCCCATGTGATTGAGCTGGATATGGAAGAAAGATTGAACCACTTTGTTCCTGTGGCAACCGAAGACCTACTATTAGATACAAGCGCACTATGCCAATCATTGTTATGAGAAGCTTGTTGATCTGATGAGTCTCAGTCTATGGGGAGTGGTGCATCACTTGATCGTGAGGTGTGAACACAAAAGTGGTGTTGAAATTCCATTATGGAAGATGGGTCTTATGCACATTTTTGACACACAAGGTGGACTTTTAAATATGGATTCTCAAGGTTTGTAGGTGAATCTATTATTTGCCCTGAAATGCTGATCACATATGAGAAGAGGTATAGCCATCATTGCTCATATGTCATCAACACCAGACTCACCACAATGCCACACCATATGGGGTCCATAGTAATGGGTTCTTACAATTTTTAAAGGGAAAACATATATGTTTTTATTTATTCAAAAAACCTTTCCAATGTGTTCATGCGTGCTTCTTATTGTTTGCAATGGAGCATCTCTACACAACCAGATTATTATAAGACATGGGTTGCTGGCAATGTTCCTCTACAAAATAGGGGACAGCGAACAGGCTAAAAATGTTGAAATCAGGTGTAATTATTTTTGAAAATGGACATCAGAACATTACTATTTCAGTACCTGAGTTGGCAAGAGCCATGGCTTTTAGTGTGACAAATTCTTCTTTGTCTAACTTTGTCTTCCGATATTTCCTGACCAGCTGGAGAAGTACAGAATAAAGGTTCAAGAGGCCAGAGCTACGGCACTCTTCCCTGCTCAACAAGAAGTTCTCCGCAACTGCCAGCTCGTTGTCCATCTCTAGAGAGCGATAGACGATGCCCAGGACCAAGACTTCCATCCATGCGCTCTGCAGAAGAGCCATTTGATCCACCAGGGAAAGGACAGAAAAACCTAAGAGGAAAACAAATGGAGGAAAATACATTAAATGGAGGGAAATTTGTTTTATGGAGCATTGTAAGGAAACCAGTATTCCATTTTCTGTTCGACAAATACAGTTTTCCCCTTTACTTTATTAATACATTCTTTCCTTGTTCTGTGCACAATCTGTAAACCTTTCGTATGAACTTCCCATTGACATAGGAGCACCCCAGCAACTGCTGAATATCAAAGTAATAAAGGGATGACTACAGAAGAATGTCCTTTTGCATTGTGCATTGGCAAAGCTGCTTGTAGTCTAAATCTGGAGTGTGCAGAAGAAAGGGGCCAAACTGAGTAAAGCTGGCCATAGATATTTCAAAACTCGGCCGGTTCACCAGGGATTCGAACCATGTATGGGCAGGCTGATTGTATCCAAGTTGATCGATCAATCAACCTGGGCACAACCAGCCTGTTGGATTTTTCATGCGATTATTGTCAGCGGCTATAGCCACTAGCAGTAATCACTGTGTGACTCTAACCTGTGTTTGCAGGAAAGAAAATCGAATCCTCTATGGCCGACTTAATTGTTAATATAATAGCAGAGGATGTGCTTGCAGATATGCATTGCTGTTATAATGTAATTAAAAATAAAAAGGCATTTGACATGCGTACAGTCCTCTGTGCCAATATCTTACACAAAGATAAAATGAAATCATGAAATATTCCAATGACAGTGGCTAATTCTGCTTGTAGACACATAAAGTGAGGTGGGAAGTCTCTTGACACTCAGAGAAAGCTAATGGAAGATGAAAGGTGGACTTTAGAATATGGAGCATGGATGTGAGCTATTCAGATTGCTCCATTAACCTGTAAGCTCAGATCTGCCAAGTGTCTAAGTTATTTTAAAGGGAAAGGATAGAGTGAGGTTTGGAAAAAAGGAATTTACTGCCAATGTACTGGGGGAGGGGGCAACAGTAACCTGCGCAATCGCTCATTCTACCTGAAGTAGATGACCAGTAGTATTAAAGCTCTTCCTTATAAATGGGATAGTTGTCCAACTGTCATATTAAGTCTCTGAGTATTTTTAATAGCATGGGCTGAGGACTTGTGCCCTTAACTCTAAACCTGGTGCTGATCATAGTCACTGTGCTGCCCTTGTTACAAGCAGAAATCTGGGTTCTGCATTATATTCCACCTCCCCCAATAACCTCTACTGCAGTGAGGTTGGGTTGTTCTGAGGATATCAGCCTGAACCTCCCTTGGCCTGTCACACTCTCCCTTGCTTTTCAATTAGTCGCTCTTTGTAGTGTCAACCTCCATTACTTGCCTTTTTCAAACCATGGCCATACAATTGTTTCTTTATAAACCTGAGTGCCGAGTTTAATTGGGAAATATTGGAGATTGCTATCACAGGAGAGGGCTCTGCCATGTCACACATGCTGAAGAGACCCTGAATACTATTAACTCGGAGATGATAATCTGTGTCCTTTTCTGAGGCACTCAATAGATCCTGCAGAACGATAGTGCAGAACCCGACCTAGAGGGGAACCATCACTCGCCACAATGCGTCTTGTTAACCCAACGTGTGGGGAAGGCACAGTGGAGCAAAACTCAATTTACCCCGATGACAGATGCCAGCCTGATTTTATGGCTACAAAATTATTTATAGCTCAAAAACTACTGTGTCTGTGAAAGTTTTTAATTTCAAATTGCATGCTGTCTCTCTGGCACTGATTTATAACAGGCTAAAGGAATGAACTTTGGGACCTATTTGTAAAATGGTCATTGTGATACTTTTTTGCCAGTTCCTAACATATCACACTTTGGTTTATATTCCTTGGCATAGCTGATAATTTTATTTCCTTAATTTTACCACTTTGAGATTCCACCATTATTTAACCATTTTCTTTTGTGCTTTGAACCATATATATATTGCACACGATACAGAGAAAAAATAACTGTAAAACATTGACACAGGTTGATAAGATTATTTGAATTATTGTGATCACTGATTACATTTATCACTAAAAAAAAAAACTTTTTTAGAAAAACTATAGGATCCCTTTAATTCATTAGTTATTTTTTCTTTGCATTAATATTTAATGATCCTGCAGAGCTCATGTGTCAATGATGCCTTTTACCTGGGACGTGCTTGGCCCAGCCAATGGTGACAAGCAGCTCGCGATTGATTAGCTCACACAGTGTGGTCAGTGTACGCAGGTCGCTGTCTGGAAGGTTGAGGTCAGGGCTGGCAAATATCTCTCCCGGTTCAACCAAAACCAAATGTGACACCACTTTATTTGCTGTAAGAGGTCAGAGAGAAGAAGGAGGACTGTTAATTGAAAAGCTCGCACAACTCACAGTTGTTATCCCAGAGCTTTGGATTACTGATCTGCTCCACATGATCCCACATGCTAATAGAACCCCCTGGATGCTGAAACCTGTCCCCTCATGTAAAACATACTCTCATATTACCTCACTCTTCTGCTTCTCCTAACCTCTGGAGATATATCCCCAAACCCTGGGCCTCCCTTTTGTAACTGTACCCAACACACCCATCACCCCACATCCTCTATTTGCTGTCACCAAAACGTGGCTTCATGAATCTGACACTCCTTCTCCTGCTTCCCTCTCCCATGGTGTCCTTCTCTGGACTCACTCCCCTAGGCCTAGTGGACGCAAGGGAGGTGGAGTGGGAATCCTATCCCCACAGAGCACCTTCCAAGTTCTCCACTCTCCTCCCTCACTGTCCCTCTCATCATTTGACGTTCACGCTACATGTCTATTCTCTCCAATTTCCTTAAGAATTGTTGTGATCTACCGACCCCATGGACCATTATCAACTTTCCTTCATTACTTTTCTGCCTGGCTACCCTACTTTCTCTCTCTTCTGAAATTTCCACAATCCTTCTCTGCAACTTCAACATCCCTGTTAACACTCCTGCTACTTCTAAACTTCTTAGTCTAAATCCCTCATTTGACCTGAAGCAATGGGTACAGGCTTCTACCTATGCACTCCATGTAACCTCTCCAATAATCCTTTTCCTCTCTCTGATCACCGCCTTACTAGTTTCACTCTCTCCCTGTCTTCCACCACCTTTTGCTCCGATCCCCTAATATTCACCCCTTTCCTGCCCCAATCTAGCCACTTCTGTCTAAAATAGATCCCTGTCCTCCAACCTGGACGAGTTTGCCCACCCTCACTACACACAGAATCAGGCCTCGACTCCTACAACCCTGGCAAACAAATGACACCAGAAGTCTGAAAAGGTAGCTGCACTCTTGAGCATCTGTGGCGTAAGACTAAGTCTTTCAAAGACTTCAACCAATATAAATCTATCCTCCAAAAATACAATTCTTGCCTCCACATTGCCAAGCAGAACTATTTTAGAACTCTCATTAACACCTTCTCATCCAGGCCCGGTCAACTCTTCTCTACCTTTAAGGCTGGGTGCACACTATTTCTACACATCCAATTAGCAATAGCAGGAGATTCTTGAGCCGGTTCACACATGTCTGCTGAATTTCGGGCTGAAATCGGACCTCAAACGGTGAACAGGGACGCACCAGATCCCTGCTGTGAGCTGTTCTGGCATGCAGTGTGAACCCAGCCTTACTCTCTACTTTGTCCTCCACTGCCTCCACCCACTAACTCACTCACTGCCCAGGAGATTGCTAATCACTTCAAAAATAAGATTGATTCAATTTGTGATGAAATCTCCACTCTACAGGTATCTCCCCCACTTAACACCCCATGTCAACAGGTACAATCAACACTCCTCTTATTCAACCCTGCTACTATAGATGAGGTTGCTAAACTCATTTCTAATGCCCACCTAACTACCTGTCCCCTGGATCCTGTTCCCTCTCAAATACTACAGTCACCCTCTGACTCTATCCTACACTCTCTAACCCACAACTTCAATCTCTCCCTCTCTTCTGGCATCTTCCTCAACTCTCTAAAATATGCACTAGTCACCCCCATACTTAAAAAGTTGTCCTTGGATCCCACCAATCTTAACAATCTACATCCTATCTCCCTGTTCCCCTTTTCCTCCAAACTGCTTCAAGGCCTGGTTTATAACCAACTGAATGACCACCTCATTAAGAATACAATGGAAAATTCCCCCAAAGAGGGTTTCTTCGCAGCAATATACAGTACAAGTTTAGCTTTATATAAAATATATATTTTATTAATCAGGTATCAAAATTCGTCTTTTTTGTGGCCTCTTGCAAGCTTCTGGGGTTGAGGTCGAACTCCACATTACGAGAGAAGGACAGCCCGTAATGAACAAAGATTTACTGATTTGGTTTTAACAAAACTCTGGTTCAGGGACTGTTATTTCTTATTTAATGTCCAGTAGTAAAGATGGCTTTTATGTATACAAGAATGAGATATTTGATATGCTTATGTGTAAAAACGTAAGTCTTCTTTTTGATACCCTTTTAGAAGAGGATCCTTCCCCCTGAGGAAGACCAAAACCTTCTAAGGTTGAAAGTGCTGTATCGTATATGATTCCTTTTCATTGTACTACTGTTGCATCGTACTATTGATGTCAAAGTCCTTTGTTGCACAACCAGAGCTCATGTTTTTATTTTTCCATAATTTCACAATTTTATGGGAATGAAAAGACGAATTTTGATACCTGATTAATAAAAAATATATATTTTATATAAAACTACACTTGTACTGTATATTGCTGCCAAGAAAGCCTCTTTGGGGGAAATTTTCCATTGTGTATGTTTACTTGGGGTGTGCAGCTTATTTTATCTCTCACTAGTACCCATCAGCCTATCTACCTCATTAAGAATAACCTTCTTGATTCCCTTCAGTCTGGATTTCGCCCTTAACACTCCACAAAAACAGCTCTTTTAAAATTCACAAATTACTTGTTAACAACAAAACCAATGGACACTATTGTACACCTACTTCCAGACCTTTTGGCTACCTTCGATAGGGTTGACCACCCCCTCCTCCTCAAAAAACTTTACTCCTTTGGTCTCCGTGACTGTGCTCCTCGCTGGCTCTCATCCTATCTATCCCACCGCACCTTCTGTGTTACTTGCAATTCTACTTCCTCAACTCCTCTTCCTTTTGCCGTCGGGGTCCCCCAAAGTTCTGTTCTTGGACCTCTCCTATTTTCATTCTACACCTCCTCCCTGGGTCCCATGGCTTTAAATATTATTATAATATCAAATCTATCTCTCTACCCCTCAGATCACTGGATCAGTCTACGCATCACTAACTTACTAACAGACATATCTGTCTGGATGTCACACCACTTCCTCAAACTCAACTTGTCCAAAACCTACCGTATTTTTCGCCGTATAAGACGCACTTTTTCTTCCCCAAAACTGGGGGGGGGGGAAAGTTGGTGCGTCTTATACGACGAATAGACAGTTTGCCTCCGCGGAGCGCAAGGCGCCTCCGTTTGACAGATAAGCAGCATATTCTGCGTGGTTGAAAGGGGGGGGGGGTCAAAACCCCTTCTTTTTCACGCAGAATATGCCGCTTTTTATGCCATCCAAAACCTGTTCAACTCAAACTCCTTCACCACACTGTAGGTCTGTCTATACAGACAATCATTCAATCACTACGCATCTGACTAGGTCACTAGACTCCCCATCTCTCTATCTAAACTATAATATTATTATAAATTTCGGTACCCTGGGTCCCTCCTCCACATCTTACTTTTATCCTCTCCAGGTTCTTGTCTTGAAACCCCCTGGGGCTGCCGTTTTCCTTCTCCTCAACTCCTTCATCTTAACGTTCATTGTGTCTTCCACGCCACCCTATCTATCCTACTCTCGGTCGCTCCTCGTGTCAGTGCCT
>BLSH010017146.1:152740-169799 GCA_018402905.1 Glandirana rugosa | reverse complement strand
CCCTTTGCCTGCAGTTAGTTGTTGGCTGCACCCCTGCTTCCTTCCTCCACAAGAAGAAAAAAGTGTGAGTGGGCAGTGGCCGTAGGCCATTTTGAATGTAAGTTAAGGTGGCCTGGGGGGCAAATGCCACCCTGACCCCTGGCCCAGCCCTCCCCTGCCAATGTAGCATATCGCCTGGATTTACCAATCTGTCTTTAAACAGCTCTACCTATCCAGTGCACATCTTCCAAAAGCAATGCGAGAATCTTTGCTGCAACCTAATGATGTTCAAAAACCGTTAGATGTGATTGTTGGTATAATCCAATTTTTTCAAATATTCAAACTCTATCAAAGAAAAATGCAAATTGTGGGAATTTTTTCATAGCTTACAAATTATTTTATTAAGATGAAATTGAGAAGTATACAGTCGCATCATTTTCTTTTGGTCACAGCAATCAAAATTTCTGATCAAATCTAAAAAGAAAGATGCAAAATTGAGAGGGTGTTTGCTAGTATAAGACAATTTTGTGCTCCAAAGGGGCAATTACCCTAGTGTTGTCACAGGTTACACCAGTGGTTCTCAACTCCTGTCCTCGGGACCCACTAACAGGCCAGGTTTGCAGGATAACTAAAATACATCACAGGTGATATCATTTGCTGCTCAGTGATTGCAGTATTCTAGTCTGCATCTCCCCAAGGTAATACTTAAAATCTGGCCTGTTGGTGGGCCCTGAGGACCGGAGTTGAGAACGACTGGGTTACACAAAAGAGGAAACCGGCCCACAGCCCTGGATATGTCCATTCCCAACCCTAATTCACCCATTTCAGTCTGTCTCCCTATAGCTGAAGAATCATTACAATGTGTTATTATCAAGAAGAGGCTTTCCTGCTCAGAACTTTTATATTGTATGTAGCATTATTTACATGTTGGGAGTTTCTTATTATAAGGATATATCATTGGACCCTTTTCCATAGCTCCCAACTGTCCCTGATTTCGAGGGACTGTCCTTCATTTGGAACAATGTCCCTCTGTCCCTCATTCCTTCTCATTTGTCCCTCATTTTGGTCTGATACATATACCTATATATAAAATGCACTATTTATCTATCAAAAAGTGTTTTACAATGCTAAATCTTTCATCCTATGTCTAAATTGCTGCATTTGTACATTTAAAAAAGCCAATACAAAGGAATAGAAGTGGTAAAAAAAAGCACTTGTGGGTTTAACTAATCATTTTTTTTGTATAATTCTCCTTTAAGGGGGGCGTGGCAGGGGTGTGTGTCCTATGCCTACATACTTTTGGTAATCGGTGTCCCTCATTCCCATCTCACAAAGTTGGGAGGTGTGCTTTTCTCCCTATGACAGTGCGCTGTCAACACAGAACAGGCATGTCCTAAACAAGGAAATGTATCACATATAGCTGAACTAAAAGCAGAATTTTTTAGATTGCATACTTACATTGGTCCAGCTTGGCATGTATCAGGTATAAGCATGTATTGCTTATACCTGATGGGCCACTGGCAATCACTGTAGTAGTCAATGGCACTATAGTGATAGCTATGATTAGGGGCATTGCTAGGGGTGGCTATTGGGGCTAAAGCCCTGAGTCTGGGGCCTATAGCCCAGATTCTCTTACCGGGTGGGTGCAGTTCTGCAATTTGCAGGTATGTCCCGGCCCGGAATGCAGTAGGCAGGGGCAGACTGAGCCGTGGTAGCGCAGGCTCCGGCTCTGCCCTCGCCTCCACCTAAAGTATGGGGAGGCTCTCTGGGTACCCTGATGTATGGGGAGGAACTCTGGGGACCCTGATATATGGGGAGGTTCTCTGGGGACCCTGATGTATAGGGGGGTTCTCTGGGGACCCTGATGTAAGGTGGGGCTCTCTGTGGACCCTGATGTAAGGAAGAGGCTCTCTGTGGACCCTGATGTAAGGAAGGGTCTCTCTGGGGATTCTGATGTAAGGAAGGGGCTCTCTGGGGACCCTGATGTAAGGAAGGGGCTCTCATGTAAGGAAGGGGCTCTCTGGGGACCCTGATGTAAGGAAGGGGCTCTCTGGGAATCCTGATGTAAGGAAGGCCTCTCTGGGGACCCTGTTGTAAGGAAGGGGCTCTCTGGGGACCCTGATGTAAGGAAGGAGCTCTCTGGGGACCCTGATGTAAGGGGGTTCCGCACTCAGAAATGTAATGATATTTATACTTATATGTATATTATATACATGTGTATGCCCGCTCAAGCATATGACTCTACTTAGTTGCTATGGGCTCTAGCCCCAGATCTTTTGTAGACCTAGAAATGCCCCTGGCTATGATCTTCCAGATCCTGCTTCTGTCTGTTGGAGCGACTTCCTCCCTGCGCACTGACCAAGAGGGATTGCTTGCCCAGGACTGCCACCATTCAATGAACACTTATATTGGTCCAGCTTGGCACAATGTAAATATACATTACTATACCTGAAGGGCCATCTGGGAAGCTGAAAATCACTGTACTAATGTTATAGCCACAAACCTCCGGGTTCTGCTGGTATTCTGTGCAAGCAGCTTCCCCTGCAGGGGGTTTCCCGCTCAGCACTGCCACCATTCATAGAATATAAGGAAGAGGGAGGATTCTTACATATAGATATATCTTTATACGGAGTATAATCCAGTTTTTATGGACAAATATTTTGTATGGACACTTTTTGCACAATAAGCACACTGAGCACTTTGTATGGGTATTTTTTGGTTTATGGAACTTTTTATTAGCATCCAGGATTACAAATGTTATATACGACACTACCTGCCTGGAGTTTGCATGTTCTCCCTGTGCCTGTGTGGGTTTCCTCCCAGTACTCCGGTTTCCTCCCACACTCCAAAGACATGCTGGTAGGTTAATTGGCTCCTGTTGTAGTTGACCCTAGTATGTGTTTGTATGAATGTGAGTTAGGGACCTTAGATTGTAAGCTCCTTGAGAGTAGAGACTGATGTGAATGCACAATGTATATGTAAAGCGCTGCATAAATTGATGGCGCTATATAAGTACCTGAAATAAATAAATAAAACAAATATTGAGCACTCATACGATTTAACACTAATAATGTTTGCATGGTTTGTAATTTGAAGAGATAGAACACATTATTAGACAGTTTATTTTATTTTTCCAACTTTTTTAACACAACCACTTATTAGATTTAGGCAGCTCCAATTTACCTCCCCTTTCCTTATATCTTTCTTACCAACTCCACTCTATGGAGCTTTGGGAGTAGGCAGCAGCCACACCTGTTTTACCATAGCGCAGAAAATAACAACTTATTTCAACCATTCAGGGAATGCCTTGGATTTTTGTGTAATGAATAGAAGGCATTCTTTGATTGGATGAGGTTGAAAGGTGGGTTGATGATGTCATGATTTCCACTTTGTCCAATCAGAAAATGCCTTGTAAAAAAAAAAAATACATGGCATTCTATGAATGGCGGCAGTGCTGATTGAGAAACTCCCTGTAGTCAGTGTGTAGAGGGGAAGCCGCTCGTACAGAATACCAGCAGGACCCGGAGGTTTGTGGCTATCACTGTAGTACAGTCATTTTCAGCTTCCCAGGTGGTCCTTCAGGTATGGTAATGCATATTTATATTGTGTCTAGCTGAACCAATATACAGTATTATTATTATTATACAGGATTTATATAGCGCCAATAGTTTGTGCAGCGTTTTACAATATAAAGAGAGACAATACAGAGTTAGAGGGGCCCGTCACTCGCCTTGATTATTGTAACTCCCTCCTAATTGGCCTACCTCTCCGCAAGCTATCCCCTCTTTAGTCTGTCATGAATGCTGCTGCCAGACTCATCCACCTTACCAACCGTTCAGTGTCTGCCACTCCTCTCTGCCAATCCCTCCACTGGCTTCCCATTTCCCAAAGAATAAAATTCAAAACCCTAACCATGACATACAAAGCCATTTACAATTCTGCCCCAAGCTACATCACCAATCTTGTCTCCAAATATCGCTCAAACCGTCCTCTTCGCTCCTCCCAAGACCTTCTGCTCTCTATCTCCATTGTCTCCTCCTCCCATGCTCATCTCCAGGACTTCTCCAGAGCCTCTCCCATCCTCTGGAACTCTCTACCCCAATCTGTCCGCATATCTCCTACTCCGTCCACTTTTAGGTGATCCCTGAAAACTCATCTCTTCGGGGAGGCCTATCCTGCCTCCAGCTAACAATGGAATCTTCTACTCCCCTCATCAGTTCATCCCTCACAGGCCCTAACTTTTGTTTCACCAGACCCTCCATCTTAGATTATAAATAGTACGCAATTTATATAATTCCTAGAGCTTACATCAGATATGGCTTTTGAAATGACAATAACATGTTAAAAGACTATATGAAATTTTAGTGATTGGGTTTACATATAGGTAAGGTAATGATACCTATACTAACAGACCTAAGAGAACTGTCATATGGACGTGGCAATCTGAGCATGCATGTTAATAGATACATTGGTATGGTATGAAGCAGGGCGACCAGGCTAACACCCAGAAACAGGACTTCTGCTTATGTTTTTTTTGCTGATGACAGATACAGTAAGATAAGGATTGTGCAGTCCACAATGTTTCAAAATAAAGGAGCCATCATCTCAGCCTAGGCACCTGACTGGGGTACAAGGACTGTTCAGCATCTAATATGAGCGTTTGAACATCTGTGATTCATGAAGACCCTCAACTGGATGTCAGTTGGCAGCTGGTTTAAGTCTCTCCTACCTGGGCAGACTGCCAAGTCTGGGCAGAGAGCCAAGTCAAGTTGATAAAAGAAATAAAGAGATACTATATTTCAAATGATCAAAGGGTTGAACTCCCTGTATAGAAGAATAAATCTCTTCTGACATTTGTTGCTTACAAGTAAAAATCCAGTATTTTCTGCTAGAAAATGACTTAGAACCCAAAAACATTATATATATTTTTCTTTTAGCAGAGACCCTAGAGAATAAGATGGCGGTTGTTGCAATATTTTATGTCACACAGTATTTGCGCAGCGGTCTTTCAAATGCAATTTTATTTTGGAAAAATTACTTTTTTTAAAAAAAACTTCACTAAACAGTGCTATGCTTTGTATATGTAAGATGTTACGCCGTGAGAATCGTGATCTTTATTCTAAGCAAAAAAATTGTGATTCTCTTTCTGGCCAGAATCGTGCAGCTCTGATTTATATATTGGATAACACATATATTTGTGAAATTCTAAGCACTATAGCACTTTTGTATATTCACTTAGCGTGGCATGTTTCTATATCTAATAGATAAAAACCTTGTGGCAGTTGAATAATGTGCTGCCATCCCGTAGTCTTGGTATCCCTATACACTGCCCAGATGCACAAGGCCCTCTTCTGTGCCCAGCCAGTACACTTGGTGGCAGAAAGACAGATGTAAGCCTGATATTCTGGTTCATCTCCCTCCATCAGATCTTCCCCCCTCATTCCTTTGGGGTAGCTGCAGCTTATTTAATTACAAATGAGAATAAACAGAGAGAAAGTGGAGGAGAGGCAGAGCCTGGTGTATAGCGGCAGCGTGTCCCCTGGGGGGGCCGCGTGTTAGGATGTAAAGGGCCGCTCTGCCACTCAAATCTCACACACACTAATGAATATTGACTGCTCTCTTTTGCCTGACGGATGCCTCCTCGGGTTCCTGTGTCAGGATGGAGCAGCATCCAGCCCTGTGGAAACTTGGCACAGCCTACCATCAATACTTCAATTAGGGGTTGTGGCCTCAATTGCAGCTCGCCAGTCGGGGGTTAAACCAGAAATTGTTATGAATGAATAAACAGGACCTAGACATATCAGTGGATAAATCAAATAAGCCTCTTGTGTTTAATATAATCATTATTAGTGTCGTCATTATCAGAATTCCACATTTTTTAGAATAGCATAACTAGAGCCCACCCACCCTTAACTGTCACTGCAGTTCTAGGTGGATGTTGGCAAGTTGAATCGTTCAGCAGAATTGTATAATACAAAACGTATACTCAGGAATACACTGCTCCAGGAAAATCACCATCCCATTCAGCTCAGCTGTCTCTGCATCAACGAGGGTGCTGGCTCTGTTTGCAAGGTAATGTGGACCGAAAAATGAAGGCTGGATGGCCGCACTCCTTATGCAATCTCTTTTATTTCAAAAGTAAAAACATGTACAGCATATGTGGTGACCCACAGATCCCAGCTGACGCGTTTCACACCTGGAGATGGTGTTTAACCCCTTGCTTACTGGGCACTTAAACCCCTCTCCTGCCCAGACCAATTTTCAGCTTTCAGCGCTGTCGCATTTTGAATGACAATTGCGCGGTCGTGCGGCGTTGTACCCAAACAAAATTTTTAGAATTTTTTTTCCCCACAAATAGAGCTTTCTTTTGGTGGTATTTGATCCCCTCTGCGGTTTTTATTTTTTGCGCTATAAACAAAGAGCGACGAGTTTGAAAAAAGAACAATTATTTTTTACCTTTTGCTATAATAAATTACCAAAAAAAAAAAAATATTCATCAGTTTTGGCCAATATATATTCTTCTACATATTTTTGGTAAAAAAAAAATCGCAGTCGGTGTATACTGATTGGTTTGCGCAAATGTTACCGCGTCTACAACCTATGTGAATTGATTTATGGCGTTTTTATTATTTTTTTTTACTGGTAATGGCGGCGATCTGTGTTTTTTAACGGGGCTGTGATATTGCAGCGGAGATGTCGGACATTTTTGACACTTTTTTGGGACCAATGACATTTATACAGCTATCAGAAATGTAAATGTCCACTGATTACTGTATAAATGCCATTGGCAGTGAAGGGGTTAACACTAAGGGGGCAGTGAAGGGGTTAACTGTGTTCCCTGTATGTGTTCTAACTGTGGGGGGGCGGGGCTGTCCGGTACATAACAGATCTAACCGATCCCATGGACAGGGATAAGTAGATCTGCTATGTTCCCCTTCACAGAACGGAGAACCGCCGTGTTTACATTGGCGGTTCCCTGTTCTGCAGCTCTAACAGGTGATCGCGTGTCTCCGGCGGACATCGAGTCCGCCCGACCCGCGGGCACGCCCACGCAGCCGAGAGAGCACACCACCGCAGGCTGTGAGTGCGCACAGGGAGCACGCAAAGGGACGGACGTCCATGGACGTCCGCCGGGCAATTCAGGTCCGCGCTGTAGCCGTCTTTCGGCTATAGTGCGGATCTCTACTGGTTAATCATAGCCATGATTAAACTCCATCTCCAGGTGTGAAACGCATCAGCTGGGATCTGTAGTTCATAACATATGCTGTACATGTTTTTACTTTTGAAATAAAAGAGATTGCATAAGGAGTGCAGCCATCCAGCCTTCATTTTTCAGTCAACAATACGTACACTGTATACTGTACACCGAATGGATCAGGGGCTTACATAGAGCTTCTATTTTCAGGGTTCGCAGGTTACATTAGCCACTTCAGCTCCAGAAGGTTTACCCCCCCCTTCATGATCAGGTGATTTTTTTTTGTGATGCGGCATTACTTTAAGGCCCCTTTCACACTGGGGCTGGCGGGCGGTAGCGGTAAATCCCCGCTAGTCTCAGCGGGGATTTAGCGCTGTTATAGAGGCGCCACGGCGCCGCTATGCAGGCGGGTGCGGGGCACTTTTAACCCCCCCACAACGGGTTAAACAGGGGTTAAAAGTGCCGGCGCTCGGCGCTCCCGGAGTGGTGTACAGCCGCTACGGGAGCGCTGCCCATTGAATTTAATGGCAGGAGCGGTGGAGGAGCGGTGAATACACCGCTCCCCACATTCCTGAAAAATCATGCTTGCATGATTTTCTGAAGCGCTGCGCTAGCGCAACGCCTCAGTCTGAAAGCATCCATAGAGATGCATGAAAATTATATTTAGAGCGTTATTACAGCGGTAATTTTAGCGATTTACCGCTGTAATAACGCTCCAGTGTGAAAGGGGCCTAACTGACAATTGCGCGGTCGTGGGGTGCTGTACCCAAAAAAATGACACTTTGCTACAATGTAAAGTAGTGAGTGTACAGCTTGTATAACAGTGTAAATTTGCTGCCCCCTCAAAATAACTCAACACACAGCCATTAATGTCTAAACCGCTGGCAACAAAATTGATGTCCCTTTTCCCCACAAATAGAGCTTTCTTTTGGTGGTATTTGATCACCTCTGCAGTTTTTTTTTTGCGCTATAAACAAAAAAAGAGCAACATATATAAATATAAAACATTTCCAATAAAAAATAAATGTAAAAAATCAAATTTCTTCATCAGTTTAGGCAAATATGTATTCTGCTACATATTTTTTGGTGAATAAAAATCCCAATAAGCAAATATTGATTGGTTTGCGCAAAAGTTACAGCGTCTGCAAACTATGGGATATTTTTATTTATTTTTACTAGTAATGGCATTGATCAGTGACTTATAGCGGGACTGCGATATTGCGGGGGACAAATCGGACACCTAACTGACACTTTTGACACTTTTTGGGGACCAGTGACATTAATAAAGTGATCAGTGCTAAAAAAAATGCACTGTCACTGTACGAATGAAACTGGCAGGGAAGGGGTTAACATCAGGGGCGATCAAAGGGTTAAATGTGTTCCCTAGGAGTGATTACTAACTGTGGGGGATGTGTTTTGACTGGGGGAGTGTAAAGATCCATGTTCTTGCCTAGGAGGAACACAGGATCAGCACATTCCCCTCTCAAAGAACGGCGATCTGCCTTGTTTACACATCCATTTCGAAACGCGTTGGTTGTCCTCCATAGTTATTCTCTGTTTGGTGATTTCCTTCCTGAGTACATTGTATCTTGACAAATTATCCAACCCATTTTATAATATGTATTGCCATTTTTTTTGTACAGTTTTGTAATAATAAAGAATTTGTAAACTTTTAAAACCCTTTCAACCCTTTTCTATTCACTCACTGACCTAGTGCCATTAAAGTCCCATCATGAGGGTTTCTTCTTCCGTATATATATATCTTAGGGATGTTGGCACACTATCAGCTTTCCTTATTTAAATGTTTACATAGGCAGACCGTCATTCTGCCTTTCTCCTGAGCGATCGGCTGTGTCTAAATACAGCGGGAGTGGGCTGCCGGCAGCGTGCGTGCCCACCCCAGACCCAGAGCTGTCAGATCACGTACCAGGTACGTGTCCTGTCGCGGAGCAGCCGCCCTGCCGCAGTTAATCTACGGCGGGCGATTGCTAAGCAGGTAAAGTGGTTGTAAACCTAAGACATGAAATATGAACAAAGCATATCCCTCTATAGTGTGTACTTGTCTCAATTAAGAGCACTTAGTGTCAATTCTGTCTGCTGCTTCGTTCCGTCATAAAACTAAATTTACTAGTATTCTGCATTCTTAACCCATTCCGTGCCAGGAGCCTCTATGCTGAGACTGAGCATGGCATCCCAGTCTTAGTTCATAGGGTTCAACATTGAGTTGGCCCACCCTTTGCAGCTATACCAGCTTCAACTCTTCTGGGAAGGCTGTCCACAAGGTTTAGGAGTGTCTATGGGAATGTTTGACCATTCTTCCTGAAGCGCATTTGTGAGGTCAGGCAATGATGTTGAACGAGAAGGCCTGGCTCGCCGTCTCTGCTCTAATTCATCCCAAAGGTGTTCTATGGGATTGAGGTCAGGACTCTGTGCAGGCCAGTCAAGTTCCTCCACCCCAAACTCACTCATCCAAGTCTTTATGGAGATTTTTTGTGCACTAGTCCAAATCATTTGGTGGAAGAGGGATTATGGTATGGGGTTGTTTTTTAAGGGGTTGGGCTTGGCCCCTTAGTTCCAGTGAAGGGAACTCTTAGGCGTCAGCATATCAAGACATTTTGGACAATTTCATCCTCCCAAATTTGTGGGGACAGTTTGGGGATGGCCTCTTCCTGTCCCATCATGACTGCGCACCACTGCACAAAGCAATGTCCATAAAGACATGGATGAGCGAGTTTGGGGTGGAGGAACTTGACTGGCATGACCTTAACCCAACAGAACACCCTTGGGATGAATTAGAGCGGATGCTGTAAACCAGGCCTTTTCGTCCAACATCAGTGCCTAGGGCTGGCCCAAGACATTGTGCTGCCTGGGTCCAAGAATAAAATGCTGCCCCCCCCCCCCCAAAGAAAAAATCACGCCCACCAAAAGGCCCCCACATCCATTATTTTATATCATGATAATTAAAACTAAAATGTAATTTATCAGGTAGTCAGAGTTACATGCAACAGCACCTTGTCTATATGCAAAATTATATAACATACCGTTATGTTCAATTCCAAGGGGCAGGCTAGAGCAGTATAGGGGCAGGCTAGGGCAGTATATAGACAGGCTAGGGCAGTATCTAGACAGGCTAGGGCAGTATCTAGACAGGCTAGGGTAGTATAGGGGCACGCTAGGGTAGTATATAGACAGGCTAGGGCAGTATATAGACAGGCTAGGGTAGTATAGGGGCATGCTAGGGTAGTATATAGACAGGCTAGGGCAGTATAGGGGCAGCTGCAGCAGCCCAAGGGGCAGTTGTCATCACGACACACAAACTGCTGAAAAAAAAATCTTGGTTGTCAATTTGCTGGGTAAATAGAAGAGAAGGAGAGGCGACTGTGATTAAATTTGCTGCCCCTCTGAAAGTGCTGCCTGGGTCCAATGGACCCACTGGGACCCATGGCAGGGCCAGCCCTGTCAGTGCCTGACCTCACAAATGTGCTTCTAGTAAAATGGTCAAACATTCCCATAGACACTCCTAAACCTTGTTGACAGCCTTCCCAGAAGAGTGGAAGCTGTTATAGCTGCAAAGGGTGGGCCAACTCAATATTGAACCCTACAGACTAAGACTGGGATGCCATTAAAGTTCATGTGCATGTAAAGGCAGGCGCCCCAATACTTTTGACAACATGGTTAGACATACTAGAGCTGCACGATTAATCGTATTAAAATCGCGATCTCGATTCACCCCCCCCCCCCGCAATCTCCATCACGCATAACCGCGATTTTCAGTGCAGTTAATAGAGTCCGGCTTGTGGGACGACTCAGTGTGACTTGACTGTAAGTAGAAGTCAATGCAAGTCGCCTGAAATCTCCCCAGGAATCTTTTTTTAAGTGGACTTGGGTCTCTCCTATCTGGGCAGACTGCCAACTCTGAAGTCATTGTTGATAAAAGAAGTAAAAAGATACAATGTTTCAAATGATCAAAGGGTTGAACTTCCCTGTATAGAAGAGTTTAGTTTAACCATTTAAAGACTAAATCTTTTCTGACATTTGTTGCTTACAAGTAAAAATCCAGTATTTTCTGCTAGAAAATGACTTAGAATCCCCAAACATTGTATATATTTTTTAGCAGAGACCCTAGAGAATAAAATGGCGGTTGTTGCAATATTTTATGACACACGGTATTTGCGCAGCGGTCTTTCAAATGCAATTTTTGGGAAAAATGACACTTTCAAAAAAAAAAACTAAACAGTGCTGTTAACCCAATTTTTTTTGTATATGTAAGATGTTACGCCATGAGAATCGTGATCTTTATTCTAAGCAAAAAAATCGTGATTCTCATTTTGGCCAGAATCGTGCAGCTCTATAGTGTACAGTATGTGTCAAATGGACACTCTTAGTTGCCTGACCATGCACTTTCTATACAGCAGTCCTTCTCAGACTTATTATTTTGAGGCAAACATATAAAAGGTTTTCAGGTCTTTTAAAATGGAACATTTAATATCTAAAGTTGTAGTGATTCCCCCCACCTCCGCCTTATTTTGGTGGTCAATGAAAGCAAGAGATTAATCTGCCACTGCTTTTTTCTCAAGGAACCCCTAGAATCCTATGGAGGAACCCCAGTGCTCCAGAGATCTCTGGTTGAGAAAGGCTGCTATACAGTGACAGTATGTTATCATTTATTTTATTAATCCAAAACTGACATAAGGGATTGTACAGCTAACAAAGATTCCATTTGGTCCAATCACAGATTCAAATTTCCTGGGAGATTTTAAAAAGCCACCTTGGTCATTTAGGAAATATGCAGGACTAGGTACCGATATTGACCAATCAGATCGTACTTTACTGAAATCGGATCACCAGAGCATAAAAACAAATTGAATTCAGGTTGGTTAAAACCATTTCTCTGCTCTGTCTTATAGAATAAGCTCGGCATCTCCTATAAAGTAAACCAGCAACCCTCTTTCCACAAGACTTACAAAAAACCAGTGAGGCCCGGAGCATAAAAAAAAAAATAGTATAGGGCAGACATTGCGGGGTGAACGGGGGAACAGACAGGTAGGTGTGGTTAATGTTAGGGCTTAATTGATTGGGGGGTTGCCCGTGTGGTTGGGAGGAGTTAGGAGCTGTAAGGGTTTCAGTCCTGGCGTCCAGGGTAGATCAATGGACGCAGGAAAGAACTTCCCACCCACCCTCCCTGTTTTTGGTCCGTTCTCACATCAGGAGCAGCGGGTGAAGGATGTCGTGGCAGCTGGCAGTGGTTGGTCTTTGTTGGCAAATGAAAACCTAGGATAAGGAAGGGTTCAGGAACCATCGGTGGTATGGGGTCCTCTTTGGTGTATTCCAGTTAACTTGGTTTAGCTGGAATATGGTAATGGTTGCACTGCGGTCAGTGTGTTGTCTCCGAGCCAAGGTGTTGCGGCTGGAGGCCTAGTATGGTAACAGGTACCGCAGTGCATTATTGAACATACTATAGTTTAGGGTGCCTTCAAAGACCAACGCGATTAGTGACTGATGTTTTTGTTTAAAGAATGTTTTATCGTTTATGTTAATTTAAGATATTGGTTAATAAAGAGGCTGCTACGGCCATTTTTACTCCATTCATGGTATGGTCTCTATTAATGGGAGTTAACGGTATGGGTTGGGGGTGGGGAATGGTTTGGCCTGGCAGTCATTGGTTAACCAGTTGCCGACCGCCTGCTGTGGATTAACGGTGTCAACTTGGCTCGTTATCACAAAGTGCCTTCACCTGACGGCAGCCGCGAGAACGAGCATTGTGAGCGCGCATGTGCTGCCGGAGGCACGCTCGCACGCTTACTATGTTCCGGGGGGGGGCAGGCAGCAGGTAGGGTGGACTCGATGTCTGGCAGTTGCCCGCGATCACCCCCCGGAGCCACAGAACGGAGGTCCGTGTATGTAAACATGGATCTCCATTCTGATAGAGGAGGAAGGGATGTGATCACAGTCTCCCTGTATATGGAAGCCGTGATCACTCCCCTCCCCCGGCCAGCCCAGCCCCCATACAGTTAGAACACACTGAGGGAACACAGTTAACCCTTAGAGCACCCCTGCAGGTTAACCCCTTCACTGCCAATGGCATTTACCCAGTAATCAGTGCATTTTCATAGCACTGATCGCTGTCAGTTTAGATGGACGGCCATGTCTTGGTAGATTTGCAGTTGTGCCATACTCTTTCCTTTTTCATATGATGGACTGAACAGTGCTCTGTGAGATATTCAAGGCTTGTGATGATTTTTATTTTTTTTAACCACTTGCCGACCGCGACAAGGTGGCTCGATATCGCAAACCGCTGTCGTATGACGGCGGCTGCGATATCATGCACTGTGAGCGCACGTGCCGCCGGAGTCGCACCTGCACGCTCACTGTGTTCTGGGGGGGCCAAGGAGAGGGTGCGGCAGACTCGGTCTCCGCCGGCTACCCGCGATGCCCCCCCCCCGCAGTGAAAGAACGGAGGTCCGTGTAAGTAAACACGGATCTCCGTTTTGTGAGAGGGGGAAGGGCTGCCAGTCAAACAGCAACACAGTTAGAACACACTGAGGGAACACAGTTAACCCTTAGAGCACCCCCTGCCGGTTAACCCCTTCACTGCCAATGGCATTTACACAGTAATCAGTGCATTTTCATAGCACTTATCGCTGTATAAATGCCAGTGGTCCCAAAAAAGTGTCAAAATGGTGTGACTTTTCCACTGCAATATCGCAGTCCCGATAAAAATTGCAGATCACCGCCATTACTAGAAAAAACATTTTAAAAAATAAAAAACCCCATAAATGAATTCTCATTATTCGTAAGCGCGGCAACTTTTGCGCAAACCAATCAATAAACGCCGATTGCGATTTTTTTAATCAAAAGTATGAGGAAGAATATAAATTGGTCAAAACCGATGAAAAATTTTTTTTTTTTATATATATATTTTTTGATATGTATTTTAGCAAAATGTAAGAAATATTTTTTTTTTTTTGCAAAATTGTCGCTCTTCTTTTGTTTATAGCGGTGATCAGAAATGACACAGAGGCGATCAAATGCCACCAAAAGAAAGCTCTATTTGTGGAAAAAAAAGGACACAAATTTTGTTTGGGTACAACGTCGCACGACCGCGCAATTGTCAGTTAAAGCGACTCATTGCCGAATTGCAAAAAGTGCTCTGGTCCTAAACTGGGAAATCCTTCCGGGGGTGAAGGGGTTAAGATGGGGCATCTGTTCTACTCTGGTCATGTACTCAGGACCTTGCTCCTAGATAGAAGAGCAGAAAATCTCTTGTTATCCATATGCAACATAATACTGAAGCGGATCTTCACCGCATCTGAGCACCACAAACCAAAAACCCTATTTACAGTGGTACCTCGGTTCACGAACAGAAGAGTTCACAAAAATTTGCTTCGGTTTGTGAACTCCGCTTCGGTTCAGGAACACGATTTGTGGCCATTTTCCCTGCTTTCCCCTGCTCTGGTGAGATCGCGGGTCACAGAGAGACACTGAAAGTGTACAGTACTGTGAAAACACTTACAGAAGCTTTTTGGTGTGCTTTTTAGCCCATCTGTACATTCAATATGGCTCCAAAGAAAATGCAGAGCAAGCATGGTGGTAAGAAGAAAGTGCGGAGCAGTAATACAGGTGACAAGAATGTGCAAGGTTAGTGTTCTCTCTCTATTCATACTGTACTGTACTTTTTTTCATAGCTTTGTGGTTAAAAAAAAAAAAAAGGTCAAAACGGATTAACCGGATTTACATTGAACCCTATGGGAAAATTTGCCTCAGTTCACAACCAATTCGGTTCGCGACCAGAGTCGGTTCACAAATTAAGTTTGTGAATGGAGGTATCACTGTAATTTATTTTTAATATTCAAAGCAAACTCCCCCATCCATCCATGTCTCCTTGCTTTATTTTGTTGAGAAATCATTTTGAAATACACCCCCTAGAATTTCTGGCCGTGGCCATCTTGAGTAAGGGCAAAAGATTTGTGAAAAATGTACTTCCTGGAATCCATCTACCCTTAGCTCAAGCATGCATGCAGGAGAGTGTGCTTAGCTGAGAAACACCCTCCGCACCGCCTACCTTCCTGAAGACTCCTGGGATGTATGACTTTACTTGCCTAGGCAAGAAACCAGGAAGTAATGGAAAAAATGTTAAAAAAATAACTTATATATAGTGCCGTCAATTTACGCAGCGCTTTTACATATACATTCACATCAGTGCCTACTCTCAAGGAGCTTACAATCTAAGGTCCCTAACTCACATACATACACAAACTAGGGCCAATTTAGACAGGATCTAACTAACCTACCATCATGTCTTTGGAGTGTGGGAGGAACCACACAGAGGCACAGGGAGAACATTAAAACTCCAGGCAGGTAGTGTCGTGGTTGGGATTTGAACCAGCGACCCTTTTGCTGCTAGACAAAAGTGCTAACCACTACACCACTGTGCATATACTTTTCTATCTATTTACTAATGCTGGTAGCACGAGGATTAAAAACAATCAACTTTTTTGGGAGAGTCAAGTTCTACTTCAATCACAATAAATGTTCAATGTTTGACTGTAGTATTATGTACAATTACCCTGTCTTCCTTCACCTTAGGAATAAGAGAGCTATATCCAGTCAGGTCATAGTCATAAAGAACAGTGTGTAGATCGTTTTTTCTTCTCTATGTGTTTCATCTGCCACAATCATCCTCATGTAAAACATTTTTACCAGTCAGTTTGATCTCCACTCTATTAGCAAGATTCCATTACCAGCAAAGGAAGGTGGTGCCTAAGGGGTTAACAGCTAATGGACAGGATACACCAGGAAGCAAACTATTGCCTTTTCCCTTTCACTGGCCATATTGAGCCTTCACACGCAGATCAATGAGATTATTCCACCAATTTAAGGCCTCAGCTCACTCGCAATGTAAAGATCCATAACCTCCTGAGAGTGGAACACAAAAGTGAGAATGATGAAAGTGTCGCTGTACAGGAAGAGCATATACCGCTGCCAGGTTGTGTCACCCACAGAAGGCAACTCCACCCAAATCTGTCTAGTCAACAATGAACAGTGAAGGTGTCCAAAGTGTACAAATCATAACAGGAATTAGCTGTGGTTGATTGGACTACAGTGGAGTTAAGGCTTAGTGATCAGTGAGAGTAGACAATTTCTAAGGCTTGGTGATCAGTGGGAGTAGACAACGTCTAAGACTTGGTGATCAGTGGGAGTAGACAACATCTAAGGCTCGGTGATCAGTGGGAGTAGACAACGCCTAAGGATTGGGGATCAGTGGGAGTAGACAACAACTGAGGCTTGGGGATCAGTGGGAGTAGGCAATGTCTAAGGCTTGATGATCAGTGGAAGCAGACAATGTCTAAGGCTTGGTGATTAGTTTGAGTAGACAACATCTAAGGCTCGGTGATCAGTGGGAGTAGACAACGCCTAAGGATTGGTAATCATTGGGAGTAGACAACGCCTAAGGATTGGTGATCAGTGGGAGTAGACAACAACTGAGGCTTGGGGATCAGTGGGAGTAGGCAATGTCTAAGGCTTGGTGATCAGTGGCAGTAGACAACGTCTAAGACTTGGTGATCAGTGGGAGTAGACAACATCTAAGGCTCGGTGATCAGTGGGAGTAGACAACGCCTAAGGATTGGGGATCAGTGGGAGAAGACAACAACTGAGGCTTGGGGATCAGTGGGAGTAGGCAATGTCTAAGGCTTGATGATCAGTGGAAGCAGACAATGTCTAAGGCTTGGTGATTAGTTTGAGTAGACAACATCTAAGGCTCGGTGATCAGTGGGAGTAGACAACGCCTAAGGATTGGTAATCAGTCAACAACAGATGAGGGTGACTAGTGGTTAGGAATCCGCAACAGATGAGGGTGACTAATGGTTAGGAATCCGCAACAGA